>OW386289.2:137384014-137870779 GCA_936432065.2 Rutpela maculata
TACAACTTTGCCTAATAAAATATTTTTGTAACTTTCATTTTTGACGGTCCAGCACCCATTATATGGGAAAACATTCACCATATTTATTTATTATGGTTCAGGAAATACACAAACAACACTGACACTGCTTGAAGTGTCAACACAAAGTATCAGCACAATTGTGTCACTGTTTTGTTTCATTTACTAAACTGCATGAGAGCGTGCGCTGTCCGCAGCCACTGACATGATCCCTGATACCGCAATGATAGAAAAACATCCCGAACTACAAAAATTGTTTGTGTTTCGGTCTTCTACAATAAACGCAATGATACTCATACAGTGACTTTTGCAGGAGAACGCATTATGATCTCATTTTATGGTTGTGATGGTAAGGACGATTCCTTGAACGCTTTGCGTTACAAATGTTTCGTCCGATCAACGGCTAAACTTAAAAGCAATCTTTCCACGCTCCCACCGACTACAGACGCAGCCAAACAACATTCCCTCAGAACGTACCACCAAGTGCAAAAGTGACTTGGCCAGTACCTAGATGCAGATGAATGGGGCTGGGAAAAGCAAGCACGCGGTTGGATGCCGTGCATGACTACAAGAGACCCTGCTCCAGCAAAGCTTTTGAAGCTCATATCATGCAAATGCACAGGACTATGCCGAGCAGCCTGCGGTTGTCGCAAAGCCGGTCTGAAGTGCACAGGAATCTGCAAACACTGTGCGGGTGAGACCTGTGAGAACGTATGACGATAATGTCAGCGATGATGAAGATCTTTACGATTACAACAAGCAAACAAGTGCCCAGGAACCACTCGTCGACGAAGAGGACATTTTAAACCTCACTGACGATGATCATGCACAAGCCATAAGCGAACCCGGCCCCTCCTCAAAGAGAGGACGGTTCGAATGATGGGAAAACTGTCTTTGTAATTGTCTTTGTACGATCGTGAATTATGCCTTCTGGGGAAATCACGTAAAAAAAACGCGCCCAGAATTGTACCTCAGAGGTGGTGCGGAAATGAATTCAATTGCCAATTAACATTTACATGTAAAGCACATCACTGAAAACACAAAGTTACTTGGACTTTACATCCCATTTGTTTCAATCGTCGTACCTCAAAATTTCATTTGAACATCCCTGTTATATATGCTTAAATATTAAAAAATAAAAAATCTGGAAATAAAAAGCAGTGTGACTTTTATTAAGTACAAGTGGATATTTTTAAATAAAGAGACTACCCCTATTGCGCTAAATCCCGAAGGAGTTGGACTGCGATTTTTTGGTTGGAAACTCAGGAGATATTTCTCAATCAACCCTGCAAAAACCAGCTATTCCGCCTTTTATTTGTATATTTCCTGAACCATAATAAATAAATATGGTGAATGTTTTCCCATATAATGGACGCTGGACAGTCAAAAATCAAAGTTGCCAAAAAATTTTATTAGACAGTTTATGTGATTGATTAATTCTAATATTTATTGAGATATTTGCTATGAAAATCCGTTTATAGTTTCAAATGCAATTTTTTTCTGAAACAAGTGCTGTGAACGGATGAAAAATTCTGAGCGTCTAGGTTATACTGTATGTTAACGTAAAACAATATATGAGAATGAGTTTTTTTAATTATTGACTACTCACATTAACAAAATGGCGGTGTTTTTATTTAAAAAATGTGAGGAAGTACATTGTTTCTGTCATAACGTCTTTGCTTTTACTTCCACATCCAGTGGAAGTGGAGTAACGACAAAAATTTTTTTAAAAATGTTTATTGTTCAAATAAGCTTAGAATGTCATGAAACGTCGAGATTTTAAGTTTGAGCGAAAAAAAAAATTTCTGTCTGTCGGTCTCTCTGTAACTTTTTTTGTGCGCACGTTTACTCTAGAACCGTTTGAGATATTGACTTGAAATTTGATACATATATGTAGTTTAACGAGATCTAGAACTAGATTATATTTTCATCTTGTTCCGTCCAAGGGTGCGGGGTAAATTGGGGTAAATTTGGGGTAACTAGGTAAATCAAGCAGGTAAGAATCCATAAAATTGGTATTTAGTACATACAAGAGAAGCTAAGGTCTCAGAAAAAAATTTGGCATTAGCCACCCCCATTACCACCCCCACCCCCACCCCATTATTAAAGGAGATGAAAAAAAATGTGATTTAATGTGTGTACAGGAACCAGAAACCTCAAAATATTTTTTTACTTAACATTTTAACTAAATACTTCGTCTTATAAACGTTCGGACGCTTTCTTTATACTTCCATATCTCCGAAACCATTAATTTTACAGAAATTAGAAAAATTCCAAATTCATCTCCGATTTAGTAGCTTTCTTATTAGTCTCTAGCATGCTTTCACTTAATAAAATATTTTTCGAGTTATTTGACAAACATTATTATTTGGACAAGATACAAGATATTGGACCAACGTACAATTCATGTAGGACCACAGGACCAGCATATGAATATTGGTCCTATATGGACTTTAGTTTACATCGGTCTAATATTTGTGCTACTAGGGGCAATTTAAAAGAAAAATTGCATTTCTTCTCAAAATTTGATTGTCTTTCAGCTCCAATATTTTCGTTTTTCTTAGGTGCCAACCCCTGAGGTGGCACCAACCTCCTATAAATTAGCCCCAGCTGGAGTGTTTCTGATTTTAAATAATTATACATAACAGATATTACAAAAAAAGATCAAAATCGGTTCTGTTTTTGAGAGTTTAGAATTAAAAACCTTCATTGACTCGGCTACCACTTTATTTCAGAGATGGGTTTGAAACTTTTCAATTAAAGTTCCCAGGAAATTTTCGGCAGTTTCCGGAACGAAGTTTTGATAAAAATGAAAGTTTATAATAAAATATTTGAATATTCCGAAAGTTTCCAAAGGAAACTTTCCCGGAATTTTAGAAACTTTAAATATTCAAATATTTTATTGAAAATTTTCATTTTTATCAAAATTTTGTTTCGGAGACTTTAAAATGGAAAGTTTCCTTTCTCCAACTCTGCTTTATTTCAAAATCAAAAATGTTTCTGAATTACCTAACCTTCTTGATTTTGTATAATTAACTGTTTTTCATAGGTCCAATATGAAAAATATCCTTTTTATCATTTCTGTAACAGGATTATCTAAAATGAACGTAAGTTTGTATGTCCCATTTGCATTTTTGCGTGGGAAAAACACATCCAGCCAGGCACGTTAGCATACGATTATTTAATTAACTGTATCATTTTCAAACAGGTATTATGAAATTCACTTAAGATCTGGTTATTCGCAATCACTATGCAATAAATTACGTAGAAATTATATATATGTATGCCTAACACAGTCTGTGTATATTAATTGAATTAATATTATCCCGAACATGATACGCCGTAACTTTCACAACATTACTTATTACATTGCGGCCGATAAGATCTTAGCTTCATATCGAATTAGTATTGTATATAAATAAGTTTTGATGGGAGGAAGCAGATGGCGGATATATTATGAGTGCTAGATCTCGAAGAGTGGGTATCATAACATTGATAGGTAATTGGTAAGAGGCGATCGTGATTGAATCACAGCAGTCGTCTTTTTGTTTGGAGGGATTTTAAATTGAATTTCTGCCGGCGATGTTTACGCCCGCTGTGCCATCATACTCTTGTTCTGATACCTTTTAGCGTCCTTATCGCGCCATCGGCCTGTTCTACAACGCGCTAGTCACATCAAATCATGACTGGCACTGAGGATATCAAAAAGGACACAAATTAATATTATAGGGTCAGTCAAGGCCATTGTCACACGAAAAAAGCGTTACTGTTTCACAATGATACCAAAAATAATATTACAATCAAGTCAAAGCGAATTTATTCCAAGAAAATTTTGGTTATAAACTTGTAAGTATGTTACAAAGAGACATTTAATAAGATAATCCAAGTAGCAGTTTAAGGAACATTTTCGCAAACGTTTCTAACAAGTATGACTGTTCCTATGTACAAAATGGGAACAGTTTGCAACAAGTTGCGATAAATTTTCGACATATACGTTGTTTATACTCTTCGCAAAAACGATATTTTGCATTTGATCGGCACATTTCTAAAACTGAAAATATCGCTCGTAGAGAAAAAACTTTCATATCATTGTGTTAGTGAACGAATTCTGAACAACTTTCAAAATGTCCGTCCGTCCGTTACGTTTCTTGTAAGCACGATAACTTAAGAAAAAAAAAGTCCGATTGCATTGAAAATTGGACAGCAAGTTAGTGCTAGCTATAGGAAGAACTCTCTTGTTTTTGAACAAAATCGATCAGTAAATAAAAAAGTTATTAATTATTAAATAAATTTAAAAAAAATTGATTTTATGTTTTTGTAAATGAATAGAAATTTGATGAAATGATATTTTGAATGATTTTAATATCTGTTTACATATTTTACTAATATACATTGCATAATATAATATCCAACCGTGGAAATATGATTTAAACTCATCACTTATAATATAAAAATTTATATTTTTCCCATAGCAGATGGTGGTGTAGTTCTTACGTTTTTGTATTCCAGAATGTTAATTAATTTTATTTGCTTTGCTTTGCTTTGCTTTGCTTTGCTTTGACTCGGAACTCAAAGGTCCCGGGTTCGAAATCCACGTAGATTTTGGATGTAGTTTTTATTTTTACCTTATTTTATACTGAGTGTTTCACCAACTAAGTTCGTATGATAAAATTAAAAATGTCTAAAACTATCCTATAGAATTGGTAACAATTATATAAAAAATCCAGTATATAGGCGAAGAGTACAATGCTTCCTCTAGTTATTTATAACTAATTAGTAGGAAACTAAAAGTAATATCTTTTATTTCTGGTTACATGAATATTGAAAAATCTGATTTCGGGTATTGAGCCGATAAATTTCAAAGAAACAATTCATTCTTTCCAGATACTGTTGATCTGTTGAAGTCTAATCATGACAGTATAACAACAAGAAGTTTCTCCGAGGCATCTTATCAACTTCCTGTATACACTTAATATCTAACATTTAATATTAAAAACAAGAAAAAAACTTTATTTCCAGATGCTGTTGATCTAAATCTGACCATGCTAGTTTAGTACTAAAAAATCGCCCTTACGAGACATCGGAGAATTTCAAGCCCTAACCTGTAGGATACTTCACCATAAGTAGACATTTGTTACATTTCAAAGCAAACAGTTATTAAAAGCAAATTGAAAAATAGTTTATCTGGTTCACCGCATGTCTTAACAAATAAAACATTCCCTTCTACTGTCGACTAACTTCAAACCACCAAAAAGTTCTGCAATTTTTTTCTTCATCATCTGAAATCATCAGGGTGGTACATAAATTTTTTGAGCCAAAATTACTATTACAATTATGAAGAATATTTTTTATGCAAAAACTGACAGGAAATATTTACTTATTTGATAGACCTCAACAAACAAGAACCACTCTTTAAAACCACATAGCTCCATCTAGTATTTAAGAATAATATCTTTTACATAATTATTGAAGTATGTTCTTTAGGAGCAGTTTACAAAAATTTTAAGTTTAATACTATATTACAGTAAGTGACGCTTCTAAATCCCAGCCCGAAAACGGATGTAATAAATTTCCAATTTTTTTTCTTCAACATGCTTCATAAAGCATGTACATAAAAATCTATATTGTCGTTTTCCCTGCTTTTTGGTTAGCGGTGGCTCCCACCCCTTTTTGCTGGTTATCGCAAACAAAAAATACACATAATCTGATAGAGAATCAAATCATAAGAAAGAAAGGTCATATACACTTTTTTGCTAAAATGCATATTTTTCGAGATATTGCGAACTGTAAATTGCAATTTTCAGACGTTTTTTTTTTTAAATTACTCGAAAAATGTGGACTTTAATAAAAAAAAATGCAAGGGCACAAAATTAAAGCTTTTTCAAAAACAAATCGAATGGTTTTTTCTTTATTTTTCTCAAATGTTTAGTTTTGGAAATATAGCATTTTCAAAATGGCGCCGAAATGTTCAGAAAAAATATACGACGTTAAAATCTAAAATTACTCAAAATCTACAACTATGAGAAAAATGTTTATTGTTTCGATTTTCTTTCGATTGAGACGTATTACGACCTTTTATAATGAAAACTAAAAAAGTTACAAACAAAAAAGTAGCGCATTTAAATATTTAGACGCCATTTTTTTTTGTCTTATTGCTCTAATTTCTTATTAATTCAAAATTTGTAAAATTCCTTCTAGATATTGTTAATGCATATTATTACTAACATGCTCAAATTTTTTTAAAAAAATTTAAAATAATTATTTTTCATTCTGTACCAATTTTCATATATTTTTTTAAAAAATCGGGTTTTTGGAAATTGCTGGGAAAATATTATTTTATAAAAAATAGTAAGAGTACAGAAATGAAGCTTATAAAAAACGAATAGTTTGTTTTTTTTTACTTTCCTAAGACAAACGGTTCCAGAGATATAAAGGTTTAATTAAAGATGGCGCTCGAGCGCATACGCAAGAAAATTATGTATTTAAAATTTATATATCTCAAAAACTATAAGATTGATAAAATCACGATATAAGAATGAAATGAAGCTTATAAAAAAAACGAAGAGTATGAGTTTTTATTTTTTTTTCCTACGACAAACTTCCAGAGATAAGACAGTTCGAAATAATATTGAAACTTTTCCTTAATTGTATTAATTTGATTTATTTATAACAATCTGTATTTTTAATGAAATTAGACATATTACTGTACTCTTTTGTGACCATTTTTAATCCACAATTTTTTTTTAAATAAATTTAGACCTCATCATATTCAGCAACCTAAAAAACATAAGTATATGGATTTTCGTGAATTTATTCGTAACATTAGAAGAATTATTAATTTTTCAGTATTTAATGTGGTTTCAACCCTTAATGTTTTCGTCCTTCCTATGTTTTGACCTTATAATCATATTCAGCGTCCTCAAAAACAGAAATATATGGATTTTCGTGATTTTATTCGTAAAATTAAAAGACGATAATTTTTCAGTATTTAAGGGTGATTTCAACCCTTAATATTTTCGTCTAATAAGTTCTGACATATTCAGCGACCTCAAAAACATAAGTATATGGATTTTCGTTAATTTATTCGTAAAATTAGAAGAGTTATTAATTTGTCAGCGTTTCGTCTCATAAGTTCTGACCTCACAGTCATATTCAGCGACCTCAAAAACATAAATATATGGATTTTCGTTAATTTATTCGTAAAATTAGAAGTTATTAATTTGTCAGCTTTTAGAAGTGGTTTCCACCCTTAAAAATAAAAAACAGGTAATGTGACAATCTAGATTTTGATGTACGTATTTTATATAGCATATTGCAAAAAAAATTAAGGAAATTCCTTTCATCGTTTCCGGGCCGGGAATTCTACCATTTTTACTGCATCGCTTACTGTAATACTAGATTAAATTCATATATTACGTGATCTCTGGTAGTGAATGACAACTTCAAATTATTTTCATAGTATACTTAGAAGGAAGGAGATATAATAGTAAAGATCAAATATTAAGATGTAAAAGTGCCTGCATGTTTCTTAAGAAATTTACGTGATTTTGTGTAATGTTATTTTCTTTAATGATGTGTTTATCTGGTCACGATCACAGACGATCTTATCATATCTTTCATAATGAGGAAAGATGTTTTGCTGTTCGAGATTTTCAATTACAAGGCATTTCTAAATTGGTGGTTATTAACCATAAACACAATTATTATAACGATAATTTTAAGAGATATTAATCTTTAGTTAGTGCCAACAATTGAGAAACTTGAAAGTACATTTTATACAAGAGTTGAAGTCCTCTGTATATATGCGCAATGCGCATTCTTTAATGAATATGTTTGAACATAATATATTTTTATAATTAATAAGGGTATATATGTGGGGTCGGATAGAGCATTTTTTCTTTTCAAAAATTATTTTCGCATTATTCACCAACAGTTGCTTCTTACACCAGGTTTAAAAAGATTTTTCTTTGTGTCTATCTCACGACCCTGTTAGTAGTAAAACAAAAGATCGTGCATTAGGTCTATCGGCCCATTGTACATTCGCGACGTTTAGGATCACCTAGAAAAGACCAGTGCTCTCTACGAAGGAGAGAAGTCCTTTCCAAGGACCTTATTCTTAAATCAGGGAGTGTAGGATCGAAATATTTGATCATCTTTCAACCTCATTGTATGGAGGTGCTTGTTCAGAGGACAGTGTCCTATTATCAGGTCTACCATCCCTCTCAATCGTTCTCTATCCAGCCCAAGCAGACAGCCACTTTACGGTAAAGTCAGTCGAAAGCCGGCCCTTTATATGGAGCCTTGACTGTCTCATTCCGGGGGTCTGAGCCCAATAGTTGTTAAACTGTGCCGTAGCCCATTCTTGCAGCTCTGATTGAATCAGACTTCTTGGCAGACCGAACGCCGGCTCTGGACCAGGGTAAGGAGTTTTTACTCCTTCGTCCGCCAAATGGTCATCTTCATTGTCCGGGCACCTATATGAGTTTAACGGATTTGTGTTGACACGGCTCAGTCAGAATGTTTCGACAGTTCAGCACCAGCTTAGAGGTCAACTTGTTTGATGCAAGACCGCCTGGCTGTCGTTATACGTATAAATGTCTTTATCGACGAAACCTCTTCTAAGATTTTTCGCTTACCCACAGCAAAATGTCATATATCTCGGACTGGAATATACTAGGGTACTTATCAATTGGCGCCGATATCCGAGCCCTTGGTTTGCATCCGTATATGCAAGAACCGGTTCACAGTGGGCCAGATTTAATTCGTAGCAAGACAAAATCTCAATTTCTAAGAATTAATTTCAGCGAAAATTCCTTGACTAATATCTAAAGAAGTGGTCAGTGCTTAAGAGCATTAGTGTGGTAGTTCCTATAAACCCGTCATTTAGGAGTAGGAGCAGGTAAAGATGACTAATAATTCAGTTAGAGGTATTAGTTTTCTCAGAGCTTTTGTATTGTAAACTTCTTTTTGTCGTTAATAAATTTTATTAGACATTTTTGATATTTTCCCTATTTAAAATTCTTACTCTAAAAAATACCATGATCTTTAAGTTACATATTTATGTAGGTTTATAAAAAATTGCACGCATTTGCACACTTTTATCGGAGGTTCTTGAGAAAGTCTATACACTTGTATATCAGTAAATTTATTTCCCATTAGGGACAAATAGGGACAATATTTATTTTTTTAGTTTTACTCTGACCATTGCATAATATTTTATTTGTGGATACAATGTCAGTTAGCAGAAGGGAGTTATATGAATTTCTAAAAGGCAAGAGCAGTCTTTTGACACGGAGTGTGCAGTTAACCTCTGAATTAGTTAATTACATAGCATGTAAATTAAATTTAGAGGAAAGTGCCAATACTGTGAACCAGGACATTTCCACGAAAATGGAATCTTTTACAAAAACCCTCCAGATATACTGGAAACGTTCCTTAGGAAGAGTTTTTCTAAAAAAGTACAGAAACTGGTTAGATGCGGCTATTACTATTGTTGAAGATATTCCATTAAACAGGCCAGGTACATCTAAAGGTGGCAGACCGAGAAAACGTCTCGAAGACAGTAGTCATAGAACGAATGTAATAAAATCTGACAACTTTCTCTGAGGAAGCAAGTGAAGCTCGAAGCAAAAATTTCCGCAGTTTTAGGCAACACCATACTAGAAAAATATCTGGAATTAAAACTAATGAAGATCTGTTACACTCATTACTAGTAACATCATATCCTGTTATTTCTAGTAATATCCCGTGTAATGCACGTAAACTAAAAACATTTTCGCCAGAAGTTCTTCCGCTGATTAAACTGCCTGAAGGTGTGTGAACTTATATTGTCCAATGGCAGTGACTAGCTCTTAAGACATTGTACATTCAATGTAGTATAAGTAATTTTGTTTAATAAAATTAAGTTGTAGTTTGTTTAATAAAACTTGGAAATAAAACACAACATTGTTATATGTTCACCAAATGCACTATAATTTTCTCAGTCGACAACATTTTTCCAAAAACATTAAAATTTCGTAAATGATAGCATCACATGTGATTGTGCATAATAAAGCATTTTGTAATTTTAAATATCATTTAAAAGCATATCTGAGCAAGTTTCTTTATAAAATGACACATATTTTGCAAATCCTTGAGTTTTTCCTTATTTTACTTCCACATCCAGTGGAAGTATGTAACGACAAAAAAATTTTTAAAAATTTTTATTGTTCAAACAGGCTTAGAATATCATGAAACGTCGAGATTTCAAGTTTGAGCGAAAAAAAATTTCTGTCTGTCTGTCGGTCTGTAACTTTTTTTTTGTGCGCACGTTTACTATGGAACCGTTTGAGATATTGACTTGAAATTTGGTACACATATATACTTTAACGAGATCTAGAACTAGATTATATTTTCATCTTGTTGCGTCGAAGGCTTGGGGGGTAAATTGGGGTAAATTTGGAGTAAATAGGTAAATCAAGCAGGTAAGAGTTCATAAAATTGATATTTAGTATAGACAAGAGAAGCTAAGGTCTCAAAAAAAATTTTGGCATTAGCCACCCCCATTACCACCCCCACCCCATTATTAAAGGGGATGAAAAAAAAAAATGTGATTTATAGTGTACAAGAACCAGAAACCTCAAAATATTTTTTTACTTTATCCAGCACGCTGTCACTTTGCTTTGTTTGTACTACAGCAGCCATCTTTTGTTGGTAAGTTAGGGTTTTTGTCAGGCCTAAATGCCGCCATACACGTTCAGCAATAATGTCATTCCAGCAGATCATTACAGAAACATCATTACTAAAAATTTCCCTGTCATTATTTTTCACACCTTACATGTCCATTATTTAAGAAAAAAGCATATCTAACTACAATTATTGAATTAAGTATGATTGAAAAAACGCGAAAATTCAGGTAACGTGTATGGTGCCCTTTAGGCCTGTCGAAAACCCTAACTTACCAATAAAAGATGGCTGCTGTAGTACAAACAAAGCAAAGTGACAGCGTGTTGGACTGGCCTATACGTCAATATGATATTGCTGAGACGTCATTTTTTCGCCACCTGGCGCCGTCGACCAATGGTACAAAAAAATAACGTCAGAATGACAGTCTGCTGCAAGCACATTTGTCGCAGCTGATCACAAAAACTGATTTTTGCAAAATTTGACTCGCTGTAATCTGTAAAGATTTTAATACTGAACAAAGAATATCCTTACCATTTTTGTCGTAGCATCAATGATTCACCAGATATTTACATTTAAAATTTTCGCAAAGATGTCTCTTCTCCCGCCAACTTGGCAAAATACTCAGGAGGCACCCGAATACTTTAAAAAAATGTACTTATTCTATTTTTAAAAAAAATAATCTTTTGATTGTACTAAATATTTCTTGACATATTCCTGGTTGAGTTGTAGAACTCTGCACTCCGCCAGGACTGAAAACTAAGTAGACGCGAGTAATTATTATTGTTGTTATATTTACAAAAAATCCCATTTTGGTTTATATTAACTCCACTTTGAATACATAAAGCAACATATGATTGCTCGGGACATCGATTTCTAGAAAAGCGAGTGCTTTAAGACATCTGCGAAAAAAACAGTTACGAAGTTTATTCAAATGAATTTCTAATTTTACTGTATTGTGATGACTAACCTAAACTAGCATTGTAAATCAAACTTTAACTTTGACAACCAACACACTTAATTTTTAGTAAATTCAAATGGTAAATTAATTACAAAGGACAATGGTAGATAAGCTATATATTTTCGCACACTAAATTTCATAAAAATTAAAAGTTCTCCCTAAAATCATTAAACGTTATTTATTTATAGTTGAACATATGATCTTTATGTTTCCACACGTTTTACATTTGAAAAACAACAGTAAGTTGTTATAATAGCATTTCAAAGTAAGCAGATTTTTAATAATTTTTGACGTTTTTCCGAACTTTAAATGTATATTTCTGTTAGATGCGCTCAATGAACCAAGAAAATCTATACCTCATTTATTACTTAAGGAATCGAAAACTTTTTTGTTGAAATCTTAGTTTTTTAATTTCCTATCGATCTGTCAAGCCAGATTTTCGATTTATGTTTCTGATTTTTCAAAATTATTTATAAAAACTCAAACTTCTTTGAAAAAATTTGAAAAATCATGAACAAAAATCGAAAATCTGGCTTGACAATATCAATAGGCAATTAAAAAACGATGGTTCAAAAAAATATATTCCGATTGCTTAATTATTAAGACCTGCAGACCGATTTAAAAAAAAAGTCACTTTGGGGCCACTGTGCGTCATCCGGGAATGCATTGCTTTTACTATTCCAGAGAACTGTTTTTTATTACTTGTCAAGACATATACTACTCAGAAAAATATAATGACATACGACATGGCCGATGGGCGAAAAAAGGCCCTTATATATCCTTGTTTTTTCACTTATCATTTAATTTTGACTCATTACCAGCAATTATATTGTTAATGAATGACTGAGTCCAGTTTTTAAGCAATACTCGACTAGTGGCAGTATATGATTCTCATGATTTTATCTACATTAACACACTGAAACTACTACATCTTACATCAGTCTTTTGTTCGATCCAAATTGGAATATTCGTCAACTGTTTGGTCTTAGCCCAGTTGATGAAAAAAGTGAAAAAAAATGTTTTTCAATTTTTTCAAAATTTTGAAATCAAGTCAAGCTAGGAAAAAATAAAAAATACATATGGATAGATCATGTATTTATGTTATATAATATTACACGCTATCTTATTGCGACTTAGCCATAATAAACCTTCACAGGTATATCGTATTTCACGATAACAGCTTCTCTTATTAATTGCTTATCTTCAAGATATCATATTACACCTTTGTTTCTCATAACTTGTGCAGACTGCAGAACTGCAATTCCTTTGTTATATATTTTGCTTACTCAGGTTCTGTATGTTATAAATATGACTAAACACGCTTTGTTGAATCAGTTATTAAACTCACTTAGAATGAAACACTTCTAATTATTGTATTATTCCTTCTCCAAGAGCCAACGTTGGCTCCATTAAATAAATAAATCTTTTTTAAAAAGTCATTCATGTGAACCGTGATCTAACATTGGCGCAGTCGGTAGGATCCGTAAACATCATCAGAACAAGAAGCCTAACTGGTAGTGAAGCGTAAGAGAACAAGGAGAACATTTGCAGAAGGTGCCTAACTAGTGCGTGTACATCTATTAGAACAAGGAGACCTTCCTCACTGGTGGTGGCGGATCCCAATCCCTTGACGGACGAAGAACCTACTCATGGAGATGAAATTAATGTAAGTCATTTTTAAGAATCATCTCGTTATCTTACTTCATTTTTACAATTCTCATTTATCACAATTATTTACGTGTATTATACCGCTAATACACTCGGCAAACAAAGCCAATTCTGTTATCAAACAAATCCTATACAAGCTACAACGCAACAATTTTAATTTTAAGTTATTTATTTTCGTATTCACGAAACGACTGTGTATTATACAGTTAATACACAATTCATTTACGACGTAACAAAACAAGCTAATTTTAATTTAATTTCCGTATCATACTGCTGATACGTAACCAATTTTAGTTCAAAAATCTCTAAATAAAAAAGCAAAATGCCTGATAGAGCTCAATCAGAGACTGTTCAACCAGTGCCACCGGCACCAGCCGAACAACAACAACAACAACCACAACAAATTGAGCCTTACAAGCTCTCTGAAATTTTTTCACTAATACCAGAATTCGATGGCAACGCCATAAATTTACAGACATTCCTAAACTCGTGTTCCTGTGCACAAAGTATGGCAATTCATGACCAAAAAATTCTATTAACCATGCACATCAAAAATAAATTAAAAGGCAGAGCCGCCGAACTTATAAATTCACGCAACCCTAGCACATGGCCAGAAATAAAGGCACTACTAGAAACTCACTTCGGAGACTCCCGAGATTTAACGTCCCTAATTCAGGACCTACAACGAATTCACCAATTACCTAGTGAATCCGCCTTAACATTTGTTTCGCGTTTACAAACGCACAATGCGAAAATGCACGCTGCAGTGCAAAAACAAAATTTAACTTCGGAGCAAAGAACCGCGCAAACAAACCTGATTGAAACTATGACATTAAATAATTTGTTAACGGGTCTAGAACCAAATCTAGGCAGAATAATACGTGCCAGTAACCCTCCTTCTATAATGAACGCGATTATTAGAATTCGTAGAGAGCTACAACTCTCTTATTTTGAACAGCAAAAATTCCCAAAAAATAGTCCAGTCAAAAATCCAGTAATTCAACAAAAGCGACCACAAGGTCCCAATTTGCAACAAAAGTTTTGTTCCTTCTGTAAACGGAATGGACATGTAATAAGCGAATGCCGCACAAGGCAACAGTCTCAAAACTTCCAGAGACCAAGTTTCCAAGGAAACCCAAACTCACAAAATTTTTCTCATCAAAACTTCGCACAACCTAGTAATAATCAATTTAGTCAGAGGACATTCCCTCAAAATAATCAGCCAAATCAATCACAGCAAAACAGGCCCTCAGCCATAAGGCCGAACCCTAATTTTATGCAACAGCGACCATCAGCTATCCAACCTAACCCAAATTTTAATCGCTTTAACCAGCAAAAAGCTCATCATTTGAATTACGAACCTTATGACAATTATGACAATCAATGTAACTATAATCAATGTAACGACTACTCTTTCGACGATTATCAAAGTTACCAAAGTCAAAATGAATCGTACGAAAATTTCCAGGAGAATTATACTGCTAATTCTCAGAACGAGCAATACGAGGATTATACTGCTAATCCTCAGGATTTTCGTTTAGATCCGGAGTACCCCACGGATACTCCGACACAACAAATAGACCAATTCGGCCAAATATCGAACCAAATACAGACAATGAATCTCAACGACAGTTTCGATCCAATGCTGAACTTCCCAGAACAAACGTTCATGTAAATACGCTTTCTCACACCTTATTAACCGTAAATTCAAAAAATCTTTATTACATCAAACATGCAACCGGCAAATTTAAAATTCTTATTGATACAGGCGCAGGTATATCAATTTTTAAACCTAAAACAGCTGAAAATTATAGACGTAGATCTCCCGAAAATGTAATTATACAGGGTATTACTGATCAAAAAATTTATATCAACGAATCTGTTCTAATCCCATTCTCAGACGAGTCACACAAGGTTTATATCTATAATCTAGATATAGATTTTGATGGACTACTAGGCGCAGACTTTTTAGAACATTACGAATGCCGAGTAGATTTTAAAAATAAACAACTAGTCACAAATTTTAAAACCGTACCATTATTTAAGGTTACGGAAGAAACTACGGTAAATTTACCTTTACAACCAACTATCAATTCCGATACAAAAAATTCAAATTTAAGCAACATCAAAAATTTAATTTCTATTGAACCTCGCATGGAAAAAATTTGTAAATTAAAATGCAATCTGCAAAATACCGAGGCTATACTGTTAGCCCAAGAAATTGAAAAGGTACGCCTACCAAACGCCCTCGTAAAAATCGACAGCAACGGAGAATTTCTAACTTCGATCGTGAACGCTAACGCAATACCGAAAACTATAAATTTCTCTAAACTTAAACTAGAACCAGTACAAAAATTCAAATCAATTTTCAATTTAAACACTCAAAATTCTGACTCACACCTACAGACGGACAGATCCTTCGAAATTAGGAACGAATTGCGCTTGGATCATCTAAACGAAGAAGAGGCCGAAATAGTAACGCAGCTTTGTTTAGACTTTCAAGATATATTCTATTTGGAAGGAGACAATTTAACTTTTACTAACGAAATTAAGCATTCCATTGACACGAACGATTCAAAACCGGTTTTTACAAAATTATATCGCTACCCTCATATTCATAAAGAGGAAGTCAAAACACAAGTCTCTAATATGCTTGATCAAGGCATCATTAGACCTTCGATTTCTCCCTGGTCCTCTCCGGTTTGGGTTGTACCTAAAAAACTCGACGCCTCCGGTAAACAAAAATGGCGAGTTGTAGTGGACTACAGAAAACTCAACGAACTGACTATTGACGATAAATACCCGCTACCCAATATTTCCGACCTCCTCGATCAATTAGGCAAATGTCAATATTTTACAACTTTGGACTTAGCCTCCGGATTTCACCAAATCGAGATTGATGCGAAAGATATTCAGAAAACTCCTTTCACAGTTGAAAATGGTCATTTTGAATTCGTAAGAATGCCTTTTGGACTTAAGAATGCTCCATCAACATTTCAAAGAGTGATGGATAACATTTTATTAGGTATCCAAAATGAACGATGTCTCGTCTATATGGACGATATTATTGTTTACTCCCCTACTATTCACGAGCATATTTCTCGATTAACGGAAGTTTTCAAACGATTACAGAAAGCCAATCTCAAAATTCAACCCGACAAATGCGAGTTTCTCCGCAAAGAAGTCGCTTATTTAGGACATCTCATTACAAAAGACGGCGTAAAACCGAATCCTTCGAAAGTTGACGCTATTCTAAATTTCCCTCAACCAAAAAATCAAAAAGAAATTAAATCATTTCTAGGCTTAGCCGGATACTATAGGCGCTTTATCCCCAATTTCTCCAAGATTACCAAGCCTTTAACAAAACTCTTACAGAAAGACATACCATTTCTCTTCGACAATGATTGTATAAAATCTTTTCAAGATTTGAAACAAACATTAACGACAACTCCGATATTAATCTACCCTAATTTTGATGAACCTTTCGTTCTAACCACTGATGCGAGCGCATTTGCCGTCGGCTCAGTGCTGAGCCAGGGGCCCATTGGCAAAGATTTACCCATTGCCTATGCTTCTAGAACCTTGTGCAGTGCAGAAACTAAGTATTCAACGATTGAACGCGAGCTTTTATCGATAGTATGGAGTGTAAAGCACTTTAGACCCTATCTGTACGGTAGAAAGTTCAAGCTTGTAACCGACCACAGACCACTCACCTGGTTATTCTCTATAAAAGACCCAGGAAGTAGACTTGCTCGTTGGCGACTCAAATTAGAAGAGTACGATTACGAAATAATTTATAAACCCGGCAAAATCAATAAGAACGCGGATGCACTTTCCAGAATCAAAATTAATCATTTTTCTGAATGTTCCAAATTCTATTCAAAGGTTCTAGCCGCGAATGACGAAGAGTCAGACGACGACGAAAACCCAGACAATAACGAGATCACTGACGAACAAATTTCCCAAGAATTCGAAACTTTCGCCAACTTATATAAGACAACATCTTTAATTGACTATTCGAAAATCAAAGCCTCGAACAAACAACTTTTGTATCGAGAACACAAAGATATTATAACTTTCTTCCAACAAAATAACCTACAAGACCTTCATCATAAAATTATCGAGGACATATTCGAAGAAAACCCCGAATTTCATAACGATAAAATCAATATTGTATCGAGCAAAACAGTCAGACATAGGAGATATTTTATCATCCCTCTACCTTTTGATATCGAATCTGTAATTGAACATCTATTTTCGGTATTATTTAAAAATCAAGATGTCCTAGATCTCTCTAAGACATACTTTGTCGAAAATAACTTAGACCTCCCCATTCTTGAAATCCTATCATTCATTTTTGCGGAAAAAGACTTAAAAGTAGTAATTTGTCAAGATATCGTCAGAACTGCCGACGAAGATGAAATTCCAATTATATTGGAGCAAAATCATTTTGGTAAAAATAATCTACACCGCGGAATAAATGAAACGATTCGAAGAATTAGAGAAAAATACACTTGGCAAGGTCTAACTAAAGACGTTGAAAATTTTATAAAAAATTGCGAAACTTGCCAAAAGACTAAAGTATGCCGGAAAAACCTTAACAACCCTCTAGTAGTCACAGAAACCCCAAGAACACCATTCGAAAGAATTAATATCGATTTATTTGAATTCCCAACTCGAAATTACGCTTTAACTATTCGCGACGAGTTAACTAAATTTACACAAGCCTATGCAGTCCCGGACAAATCCGCAAAATCCGTCGTAAATACCTTGTTGTTATACTTTCAACATTACGGTACACCGCTAAGAATCCATTGCGATTACGGTGGCGAATTTGACAACCGCTTGCTCAAAGATCTCTGCACCCTCTACGACATAAAATTAACTTATTCAAGCGTAGGACATCCCCAATCGAACGGATCCATAGAAAGATTTCATGCTACTTTAGCCGAAATGATAAGAATCCACAAAACTGAAAACCCAAACGAACATCCTTTCACGATTTTACCATATGCAGTAATATGCTATAACAATTCGGTAAATAAAACACACGGTTTTACCCCATATGAACTTATCTTTGGTCATACATCTAACAGACCACCCGAAACCTTGTACAACCAAAAAGAATTAATAACTAAATACGTTAGAGATTTAAACAATAGAATATCCCACTACTATAAAATAGCCCGTAGTCGAACACAATCTCAAAAAGAGAAAGCAAAAGTTCGCTTCGACAGAAATATTCCCCAAAAACGACCTGAATACAAAATAGGTGACTTAGTTTATGTAAAAGAATCACAAATTAAGAACAAACTACAAAACAAATTTAACGGTCCCTTTAAAATAAAAGAAATTTTTCAAAATTCTGCTACCCTATTAAATCTCGAAACAAAACAAGAAACTAAAGTAAATTTTGATAGAATGAAACCATATACTGAAAATTAAATTTATTTTCAGGTTTCTCCTGCTGTTCGGATCAGCACTCTGTCAATACAAAATTACCCCGATCAATAACACTGTTGGTGTATACTATCACCAAGACACGGACATCGTGGTGACAAATGACAAATGGACTCTGCTAGTGCATAAAAATATTTCATCCCTCAAACTAGCTTTTGACAAAAACCAAAATAATTTAGACAGAATCTTGAACACCCTTGATGGTGCTGACCAAAAATCAATCCTGTTTAGAAGCGAAGTCAAAACAGAGTTTAACCTTTTAATGCAAATAGCTAGTTCGATAAAAACGAAATTTGACGAAGTCTTTTCAGACACAAAGAGATATAAACGCGGAATACTTAACGGTTTCGGAACAATATTCAAATCAATTACCGGAAACTTAGACGCCGAAGATGGCGAGTACTACACTAACTGTATAAATAAATTAAATAATGACGAACATCAATTAGAAAACTTAATCAAAAATCAAATCTCAGTTACGACTTCTGTTATCAAAAATTTCAACTCAACTATACAAAAATTACAAATTGATGAGGAAACATTTAACAAAGATATCAAAGAAATTGAGCACACAATTCAAACTATGACTCAAACGATCCAAGCTGCCGAAATAAAACTAAAATTTCTATACATTTCCGAACAACTAATGGCCAGCTATTTGTATATCGAAGACAATCTAAACGATATTTTAAATTCAATAACATTCGCCAGATTAGGAATTATTCATTCATCAATCATAACACCTGATCACTTAGTAACGGCGTTACAAGAGATTTCACAGAGTTTGCGAAGGAACAATTTACCTCTTCCAATTAAACTATCAGCAGTTGCTCAATATCTGGATATTATTGAACTAAAAGCTTTTCAACTAGATTCTAATTTAATATTTGTTTTAACAATACCTCTCATTGAACCTCAAAATTACAACACCTTTCGTCTGTACCCTATACCCATACTTGATAACAGAACTGGTCTACATCACTTTTTATCTATTTCACAAAAGTTTATCGCGAGAGACGATGATTCTTTAATGTACATACCTATACAAAATTTGAAAGAATGCAAACCACTTTATTTTGGAACCAAACTATGTTCGAACCTGTTTGCATATCCTATCGACCAAAATGCCATTTGTGAAGCTAGAATATTAAAACCATTGCCGAAACTCCCAGAAAATTGTCAAACTTCCTTCATCATTAGTCAAGGATACAACGTTCAAGAACTTGAAGACAACACATGGCTAGTGATTAATTCCGAACCACTTCACATTACCATCAACTGCCCGAAGAGAGAATCCATAACAGAGCTAATTAACAAAAATTCCATCATAAAACTACAACCAGGATGTTACGCCTATGCAGGCATTACTCGAATACAAGCCAGTGCTAAAGACTTTTCCGAAATTAAGGACAATTCACATCCAATCCAAATTCCTTTTGAATGCTGCAATCACATGCCCGACAAAATCGAAATTCCAAAATTAAAACCGCTTAAATTAAACAGTCTCGACGTAGAAGATTTAGATATTGCTAAAAACAAACTAGAGCAATATTCCAAAGACCTAGACGACCTTATAAACGAACCTTTTGTGACCAAACATGTATCTTGGTTCACATACTTCATAATCACTCTCATCATCCTATTAGTTCTACTTTACATAACTTGTAAATGCAGAAGAAGAAGATGTGGAGCATTGCGAATCCAACCCTCAACGGATAACCCTCCTTCACCTCCTTCAGAGCGAAGCAGAGTATTTACCAAATTTCCTAGACTGATCCCTCCAAGAAAGCGACCCGGTATTAGACCTCAAGAAGAAGAGGACATCGAGTTAACATAGACTTTCATGTGGAGTTTTACCCTTGTCTATTAATTTAGACTATTGTATTTTATCCTTATTACGTTATGTAATGTTTTATTATCGCTTATCAATTTTAACTTTTACATTATTTTATTATTTTGCTTTGTATTCATTCAACATTGTTTCAATTTATTTTTGCATTATATTCATTTAACGTTTTAACAATTTTCAAAAGTTGCTGCATAACATCAACTTTTTTATTAAGGGGGAAGTTGTTATATAATATTACACGCTATATTATTGCGACTTAGCCATAATAAACCTTCACAGGTATATCGTATTTCACGATAACAGCTTCTCTTATTAATTGCTTATCTTCAAGATATCATATTACACCTTTGTTTCTCATAACTTGTGCAGACTGCAGAACTGCAATTCCTTTGTTATATATTTTGCTTACTCAGGTTCTGTATGTTATAAATATGACTAAACACGCTTTGTTGAATCAGTTATTAAACTCACTTAGAATGAAACACTTCTAATTATTGTATTATTCCTTCTCCAAGAGCCAACGTTGGCTCCATTAAATAAATAAATCTTTTTTAAAAAGTCATTCATGTGAACCGTGATCTAACATTTATGAACAAAAAATGTCCTAACAAAATTTATCGCTAAAGCCACGGTTTTCCTGGAAAAAAATAGTCACGTGTAACGTTATAACTCGGAGCGAGATCCATGCGTGCACGCGCTTGAATACGCATGACTGTGACACCGACGCACTGAATTACATGTCACTAAATCAGAATTTGTAATCTCATGAGTGTTAGTTCATTTAAAAGATGGAAATTGTAGCTTCTGATGCTTTTTTGTTTTAAACAATACAAGCAAAGGATGGATGGGAAAAATATACTTATATTATCATGCCCGAACTCAGTCGTCGCAATAAAAAATATAGAAAAAAATAAAAGCCCTTCAAAAAATTCTTTCTTCATTGAGAACTGTTAAAAAGTATGTACACTTCATGGTTATTATGGTTTATTAAGTTGTAGTAACGTGGATTTAAAAAAAGTACATCTCAAATCAATTTAATTTCCTTGCTTGATGATTTTTTTGATAAATATATATATATTGGAGGCTGTAACTTTCCGAGAATTTAACCCATTGGAGAAAATAAAATATCACTATATCAAAAAAAATGTGTACTTTTCGAATATTCAAACACAAATTCGTTTACTTATATGCATTTTTTCGAAAATATAATCAATCAGATCATAATAAGAAATTGCGATGTTCACGATCTTATCCTTATAAGTATGAAAATATCTTTGATGGTTTTGAATATAAGTTCTGGATTTTTTCTAGTACATTGACAAATGTATAAGGAATTCATTGGATATAGCTGAAATGTGGATAGGTGTCCTTGTAATAAATACAATACAGTAAAGGCACGTAAAAATTCATGCGAGCGATTCAGCGGCTATGTGTGGTGTCTGTGTATGCGTTCATAATTATATATTTTCCCTCCATTCTCACTATTTATCTTCCTATTCACTAAGAAAAATGTTAAAAATGTGTTATTAGAAAGAGAAAAAAGCTTCATTTTACTCGTTAGAACTGCTAAGAATTTTTAGAGGTTCCAAAGTATGCATTTAACCATGCGCAGAGTGACAAAGTTACTTCACTATTTTTTTCCAGGGATACCGTGGCTTTAGCGATAAGTTTTATTACGACATTTTTTGTTCAGAAACACGTGGTCTATCCACCTGTATTTTTTAATTTTTCCTACCCTGACTTAATTTCAAAATTTTGAAAAAATGGGTGAAAGAAAAATTTTTGTTCACTATTTTTTTATGTTCAGCGTCCGAGCGGAATGTAAACTTTTTAGGATATTATTCTATACACTTTCACGAACTCATTAAAAAAAAATTATTCGTTTTGCAAGTTTTTGTAGGTTTCACTATAAAATATTCTCTGTCGTCTGCGCCATCTTCTTATTATATCATATAACATACACATACAAAATATAGAGAGAATTCAGAGGCGTTTCTAAATACTTTAAATCATAAAAAAGGTGGTGTCTATCCTTTTACTGGTTTTCCTCAGACTGTACTCTTAAACAGATTTTCTCTTTCGAATCTGGGGACTCGCAGAATTATTCTTTTTAAAGTAATATAATAGATTGTGGTGCTATCTCAAGTGTACTAAATTTTTGAACACTTAGATCAGGTCCTAGACAAAACTCGTTATTTTATCTGCCAACCTCCAGAACTAACGTTCAGAAATTCTCGTCAAAATACAAAAAGTGTGAGAACTATAATAATCTTCAAGACCACTTTGATCTCTTCCACTGCAATGTAGCTGAGATGAAGAAATTAACTTCATGAATTATAATTTTTCTTTTGTCCTTTTATCATTGTTATCTGTTTATTTACCACTTTTGTGTTTTTATGTTTCATTATACACTAGTGACACCTATAATAAGATAGAGTGAAATATAAATAACAAAATAATATACATGAAAGAAAGCGATATATTGACATTAATGCCAGGCACTTCAGCATGTTATGAGTTCCGCCGACGAATAAAGTAGCTAAAAAGAAAAGTGGCAACAGCCTAGGTTAAATCTGTTTCTTTTCAGCATATTATTTGTCTAATTCTCTTTTCTTCTATCTTTCTTCTACCCATCGACTCAATATTTTAAAATGCCTCTACTGTATATGTACTTATTGTTTCCTGCCCTGTAATTCGAATGCTCTGTTGGGCATTGTATTGTTAAATAAACAAATAAAATAAATAAATATGAGCAGTTTACTTGTTGTGTATGTTGGCCAGAGAATTCCTATATACTTTTATCAATTAGATTCAGTATCCATTACCATTTAAATAATCGGCGACAGATCCGAAACGGCAGAATAACAGCAACAGAAAAGGCGTAATAACGCATTCCGTTGCCGTAACCGTACGTACGTTTCGCGCTGAAATTCATTTCCTGGGAGGCGGCGTGTCTTCAGCCACAGCGCAACGCTTGATCAGGAAACGAATCCGGACTCAAAATGGAAAACAAAACATTCCGAGACTTATCTCTACGGTCGGCAGCCGTTACATGCATGGACTTGAATCCTTTTACGACGGCGGATTAATATTGCTTTTTACCTGGCTTCCACGCGCTCTATATCATCTTTGTCAGGCTTGGATCTCATCTCGCTCTGCTAGTGGTTCTAGGTGTTGTTTTATAATGAAGTCGATGATCCAGAACTGTACTTGGGGTTTTTGTACATTCCTTTTTATGAGCTAATATATCAGAAAGAATTTTGGTGTATTACGTGACTTGATTTTTAAGTTAATAGTGTATATTGAACAATCTTAGTGTCAAAGAGTACATACAAAAAATAGAAAACGCGGCTCCGGGAATTTCAATAAATTTTATTGACATACTCTGGAATTTTTGTTTAATTGTAGCTAAGAAGCGATTAAAATTTGAACAAAAATGCATAATAGTACAGTTAAAGTAAAAACCGCTGCCCAAGGAATCACTACTTCCACATCCAGATTCTCTATCCAAGTCACACAACGAAAAAACTTTGTATGTGAAAATAATTGTTTATGGAACTTTAATAATATAATATTTGAAATCCTCTACCCCAAAAACCCATAAAACGATACTCCACATCGGTAGTGGGGTGGTGGTGGTGATAGGGGGGTGGTAGTGGGGGGTGGATGAAGTAAAAAAATGTTTTGAGGTTTCTGGTTCCTGTACATGCACTAAACCACATTTTTTTTTCATCCCCTTTAATAAGGAGGTGGGAGTGGTAATGGGGGTGGCTAATGCCAAAAATTTTTTTGAGACCTCAGCTTCTCTTGTATATACTAAATACCAATTTCATGGACTCTTACCTGCTTGATTTACCCATTTACCCCAAATTTACCCCAATTTACCCCCCAACCCTTCGACGGAACAAGATGAAAATATAATCTAGTTCTAGATCTCGTTAAAGTACATATGTGTACCAAATTTCAAGTCAATATCTTAAACGGTTCCAGAGTAAACGTGCGCACAAAAAAAGTTACAGACAGACAGACCGACAGACAGACGAAAAAAAAAATAGCATGCTAGGTGATGTTTATAAGCTTT
This sequence comes from Rutpela maculata, assembly GCA_936432065.2. Taxonomy (NCBI): domain Eukaryota; kingdom Metazoa; phylum Arthropoda; class Insecta; order Coleoptera; family Cerambycidae; genus Rutpela; species Rutpela maculata. The sequence goes on from OW386289.2 coordinate 137,408,714, forward strand.
ATTTCTGATCTTCACCGTCTTTTCCAAAACTAATATTTATTGAGATATTTGCAAAGAAACAAAAATGTTTTTTTCGAAAATTCCTTTATAGCTTAATGTGCATTATTTTTTCTAAAGCAAGTGCTGCAAACGGACGAAAAAAATTGAGCATCTTGGTTCTGCTCTATGTTAACAAAAATTAGTACTTGATAGTTATATTTTGTTAATTTCTGAACAAAATGGAGACGTTTTTATCAAAAAGATGTGAAGAGGCACTTTCTTTCTGTCATATCTTCTTTGTTTTTTATGCTATAGAAACAGTCAAAAAATATTTCTTTTTCAATAAATTAGTATTTTATTTTGAACCATTCAATTAAAACTGCATAGAAATTATTTTTTGTGAATTAATATTTAAAGTTATGTAGAAGCTAAAAGTAGGCTATGAGAAAAGCAGTGGATGATTAATATTTGCTCCTACACAACTTTAAATATGAATTCAACTCTTAATTTGCAAAAAATGGGAAGTTTCAAAAAAATAATTTTATATTCTCGAAATTTGGTATAAAGGTATAAAATTGCATTCTAAATAACTTTTCTTAGTGGAATTATTTCATATTTTGAAAAATAAAGGTACTTTATTAGTGGTGATTTTTACAACTTTGCTTATAAAACACCCTGTAGAACACCAAATCAAGTCATTTTTGGTATACTTTAGTTTTACAACAAGCAGGACTCAATCCCCAAATACCATTCCAAAATTCCAAAATTTTTGGTCCATTTGTTACATCTATTCTGGGACACACTGTATATACGTACAGATACACAGATATTTTTTATTCGATGGCTTGGCCAAGTCGTCATCCGGTGCCTTCCCCCAAAACTCCCTCCTTCCCTCAAAACTTTTCGTAATTGCTAAAATTGTACCAATTGAAGACCTAAGTGGATAAAGGTGTTATGTCACACTTTTAAAGTTTTGAGTAAATTAAACAAAACGGTTTTAAGTTGGAACTTATTTATTTTGTCTTCGATTCAAATGAATAATACCTCATAAAATAGATAATTGTGGGTTATGTTCTTTTGTTTACACTAATATTAAAGAACAATATCAAGCTGTTATGAAACTAGATTTTTCTCTCCAAAACTGTGTACATCCACTAAAATTACTGGTTGTATGTATGACATGGCGCCTTTATAATTAAAAAGTTTCTATAAAATATTACAAATTTAGAATTCACCATTTATTGGGTGTTAAATCTATATCAGAGGTGTTCAAAAATTGCATAAAGTAATTTTTTTTAAAAATGCGACATAACTCCTTTATCCACTTAGGTCTTCAATTCATAGTTCGACTGCTGTTAGCAGATTTAACGTATTTCCAAATGATCATAAAAAATTTCTAAATAAGATTTTATTGGTTTGAAGTCCAATTTCAATGCACAAAATTTTCTCGACAGACGTCAAAACATCCTTTGTTGTTAAAAACTTTTCTGTCAGATTTCGTTGCAGTTTCGAAAAGTTTCACTAAATTAAATTTCGTCGATTTTGCTGGTGGTCTATAACATAAATATTGTTTCAGCTAAAAGGAAAAAAAAACATTTTCTAAATGGCCTTTCATTGTAATAAATGTCCTGTCCATCAAATATTTTATTTATACTTAATTTTAATGATTTTTATAACACTGGTACAACGTAATTTTCTCATATCCCGCCTTTAATAACTGACTCATTCTTCAAGTTATTTTACCTTGATATTTAAATTTTCTCCTGGAGGAAACGAAACAATAAAAATGAGTATAAAAGCGCTTATTTTTAAGAAACGTAATTATTTTTCTCGTATTTTTTTCCTTTTCTGCTCGGATACCTGGAAGCAAGTGATATTTTACACTTATCACAATGATATAAAGTAGTGTAATTTTTACATAAAATTTTCCGCTACAGTTTTCCATTAATCTGAGGTTTTATCTTAATGATTCTTAGTTTAAACTTGGCGGAGTTTTTAAAAACCTCCGATCGTATCGCTCCTTATCTTCTTCAGACTTGTTGTTTATAATAGCTGTGCTTTTTACTATTATTTCTGCTTTAAAAGTGCCCTCGGGCTACGAAATTTTTATATGCTAAAACTAAAACTAGTTTTTAAGTAAATTGGATAATAAATTATTTAGAAATATTGAACACATCTTAAAAATTATCAAGCTAAGATTAAAAATTAAATTTATATCCAGGGGTTTTTATGATGCCATATTAATCGTATATGGCATTTAAACTTTGTTTACAAAATTGCACTTTTCGTGAGAATAATAAAATAAAATAATAATAAAATTAAGTCGACGAAAATTTTAAATTAACGGTAAATAGAATTTGTTTTGAATAAAATGTTTCTAGTCGTGATTTTTGTTGAATAAGAGACTCGGTAATATTAGTAATCAAGAATTCACTGGCAAAATGGCGATACAGTGAAAAAGGTTGATTTTAATAAATGTGAAACTACATTTAATTTTTAATGTTTTATCGAAAATAAGTGTAAGTTTTGTTTCTTTTGAAGTGAAAAAATTATATTAAATGTTCTGTAGGGTAAAAAAATTGAAATAGTAGGTTTGTCAGCTTATTTACGAAAAAAAACTCCAAAAAATTTCTATTCGATTAGATACCTACTAAACTTTCAAATCATTTAATGACAAAGTTCGTTTAGACACTAATCTGCGAATTTACTACTGACTTTTTTGTCATCGTATCTGTTTCCTACGTTATTTTCGTCAATTCAAGATGAATATAAATACATGCTGTTGTTACTTTTAGTGAAAAATATAGGGTGGTCACTAAAAAAATATATTAATAAAGAAACAATGAAAGAATGAAGAATGTAATTGCCACTATAGCCAGGAAGAAAATCTGATATGCTTTTATTAGAAAAATATACAGGGTGAACATCTGACAGAAAAACTAATTAATAAATAAAGAATGCCAAACAGAGAAGGACATTTCACGTAAATACCTGTCAGATTTTTCCTCTGCTTTGAGCGCAGTGCTCCAACGTCTTTTGGTTAAAAAATAAATTATTTTATACAAATTTATTTTTTCTCAACTAACAGAACAAATTGCGAGGTATCCTTCGAAAATACTCTGTCATATTTAATAATTACATATTTTGAAAATTTCAAGGCCACCGCAGTTTAGTGGTTTAGTGTGTTAAATAATATAATTGTAAATGCAACTTACAGCCAGTTTCACAATTTGGTTAACTAATGGTTAGGATTTGACCAACAGTTTATTATAAAAATCTGGGACATAATCAGCTTGTTTTACAATTATTGTTGGTTAATATTAATAGTTAGGATTTGACCAATGATTTATTACTATAAAGGTAAGAACGTCTGGTAAAGGTGTGTTTACTAATAATATTAACTTTCAAGTTCTGCTTGGTCTACCTAAAAGATAACCAACGATTGTGAAACTGGCTGTTAATGAAACTTATAACGATTATATTTTATATTATATTATTATTATTAAATGTGTAACTGTCAATTACAAATACATAAAAATACCTGCATAAAAAATAAGGACCACCCTAAATACCGCGGTCTCACAATAAGGACTTTACGTAGTTCAATTCTATATTTAAATGTTACTCTCATGATGGATTATTTATTAATAAATTAATACCGTGCGTGTAATTTCTCATTAGGCATGTACATTCACGTAGCGCGATAGATATGACAACACCGCTGCCGTAAATTCCTCCGTCGAGCGGAGCATCCCAGCCTATTATTTCATTTCAGCCAGCTGGCACGCGCGATGTTGTAATTTTACTCCCTATGCCTAGCGCTCGGCTACACGCACGGTATATTATTCACAATTTGATTTTATACTTAATTTCTTAAAACCACTTTTTGATAAAAGCCGTTACAGATTTTTCAACATTTTTAGATTAAAGAAATAGTGATACGTGAAGGACACAGTTCCGTGGTTGACATCATCAATTAATAAGTACTACTTATATACAGTGTGGAACAGCCAAGTGGAATAAATTCAGTATCTCAATTATCGTGCATATTTATGAAAAATCTCGAGACACGTCGATTTTGAATTCTGAAATGGCATCCTGTAATGTACAAATTTCATTCCTACGTTCAACCCCCTTCGAGTGGCACTTAAATTTTTAAATGTTAAGTAAGGGCTTGTAATCCTCATTTGAAAGGTATTTTCGTTCTCTATTCAAAAATGCTATGGTTTTAATATTTACTGCAAAAGTTAACGGTCTGCTTGACGAAATTCGCTACAACAAACGAAAAACATAAAGACTTACAGCGTTTTGTTCTTGCAGGCTAGCAAAAACAATTTCAGTGTTCTTTTTCAACATTATCAACTAAAAAGAAGATGTAAAGACATCAAAATTCTTCATAGCTGGCATTGTCAGTTTTATTGAAAACGCCGGCGCCGTAGCAATAAATAGTTTTCATAATTGTCAATAAATAATAATTTTACATATGGTTGGTTACGGAGATAGAATGCGATCACAAGACAAAGTTGCTCGCCTATTTTATGAAAAATTTCCTGATTTGCCGCCTATATCCCAGGGTACAATTAGCAAAATTAAAAATCAGTTTCGCGAAAATGGGCATGTACGGCAGATAAAAAAAGAAGCTTCCAATGCAATGAGTAACCATACCAAATTGCTTGAGTTTGAAGAAAACCCACATAGTTCAAGTCGACTAGCAGCTTCAGCATTTAATGATTCACATTCTTCAATTATTCGCGTATTAAAAGAAAATAAAATGCATCTCTATAAACTGACCCCAACTCAGGAGCTTGGTGAAGACGATTTTGATAGAAGAACGTATTTTTGTGAACAAATGATGCAAAGGTTAGATAACAATGTTATCCAACTAGAAAATGTTTTGTTTTCGGATGAGTCCACTTTTACTCTTCATGGCCATGTTAATCGTCAAAACTGTCGCTACTGGGCTAATGAAAATCCTCACTGGATGGGAGAATTACATACGCAAAATCCTGAAAAGGTTAATATTTGGGCGGGTATAATTGGAAACCATGTCATTTGTCCCTTTTTAATTGATGGCAATTTGAATGGATAAAATTATTTAGCTCTGCTCCAAAATAATGTCGTGCCAACTTTGGCCAAGTTATATCCTGCTCAAGCAAACCGACAAGTTCTAGCGGATGTAATATGGTTCCAGCAGGAGGAGCACCACCACATTACCGAATCGATGTCCTTCAATACCTCGACTTAACATTTCCAAATCGGTGGATAGGGAGGCGAGGATCGCTTGAATGGCCAGCACGTTCTCCTGATCTTACACCCTTAGAATTCTTTCTATGGGAATTCGTGAAAAGTATGGTATACAAAACTAAGCCACGCGATATAATTGACTTAAGAAAAAAACAAGCTAAAAACGTACTCTTCGCCAATTTACTGAGCTTTTTATATAATTGTTACACATTCTATAGGATACTCTTCGCAGTTTTCTTGTAAATAATGTTAGTTTTTGGACATCCTAAATTTTGTGATACCATCTTTGTTGTGAAAAAAATTATATAAAAAAAAAAAATGAAAAATAATATCCAACCTGTGTGGGATTCGAACACACGATCTTTGGATTGCAAGGCAAAGCCAAAACAACAACAACAATCAAACTTTATTATTATATATTACAATATATCCCAGACACCCGTATCCGAATACTGTCAGACATTGACGGAGCGCAGCTCCGTGACAGTTGAATGACAGGACGGAGCGGACTCTGGTCAACTTCAAAAAATAAAACTTTGACCTGAACTCCTTTCACCATGGGGCAAATTAAAAAAGGTATTAACAGATAAATTTCCAAAAAAAAATGGATTATAAAACTTAATATTAACTGGAAGTAAAGCGCACTGTTTTAAATTATGATACCTATGCTAATACGGGAAAAAGAACCAAACCAAAAAAACCCGCTTCAGATAATGGTGGTTACTGAACGAAGCGGATGCCAAGCCGCTTAATGTATAGTTTAAAATGTTAACAAATCTGGAGGTTAAGATAAAATAAAGATTATAATTAGGAAGAATCATTTAGAACAATTGTAAAGAAACGAAAAGGGGACAGAACAGAAAATAAGGAATGAATGTTATCGTTAATGAAGGATTAAAAAGAGAATATAGGGCTAGATAGGTTGCCTAAAAATAGGCAACGCCTGGTATGGCAAGGTGTGTTTTATTCTAAAGGGGGCATTATGTTCTCTGATCTGGGTAATGTTGTTTGCTAGCGGACTATCACCCAGTTTAAAAGTATAGAATTTTTGAGAGATTTGTTGGATGTAATCCGCTAGTGGTGTTATGTCGTGGCAACGTGCATATAATTCTCTGAGGGAGGTATATCTTGAAGAATTTGAAATGAGGCGCATAAACTTGTGCTCCAACACTTTTAGTTTCTTTAGAGTCGTGACCGATGCACTGCACCACACCGGTGCCGCGTATGTTATGGCCGGCCTCACTACAACAGTGTAAACCAATTTTTTATTTTGTCGACTTAGTCTGCTATTTTTGGCCAGGAGCGGGTGCAGACTCCTGGACATAGAATAGACTTTTCGTATAGTTTCGTTCATATGTTTGTTGAATGTCAGTCGTTGGTCCAGATGTACTCCCAAATACTTTACGCAGTTTCTAGTTGGAATTTGGTTTCCCCTGACCGAAATAGGTGTTAAAATTTTATTTTCAGTGAACCTGCGCGTGAAGACTATCGCTTCCGATTTTTCAACGTTTACCCGAATCTTCCACCGGTCATAGAACGCCGCGGCACGGACCATGTGGGCTTTCAGTAACATATTTGCCGCTTGAACGTTGTGACTATGTGCATACATGGCAGTGTCATCAGCGTATTTGGCCAGTTTAGTATTAGGGAAAACTGAAAAGTCAGAAACGTACAGGTTATACAATTTAGGCGCGAGAACCGACCCTTGCGGGACGCCCGCCCGAATGTCCCGCAGTGTTGACAGTTTGTTGTTTACTCGCACTTGTAGCGATCTGCCCGTCAGATACGAGTGAATCAGTTTCGTTATATATCGCGGAAAATTCTATGTGCGAATTTTATATAGTAGACCCGGAATCCAGACCGTGTCGAAAGCCTTCTCAACATCTAAGAGCACCATGGTGGTGTTTTTTCCAAGATTGTATTGCACTTTCACATCGTTAACGATTCGTACGACCTGTTGCACTGTGCTCCGACCTCTTCTGAAGCCAAAATGGTGTTCATCGTCAATATGAAATTCCTCCTGGGCAGAGTTAAATCTGTCCAGGATGACCTTTTCTACCAATTTTGAGACTGCCGACAACAGCGATATAGGTCGATAACTGCCTGCGGACTTGGCATTTTTGCCTGATTTCAGGATGGGTACGATCACAGCACTCTTCCACTGGCTAGGCCAGTGTTGCAGTCGTAAGATGCAAGGCAAAGCTTAAGCCACTGCACCACCACATTTCGCAAGATTTCTATTCGCGCAAGATTTCTAAGTACAAGCGACAAAAATTAAGAGAATATATTTTTTTTTAATTAAATAATTAATAACTTTTTTATTTACTGATCGATTTTCTTCAAAAGAGTTCTTCCTCTAGCTAACACTAACTTACCTTCCAAATTTCAATACAATCGGACTTTTATTTCTTAAGTTATCGTGCTTACAAGAAACGTGACGGACAGACGGACATTTTGAAAGTTGTTCAGAATTCGTTCACTAACACAATGATATGAAAATTTTTTCTCTACGAGCGATATTTACGATTTTAGAAATGTGCCGATCAACTACAATATACTCTTCGTTTTTGCGAAGAGTATAATAACGGATGTGGTTAGGTCGGTCATGCCTCAGATGTTGGAAAACGTTAAAAGACGATTAGGATGCTGCCAAGACGTTCAAGGAACTCATTTTGAACATTTACTACATTGAAGTTAAGGTTTTTTTTAGTTTGCTGTAGTGAATTGCGTTAAGCACATGAATTAATTTTTTTACCTTTAATTTTTGCAATAAATATTAAAACCATAGCATTTTTAAATATAGAAGGAAGAAACCTTTCAAATGAGGTATCGCAAGCCCCTACTTCCCATTTAAAAATTTAGGGTTGCAACTGCCCCTCGAAGGGGGTCGAATTTAGGATGAAATTTGTACATTGCAGGATGTCATTTCAGAATCCAAAATCGACGTGTCTCGGAATTTTTTATAAATACACACAATAATTGAGATACTGAATTTATTCCATTTCGCCGTTCCACACTGTATTTATAAGTAACCAACTTTCGGCAGAGTATTGTAGTTGCATATTTGCAATTCTGAGTATATTAAAAATATTAATATAGCACTACATAATGCATATTATTTTATCGTCGTGGCTAACATAAAATACGTTTTTTGATAATTAACAACCATGTATTAGTAACACGTATTATAATTTTAAATTACCAACATGAAAAATAGCTATGTTTATCATGTTAATACGGTGAAGTTATGACTAATACGAGTTTATCGTAATCTTTTATTTTAATATAATTCTCAACCGACAAAATCCTAGTTAGATATTATACGGAAATTTACACATGTATTATACTCTATGTACGTTTCACCAACTAGATTAGCATCATCTGGAACTGATTAAATCAGTTGTTTCAATCATCACCAGGTGATGCCTACATAGTTAGCGCAACGCGTGTCGAGTGTGGTGTTTTTATGTCTTGGTGTTTGGAGAAACTACTTTATTGTTATTGACACACCAAAGACTTCAACAACCCCCCTCCAGGTTGTAAATCTTATATACTGTTACTACGGGAGCCCACCCTAACTGTACGTGCACCACAATGTCTTACTTTTTCGGCGCGATTTCAGATCGAAAAATGCACAATTCCAGTATTTTAGTCCATTGCTAAGAAACTATCAGAAAACAGACCGGAAAAGATCCCGGCCTAGGCCGGGAAAGTAACATTCCCGTACGGTTTTGTTGATCGTTGCTTGGCAACGGATCTTTTCCGGTCTGTTTTCTGATAGTTTCTTAGCAACGGACTAAAATACTGGAATTGTGCATTTTTCGATCTGAAATCGCACCGAAAATGTAGACATTGCCGATCGATTTCAGAAAAAATAAATACACGCAGATAAATTAACTCACATTAAAATTGCATTTATTAGTAAGCAGTTAGATTGTAATGAAGAAATGTTATGCATTAATACAAATTCCTTAATTTATGATAATATTGATATTGATTGTGAGTTCAGAAAAAATAGTATGTGTACTTCGGTGTGAAAGCACATTCCCGGACTTCGATGCTTGTTGGCCTTGGCTAGCGCCTCGGCCAACAATTTGCGTCATCCGGTAATGTTTCACACCTAAATACACAATATACTATTCTTTACGTTTTAAAATGTCTTTAAAGTTTGAACTTATCCATTTTTTAGATAAATTATTGTTTAATTTTAACATTTTCATTACCTTAATCTCTGTCTTCTTCAACGCCCGCCTTATTATACTCTTGGCAAATACGAAAAGGAAGAATATATTGCATTTGATCGGCACATTTCTAAAACCGTAAATATCGCTCGCAGACAAAAAAATTTTCATATCATTGTGTTAGTGAACGAATTCTGAACAACTTTCAAAATGTCCGTCTGTTTGTCCGTCCGTCCGTCACGTTTCTTGTAAGCACGATAACTCAAGAAATAAAAATCCGATTGTACTGAAATTTGGACAGTAAGCTAGTGTTAGCTAGAGGAAGAACCCTATTGTTTTTGAAGAAGAAGAAAGAAGAAAGTTTTTTTAACAAAATCGATCAGTAAATAAAAATGTTATTAATGATTTAAACTTGAAAAAAAATTTTTTTTGTTTTTTATGTTTTTGTAATTGAATAGAAATCTGGTGAACTGATATTTCATTTTAATATTTGAATATTTATATATTTTACAAATATACATTTCATAATGTAATATACAACCGTGGAAATATAATTTTAGCTCGTCTCTTATAATGTAAAAATTTACGTTTTTTTACGTGTTAAGTGGTGGTGTAGTTCTTACGCTTTTGACTCGGAATCCTAGGGTCCCGGGTTCGAAACCCAAATGGGGTATGTTATAGTTTTTTTTTAATTTTTACTTTATTTTACACTGAGTCTTTTACCGACTAAGTTCGTACTATAAAATTAAAAATGTCTAATACTAACATTACTTACAAACAACTGCGAAGAGTATCCTAAAGAATGTGTAACAATTATATAAAAAGTTCAGTGAACAGGCGAAGAGTACGTTTTTAGCTTGCTTTGTATGTAAATTTCACCAACATGATGATCTACGAACTCATTTTCATTTTCTGTTTTTCTTTTTTTTTATGAAAATTTCATTCGGGTGACTATTTCATCACTCAACCAGGATAGGCAAACATACAGACAACAACATAATAACCATTCCCTGCGACATCGCAATTTTCCGCAGATGAGGCTCGAACTCAAGAGAGATAACAGCCACTATATATTCACACTCTAACCAGGATTTGAACTATACACTCAAACAAATAGTATGGGTAAATTCAACAAAAAAAAATGGTTAACTAGCAATGTTGTTAATTTTGTTAAACCAAACTATATTGATGGTATTTTTAAACAAGAGGTGATTGTTATTTTAATTAATAAAAAGTTGTCGTACAACAAAACAAACATTAACTTTAATAATAGATGAATAAGACTATCATTTTGTTCGTCTGACTATTATTTTGTTGAATTCTGTCAAATTAAACTAGATAATAGTATATTTTATTTTTAACTATTATCGAATTGTAATTCTAACCCAGTATTTGTTCGCTGTACTATTGTACTTAAACATAACATAAACATAAACTTGGTAGACAAACCAATATTATTGTCGTCTTCTAGAAGTTCTAAAAGAATTACCATAAAATTTGCTTGCTTACCACGTAGTCTATTACAGAAATTATTCCCAGATGACGCCACATACAAATCACTGACAATAATCAATCATACATTATCTTACACTCTTATGAATTTATAGAAAATTAATATCATGATTGCAGTGTTCAAATTCTCTCAGGGATCATCGATATATTTGGATGGATCTTATAAACGATCTCTAATCTTTGGTTTGGGTGGTCTGATGTCTCAATACTGAGATTTTGGCTAACCAAAAAAAACTTCATCATACAATAAAGTGTAGATCAACCTAAAAATTAGTTGGTGAACAAAAAAACAAAGTCGTTGTACTATTTAATTGTAGACCAAATTGTAAATGGTTAGTGAACATAAAAAAATGTCATTGTACTATTTAATTTGTTACAAGAAGATATGATTATTAAACTACTATTTGTTTACGAAAACAAATAAAGTTGTATGACTATTCTTTACTGATTGATTTAACTATGAAACTAGATAGGCGCGATTTCATATGCTCTTTTGGTTGAATTGAAACCTATCATTTTCTTTCAGTGTAGACTCTTTGGTCTCAAGCCTATCACGTAAGCACTGAGCCATTGAATCGACATTTTTCACATTTCCATTATAGTTTGGTAAAGAAGTTGTGCATACTGTTATTAATGTATGTAAAAAAACATCTAGTGTTCCTAGTTACCGCAAGTATGTGGTGTGTTAAATTTGCTTACGATAAAATACAATAAAACAAAATATGTTGCTGTCTCAATTTCAGGTGCTGGTGAAAACTGTATTATAAATATCCCTTTATATAATAATACATACAGCCAAATAAACTATCAAAATTGCCAATGTAACATAAAAAAAATCCAGACTGACAGAGTTTTTCCATTTTGTAATATAATCTGGAGTGAAACATATATCATACTACTTTAAATGGACTTTGAATAAGTCAAAATTATATTATTAACTTAAAAAATTATGTTTTCAACAAGTACATTACGAAGAAATAAAGTTGTTGAGTAGAAAACAAACTATTTATTATACAAGTTGTTATTTTTTTTACGCCAAATTTGAGAAAAGGCCTATTCGGTATGGACACACTACCAGGATAATAACCGAAGAAAAATAAAAGCAAATGCATACAAAAAAATCCCCGCTACAAATATATAACATACCTGAGACCAAACTATTAAAATATCCTATAAAATATTTAAAAAAATAATAAAAATAAAGCAATCTATAAAACATGTATTAAATTACTTATTAATTAATGTATTAAATATAACTTGTATGACTTATTAACATTAATATACCCATTATATCTTTCCTAAGTTATATTATTGTTTAGGTAGGGTATTTATTCCAAACTAATATCGCTTTTTGGTTATACTTATTGAGTTTCGAACATCTTAAACCACTCAGATTAAATGTAAAAGCGGCATGTCCCTTAGAAAATTTGTTTCTCTGTTAATACGTTCGTCAAACTAAATATTTGATAAATAAGAAAGGTGAGAAGTAAGTAAATTTCAATGTACTCAGTTTTTTTTTACGTTTTTGCATTAATGAGGATGATGAGAAAGCACATGTTATCGAGCACTTCTTCATTTAAATCGATATATTTTTCTAAAATATGTAAATCCCAATAGCAAACAAAACATTCAGACACCCTGTATACGACTTTGTAGAATTACTTATTTTCCTTCGATGTAACTGATGTCAAATTATAAAATGTTCAATTTAATATGAGATAAAGTTACAAAATGCCGATCAGATATTCTTTTCAGTTCAGAGAAAACGAACTTTACTGTGGAATAAATAATGCGAGATACTATAGTTCTCCAACAGCATTTCGATCACACAAACCACAAAATGATTACAAATAATGACGAAACACCACCTCATGAGAACTGGAACGATGATCGATAATATAAAATAGTGTTTAAAAATTTTCACACATTTGTAATGCACTTCCTTGAAAATAAAGTATGAAAAAGGAATAAATAAATGAAGCAGAACAACATAAAACAAGTTTCACAACGTCTAGAAACCGATACGAGGCAAATTTTTCGAAATCCTGTGACCAATCTCCATGTAGAATCTCCATTCCCATTCTGACCAGCCTGCCTTTCTTGTCTCTCGATCTTGCGTATTATTTATTTAAATGATATTTGTTATTACAGAATTATCTTGAAAGAAAAGTTTGATATCATTCATTCAGTTGAATAAAATATTAGAGAGATTTAAAGTCATTTTTTTTTCTTAATCTAATATATGAAAATCTCGTGCCACAGTGTTTGTTATCGAACTCCTCCGAAACGGCTTGACCGATTTTTATAAAATTTTTGGTGTATATTTGGTAGGTCTGAGAATAGGTCGTAGGCTATTTTTTATACCCCTAGGTGATAAGGGTGGCCCTATCTAGAAATTTTATTTTTATTTTTTGGACAAAAATTTATAATTTATATGGCAAAACAACGGTTGCTGGGTCAGCTAGTAGGTACTATAAAGAATGCCCGTACTTCGCACAGATGCTCCATATTTCGAGAAGTAGTGTCGATATAAATAAAAATGAGCCAAAGCTATATTCGTTTCAGTTTTTTCAATATTTTATTGAATGTAGTTATTTAATTAATTGACAAATCAGTCATTGCTCATTTTTTTAATAATAGCAGAGTGCGGTGAAGTTAATTTTACAGAAATCTTTTATTCCACTATTTATAAAATTTCTTTGATTTTAAAACATTGACTTGAAAAAATAAAAGCTTCAAATAAATAATAGAAATTATCTGTAACGTGAGACATACGGGTATTATAATTTGATATCAAAAACTAAAACGTTATAAAAATAAAATGCGGAAATGTAAAACCTGCAATTTAACTTAAAAAATACTATCCTAAACAAACAACCTTTGTAACATTTATTATACTCTTCGCAAAAACGAAGAGTATATTGCATTTGGTCGGCACATTTCTAAAACCGGAAATATCGCTCGTAGCGAAAAAAAGGTCATATCGTTGTGTTGGAATTCTGAACAACTTTCAAATTGTCCGCCTGTCCGTCCGTGCGTCCGTCCGTCACGTTTCTAGTAAGCACGATAACTTAAGAAAAAAAAAGTCCGATTGTACTGAAATGTGGACAGTAAGTTCGTGTTAGCGAGAGGAAGAACCCCATTGTTTTTAAAGAAAATCATTCATTACATAAAAAAGTTATTAATCATTTAATTTAAAAATATATATTTTCTTAATTTTTGTCGCTTGTACTTAAATAGAAACTCGCTATAATATATATATATATATATATATATATATATATATATATATATATATATATATATATATATATATATATATATTGTTGTTTATACATTTTACTAATATATATTTCATAATACATATATATCTAATGCGTTGAAATATGATTCTCGAAAGACATATATGTATTACAGACATTCAATTTTCGAAATAATATGTGATGGTCCAGTGGCTAAAGTTTTGCCTTGCTCTTCCCAAGGGTGCAATGCAACCTTGGGAAGAGCACCGTCATGGTGCTCCTCGATGTTGAGAAGGCCTTCGATACCGTATGGATCCCGGGGCTTCTTCACAAACTGAACGTACTGAACTTCCCCATGCACATAACCAAACTTATTCACTCTTTCCTAACAGGTAGATCGCTACAGGTCAGGGTGAATAATAAACTATCAACTCGACGGGACATTCGCGCGGGCGTCCCACAGGGATCGTGCCTGTCACCGAAACTGTACAACTTATACGTCTCCGACTTCCCGGAGTTCCCGAATACGAACCTTGCCAAGTACGCCGACGACACGGCCATGTATGCGCATTCACACAACGCACAAGCGACAAATATGCTACTGAAAGCGCACATGACCCGTGCCACGGCGTATTACGACAAGTGGAAGATTCGGATCAACGCCGAGAAGTCTGAGTCGATTCTCTTCACGCGCCGGTTCACAGAGAACCGCATCTTAACGCCAATTTCGATCAGGGGACAAGAAATTCCAATCAAACGGTGCGTGAAGTATCTGGGGGTGAACTTAGACAAACGACTGACGTTTAACGCCCACGTGAACGAGACGGTACGCAAGGTCTACTTCATGTCCAGGAGTCTGTACCCGCTCCTGGCCAGGGGTAGCGGGCTTAACAGGACAAATAAAAAACTGTTGTACACGATGGTGATCAGGCCGGCCATCACATATAGGGATTGCATTACCGGTTAACCGGTTATTAGGACAAAAATCACATGACGGTAATTACCGGTTATTTTAATTTGTTACCGGTTATTTCGGTAAATTCTGAACTTACGATATGTCACGTATTCAACGTTTACATTTATGTCAGTGACTAGTATCCACTAAATACAGAGTGACTGTCCCAACACCGAGCACTTTTAACAATAAATAAATAATATTATAAAAAGTAAACTCCAAACACCAAGCCCTAAGAAATACAAGAGAGACATTGACAATATCTTACGACAGAAAATTGAATATTTCACTGCCGCAAATATCCATGGAATACATTTAGAAGTATGTTATTATCAATTCTTATTAACTTATCGACCCACCAATATCGATTGAGGAAGGGCATCTTCAGCTGGTGGTATTCCATGCACAAATATCAGACGACTAACAGATATAGCTTTGAAAAACCAACCCTTTTAACACGCTATTTTTAAAAAATATTGTATTTTTAGATTAGGTATTCAGTAAATGAATTTATGTTTATAATTTTTGTTATTTAAATTTAATTTTTGTTATTTAAAGGGATATTTTTGTTATTTGCAGAATAATTATTTCATTTATATTTTTTCCTTTTGATAAATTAACTCCTATATAAAAAAGTCTATTTGACAGTCACATTTTTGTCACTTTGACAGCGATAAAAAAGGTGCATCGTTTTTTATCACCGATAAAAATGCCTGTTCCTCAAAAGCCTGGTAGGCGCACGTCACTATGAAATCTGTACTGTCAGCTATAATTTTTAGGTATTGTATTGTGGAAACTATACTGTACGATATGAGTCGTTTTGGGAAAATTATAATTATTTTTAATAAATTATTGTTGTTGTTCGTTCACATTCATATTCTGTCGTTAATTTATCTTGCCAAAAAACACTGGAGCTTTTCTTTTATGGATAAATTTCTTTTTTAACTCAAAATTTTGCCAATCAGTAATTTTGCTCGAAAAACTGACATTTGGCAAAATCGCTCGACTTCCGGTCACGCGATTTTTTTTCATCTCAGTTTTTCTTATAAAATCACTGATTGGCAAAATTATTTAATTGCAAAGAGAAATTTATCCGATAAAAAAAAGCTCTTGTAATTTTACTGTTGATAAAAAACCTTTTGTTTGTTCATTATATCAAATATACGTATATAAAAATGTTTTTTGTTAAATTTAGATAATTTTGTACATGGAAAAAGACAATTGCCATTTTCGCCACCCTAATCATCCATTTTAAAATTTACCGGTAAATACCGGTTAACCGGTTATTTACATTTTTATTTACCGATTTACCGGTTATTAAAACTTCCGGTAAATTGCAATCCCTAATCACATACGCGGCGCCGGTGTGGTGCAGCATACCGGCCACGACAATGAGAAAACTTCGAGTTCTCGAACATAAATTTATGCGCCTCATCTCTGGTTCGGACAGATACACCTCCCTCAGAGATTTATATGATCGTTGCCACGACATAACCCCACTAGCGGACTACGTCCAAGAAATTTCTCAAAAATTCTACGAATTCAAACTGGGCGATAGTCCGCTAACCCGCAACATAATCCGAATCAGACAGCATAATGCAATCCTTTTCGATATTCGACACCCCTTACCATACCAGGCGTTGCCTATCTTCCGGCAACCTCTCTAGCCACACTTTCCTATACGACAACTTCTTATTTCCCCACTTTTAACCTTTACTAAAAACTATAATCAACTTTCTCCATTCCCTTTATATGTTCTATTTGTTTTTATCCTTTTTGTTATTTTGTCCTTTTTGTTTCTAAATTCTATCTTGACCAATAAATTTTCAAAACCAAAATATTTCTTACCATATCTTTTAAATTTCCACGACATTTTCCTGGCGGTAGGAAGACCACCAGGGTGGAATTGCTTCGAACGGGTTTTTTCGTTGTGTTCTGTTTTCCCGTGCCAGCAACCAAAATTAAATAAGTGCTTCGTCTAGTAAGTGATAGTTTTATAGTGTTTTTCTTTTAATTAGTTTTAGGTCCTTGTGGACACATTTTTAATGTCTAATTTAGTTTTTAAGTCTGCCTGCGGCAGACAGGAGCACTAACCTACATATCATCTGTCGTTAAGCCAAACCGGACCGGCTCCGCCCAGCCCTACAATCACCACGACGCTGTGCGACGTAGTTGTCTGGCTGGCTCCGGACCAAGTTCCGGCGAGGCGCATACATGTATAAAAATTATTAATAAATTGTTTCATTATTCATTGCAATCCAAAGATCGTGTGTTCGAATCCCACACAGGTTGGACATTTTTTACAAGAAAACTGCGAAGAATATCCTGTAGAATGTGTAACATTTATCTAAAAGGCTCAGTAAATTGGCGAAGAGTACGTTTTTAGCTTGTTTTAATACCCAGGTGGTCAAGTAATAGACTAAGAGGCAAGGCTGATTCCTGCAACCATGGTTTGGTGGTTACGTTTCGGAGGTATAGCGCCTAAAAGACGCTTTATGGTTGCAAAAAATTAACGATAATTAGGATGGCTAAAAGTGGTATAGTATCGAAGTATGAGGTCTACACATGTGAATTATATAAAAACAGAATAAATACTCTGCTGCGTTAAGAAGCTACTACCAATCAAAGGCGCGTTATCGTTGTAAGAAATTAACAATAACTAGGATGGTTTGCAGGGGGTGGAAACAAAAAAAAAATCATTGGAACTGAAAGGGAATCAAATGGGAAAAAAACGTTCTATGCAACTTTTCATACACTATTAGACTGGCGGTACATGACCAATCGGGTGCAACGTTTTTAAAATGCATGCCAATCATATATATGAATGAAATTACCATGAATATGCCAGAAAGGCAAATTTTAGGCAGTCGTCGCGTGCAGAAGGGTGTGCAAATTGATTTTTTTTGTTTTTTTTATTTTTATTTTAAACTGGATGCCAATAGTGCCAAACGAAAAGCCTTGAAAAAAAAATCCAAAATCAAAATCATCCAAAATCAAGAACACCAAAAAATTTTACGATTTAATGTGCACATCAGAGGTTGTTTTGCGCGCGGAAATTGCATGCTAATGAATTTCCGCTGGATTCTTTTTCATGGCTTTTCGTTTGGCACTATTGGCATCCATTTTAAAATTTAAAAAAAAACACAAAAGAAAAAAACAAAAAAAATCGATTTGCACGCGACGACTGCCTAAAATTTACGTTTCTGGCATATTCATGGTAATTTCATTCATATATATATGATTGGCATGCATTTTAAAAACGTTGCACGTGACTGGTCATGTACCGCTAGTCTATATCGGCAAGTCCTGGATTAGGTATGTATAGTTTCAACGACTTAACCGACCGCATAAAACAATTATTTTTCCGCTTAACTCGCTCTAACTCAAAAACGGCACAATGGATTACTCTCAAATTTTTATCGTGTAATCACTAGATCTTTGTTAACATAATGTGTTAATATGTAGGTCAAATTTTAATAAGTGTAGAAAGCACTATTTTTTTCCTAAGGCTATGTCGAAAATTTGCATTCTCAAATGTAACATGCGGGAAACTTTTTTATCTTTCGAAATAGACACCAAGTGTATCGAGAAGTAACGAAGATAAAAGATGGACGTAACTTTTTTATTTGAAACTTTTTTTTCTAAAATTAGCAGTTTTCGAGAAAATTGTAAATGAGTGATTGTTGGCCAGGTACTGCAATTAATTGCTATTAGATGTCCACGTTCTTTATGATCTCTTTATCATTAAATAGTTTTGCATGTATTCCCACTCCAATCTCTAAAAGTGTCACTCCTTCACAGTTGGAATTTCGACATAGCCTTAGAAAAAAAAAATAGTTAAGCGGAAAAATAATTGTTTTATGCGGACGGTTAAGTCGTTGAAACTATACATATCTAATCCAGGACTTGCTGATACTGTATACATTGATAGTCTTTAAGTTGTAACGGCTAGAAAAAGGTTTTCGTCAAATAACTCGAGGTGTTACATTGAAGGAAAACAAGCTAGGGACAAATAAAAAAGCTGCTAAATTGAGGACGAATTTTTTTTTAATTTTAATTTCTGTAGAATCAATGGTTTCGGAGATCTGGAACAATAGAGATGGCGTCCGGACGTTTATAAGACGAAGTATTTGGTTTAAATGTTAAATATCTCAGAAACTATGGCACTTACGTCAAAAATGCTAACGAGTAAAATCAAACACTATTAATTAGGCTTTAAAATGATGTTGACAATTTTTGTAGCATAAAGAAAGTTATGTACTTCTTCACAAACACTTCTTTAATAAAAACGTCGCCATTTGGTTAATGTAAGTAGTCGGTCATTTAAAAAATATATTCTCATATATTGTTTTTCTTTAACATATAATATGACCTAGACGCTCAAATTTTCTCGTCCGTTTACAGCACTTGCTCTAGAAAAAAATTGCATTTTAAACTATAAAGAGATTTTTGAAAAAACGTAAAATGTTTGTTTCTTTATAAATATCTCAATAAATATTAATTTTAGCGAAAAAATGGTGGATATTAAAAATTAAGCATAGACTGAGAGTGAATTTGTTTTTTATTGAAGTGCCCAACAAGTTTTTATGAACTTCAAAGCGTACCTAATTGAGCGCGTACTATTTAAAACCTCGAGATAGTCTGGCGAGACTTTCGCGATTGTAAATAACAGCCAGATTTGTTTTTTTCATGGAATTATAATGTAGACTATCATGGGAAAAATTTCAGAACTGCGAAAATAAGGGCAATAATTTTACATTTTTGTAAATTTCGAGATGCCACCAGACTGATTTGGTAATTTTAAAAATCAGCCAGATTAGGTTTTAACTTTATTCTATGATAATATCAATTTATATAATAAGTTTCCAACCTGTAAAAAAACCGCTGCCCAAGGAATCACTACTTCCACATCCAGATTCTCTATCCAAGTCACTCACAATGAAAAAACTTTGTATGTGAAAATAATTGTTTATGGAACTTTAATAATATAATATTTGAAATCCTCTACCCCAAAAACCCATAAAACGATACCCCACATCGGTAGTGGGGTGGGGGTGGTGATAGGGGGGTGGTAGTGGGGGGTGGATGAAGTAAAATATATTTTGAGGTTTCTGGTTCCTGTACATAAACTAAATCACATTTTTTTTTTCATCCCCTTTAATAAGGAGGTGGGGGTGGTAAAGGAGGTGGCTAATGCCAAAAATTTTTTTGAGACCTTAGCTTCTCTTGTATATACTAAATACCAATTTCATGGACTCTTTCCTGCTTGATTTACCCATTTACCCCAAATTTACCCCAATTTACCCCCCAACCCTTCGACGGAACAAGATGAAAATATAATCTAGTTCCAGATCTCGTTAAAGTATATATGTGTACCAAATTTCAAGTCAATATCTTAAACGGTTCCAGAGTAAACGTGCGCACAAAAAAAAGTTACAGACAGACCGACAGACAGACAGAAAATTTTTTTTCGCTCAAACTTAAAATCTCGACGTTTCGTGACATTTTAAGCCTATTTGGACAATAAAAATTTTTAAAATTTTTTTTGTCGTTACTATACTTCCACTGGACGTGGAAGTAATAAGGGTAACATCTCTGAGAAATCGATTTGATTTTCCGATCAGCTGATTTATTGAGAAACTTCAGCCAGACTTATTTTGGTCAAATGGAGATGAGCCAGATTGCTTTTTTAGTAAGTTTTATAATCTACTTAAGTAAATCTAAAAGTTTCATAACTGAAAAAATTAGTTCAACTCATTTTTATTTTCCACTCATGAACCCACCGGAAAATTTTTGCCAATTTGTTGGTTAGTAATGTTAGTATCACTAGCTTAACAATCCTATCGATGTTCACTGACTGCAAAAATTAGTACCAAAAAAATTCACTGCTCTTAGACTATCGGGGCTATTGGAACGTTTTGGAAGGGATTTTAATACATTATTAGTATATTTTAGGGATTGCAATTTACCGGAAGTTTTAATAACCGGTAAATCGGTAAATAAAAATTTAAATAACCGGTTAACCGGTATTTACCGGTAATTTTTAGAATTAATGATTAGGGTGGCGAAAATGGCAATTGTCTTTTTCCATGTACAAAATTATTTAAATTTAACAAAAAACATTTTTATATACGTATATTTAATATAATGAACAAACAAAGGGTTTTTATCAAAAGGAAAAAATAATAAATGAAATAAATTTAAATAAATAATTATTCGGTAAATAACAAAAATTATAAACATAAACTCAAATAGGGGATTTACTGAATACCTAATCTAAAAATACATTATATTTTAAAAATAGCTCGTTAAAAGGATTAGTTTTTCAAAGCTCTATCTGTTAGTCGTCTGATATTTATGCATAGAATACCACCGGCTGAAGATGCCCTTCCTCAATCGATATTGGTGGGTCGATAAGTTAATAAGAATTGGTAATAACATACTTCTAAATGTATTCCACGGATATTTGCGGCAGTGAAATATTCAATTTCCTGTCGCAAGATATTGTCAATGTCTCTTGTATTTCTTAGGGCTTGGTGTTTGGATTTTACTTTTTATAATATTATTTATTTATTGTTAAAAGTGCTCAGTGTTGGGACAGTCACTCTGTATTTAGTGAATACTAGTCACAGACATAAATAGAAACGTTGAATACGTGACATATCGTAAGTTCAGAATTTACCGAAATAACCGGTAAAAAATTTAAATAACCGGTAATTATTTTCATGTGTTTTTTGTCCTGATAACCGGTAAACCGGTTAACCGGTTAACCGGTATTGCAATCCCTAGTATATTTTGGTATAAAACACCACTTTCTTGCTAGAGTTTTGTTTCGTGCATGAACCGTCCAACTTTATCGCGTAAACATAAATAAACGTTTATAGTAGACGTATATTTTGTTAGCTAGCCAAACGGCTACTTAGTAGCTGACGTTACACAAGCTATCCTCACACACAGGTACATTTTGTAGTCTCGTATCTATTGCCGCTCAAAAACGGCATTGTTTTTTTAAATTTAATCTCAAATTTGGCACTCATCTTTCTTATTGCAAATACTCGATTTCAATCAAAATTAAAAAAGTCGAACTTGCCTATTATGTTAGAATTGTCTTTATAAAATATTGATACCAGATTAGTCCAGTAGAATTAGTAAAAAAAAGACTGAAATTTATTGTAATTCGTTTCAGGATGCCACGTGGATTAAACGATAGATTTATTGATTACGAACATGACCCTGAATTTGGTCCACTTTTTGACCGCCGGAACATTGTTTATTTAACGATTTATTGTTGAAAAATTCCAAAAAATCGACTTTTTTAAAGATAACTCAAAGACCTTTGACGATAGGTTTTTCAATTTGTAGATACTGTTAGAACTTTGAAAAACGGTTAATTTGGGAGATGGTTCGTTTGAAACGCTTGAAAATTAGTTTAAATAATTGCAAAAAACCGCGAAAATTTTAGGAATTTGCAAATATTTTTCATTCTTTAACAAAAGCACTTTAGTGCTTGAAACTTTGAAGAAATATGTCTTTTATTACCCCTAAAGTTATCCCTAAAATTTCATTAAAAAATTTTAATTAGTTTAAGAGATAATCAATTTGTTTATTAAAAACATGAATAATGTAAAATGCAAATTCACCCAGTTCCCGTTGTCGTAGAGGGATCTGGACATCCTTTTTTTTGTTGAGACTTAAACTTTATGTTTTCATTAATGGTAAATCAAATTTGCATTATTTTCAACTTCAAAATGGCGTTTGAAAAAGCGTCACATTTTGAGGTTAAGTTTTTTGCTAATAACTTTTAAACAAATGAAGATTTTGCAATATCGTTCTCATATCTTTGTTGCTGGGGTCTTTTCACACATTTTCAAAAAAAGAAATGACTGTAGCCTTACTAGAAGCCGAGATGATTTTTTTAAAATAAATTTGTTTATTAATAAACATTAACAGCTGAAACTTGGCGAACAACTAGTTTAATAGTTAAATAAACAATGTTCCGGCGGTCAAAAAGTGGACCAAATTCAGGGTCATGTTCGTAATCAATAAAACTATCGTTTAATCCACGTGGCATCCTGAAACGAATTACAATATGTATATTTGCTAATTCCACTGGCCTAGATATCCCTTATGCATAATTATTTTTCATTTGATATTTCTATTATCTGGATAATAAATTCTGTTTTCTTTTTTCTAGGTGAATCCCACGAAAAATTGCCTCTGGATGCCTCTGAGATACGAAAAGGTAAGTTGTACAGCTTATAAGTTTTTGTTCTTCTATTTGGTTTCCTGTGTGTGTTAATTCAACACCTCCGAGCACTACGGTGATAAATTAAAGAGATAAAAAGCAAAATGTAAAAGAAAAACAATCTGCTAATCAAACAGTATGATAGCATCTATAGAGGAATATTTATAAATGCAAATAACGCTGTAAACTGGTGAAAATAAATTAAGGATAACATTTTTACATGCTTTATAAATAGACGTTATTTGTAGTGGTCATACTGGGTAGGTATTAACTATGTCACGTCCAATAATTGTAACAAGTTTTAGCTGTAGTTCTATGAGTATTTTTTTTATTCAATTCTGAGGTTATTTTAGATCACAATTTATTACATAGTCACACGATATTTTATACAATGCTCTAAATTTATCTGAAAATAATGAAAACATTTGTATTTTTTCTTTTTTTAATGAATGGCATCTCACGGGAGATTGGAGTGTATATCTATATTTACTTTGAACTTGAAAATCGAAGGAGGAGAGAGCTCTCGCATGGGGCCCATTTTGAATTGAGTACAAGGCTTCTCCTTCCCTTTGAAGCCGAACACGTGTCGAAGACAAAGACAGAAATGGTTGCGCATCATAACTGATAGTTGAACCATCTAAAATAACAGAATAAGAGAAGTCAACCCACTATATCTGATCCAAATGTCTTGTAGAAATATCCAAAAGAGAACATCACAGGCGCAGCAACGGGAATCCAAAGGGAGATACATTGAAATGTGAAAAAACCTTGAGTAGCAGCTGAAACCCTAACTGAAGTGCAAACCCGGAATTCCTGAAAGTCCAAGGTATAAACACTGTTTTGGAATCGGAAGAGCGTAACTGACTAAAATCATATCTATAAGACATCTTGAAAGGAATTGGAGTCATGCCGATCATAATAATAGCAAGAATATTTTCCGAGCGGCAAGGGTAATCATGTAGGACTTCAGAGAATTGATCTAAGTCGAAAAATAGCAAAAAATTCAAAATTTCGTCGAAAAAGACGTTTTAGAGTACAACTGACCATATTTTTGACATCAACGCCGAAGTTAAGCATAAAAAGACTTTTGCACGTTCTCAGAGATGTGGAGTACCAACATTTAAAAAATTTTGGAGTTTGCAAAATATTAAGTGACAAAATGGAAAAAGTGGCAAATGCGTATACCCTCCAAATAGATTTATCGGACAGAAAAGGTGAAAAGTGCCAAGGTCGCTTTTTCAAAGACGAAGAATTTAAATACATCCGGCAGCTCGTCCATAAGACAGCAGCACCAACGAGTCATCAAAAAAAGATAGTTGCATGCCCAAAGGAAGATCTGTAGTTTTGGAGAAGATAAGGGAAAAAACCAATTGCCAATAAATGAGTACATGGGAGCACCTTCAAAGGGTCGCTCGGAAACGAGATCATGGTACAAAACCTTCATTAGGTTACATTACATGTAAATTATATGCCATAAAATGTATTTTCATTTGACAAATTCTTGTGAATTATATAATCAGTATTAGAACTAGCCACAAGCGCCTCAAAATTTCATACCCTCCTAGAAAGTTGTGAATCTTTTGTGCCAAGTCGATTTCTACTACAGAATCTCCATTGTATGGTGGTTGAGATACACGTCTAAAGGTGGCGTTAGCCCTTGCTATGTTTGGCAGGGAGGTCTTACAAATATTACATAAGTTCTTGCACATTTACATTTTGGATTAAACTAATAAATTGTATTATTTGAACTTTTGCATTTTTTTGATTGAATGGTTAACTTTAAAATTAACCTCTTGGGAGATTTTGTGGGTTAGGTCGACGCTGAATGAACACGATCCTCAAAGGACCTACACGTCTGATATTCAGGGCATCAATCAGACCACAGAAGCTGAAGAAAGGAACCCTAAAAACGTAATTAGGATATCCAGAAGTGATAAACTAACGTAGAGTGTAAAATATAGTGCATCGTAAGAAGGCTGAGATCTTAGAGAGAGCATGTAGCAATTCATGGTAAGTACGAACATAACTTTTTTGTCTATTATAGGACCCCGGTCCTAGCTCATCTCTCGGAACTTAACCGAATCCCCCACTGAGAGTAGAAACCCAAGGTCAAAGAGGAAGTGCGGCTGGCGCCCTTAATAAAATAAATAATGTCACGTCAGCGAAGCAGCTGGGGTCGACAAGATCACGGTCGAGGCGGAAAATAGAGTGAGAATCCTTCATAGGATTTACTAGAAAATATGAGAAACATGAATCTCGTCCAATAACTGGATAATCTTAGTTTTTATGCTGCTACATAACAAGGGAATGACGTTTATGTGATAACTACAGACTACTGGCATTAATGTTACACGCCAGTAACATAATGCTGTATATTTTTTAATCCAGATTTCAGCATTATCTGTCGTGGTAAATACCTTCAGAGGAAGCAGGCTTTGCTAAATGGGAATGGAACAAACTGTGGACTGTATTATAGAAGATGAGGACACCCAAATATCTGGTTTTTCTTTCCGAAACAGTTTATAAACTCACTTTTATTATCCAAATAAAGTGCTGGGACAAAAAACCTATTCCCGAGTAATTTCCCTACACTCTCTATGTTGGCTTGATGACTGGACTATGAAGATAATTAAAATGTATCAGGATAATTGGTTAATGTTCTCTAGCAGTAAAAAATTCTTTTGAAAACCACATACTGCGATTTCTAATTTTTTTCGAGGAGTTTATTTATAGAACATGTATAATATACTATATTAGTAAGATCTTTTTATCATACAAGGTCGAGAGAATGAATATAATCAGACCCTAATAAGTCTGGTAATTGTATGTATAATTTAACAGAAGGTGCCATGATAAAACCGTATCGAAAATAATAAATTCTAATTTATGCCGGAGCAGCTTGCCTACTGCGCACACCCGCATTGTTACACGACTTTTTACCTCAATTATCTTTTGTGTTTTACAATTTAATTTTATGTACTTCAACTGCAATTACTGTAAGTCTCTTTTGATGTTTATAATGGTTGAACGGCGTTAACTTTTATGGTTTGACATTTATGTTTAATTAACTAATTCTTACATTAATTGAATAAATTATAGATAATATAGAGAGCAGATTTCAGAAAAGTTGATTATTCTAAGGAGAGCGAGGCCAGCGCATTCAAGTCTTGTATTTAAACGTTTTTTTTTCCAGTTCCTTTATATATTTGAGGGATGCCTGCATCCTTATTCATAATGAACATTTTTACAATTGTCTCTGTCCTCGTTGTTAGTACACGCAAATTATACTAAAAAAGGATGAATAGGAGACGTAATTTATAAAGTTTATATTTCGGTATGAGCTCTCAATAGGGGCAGGAATGAAGTCCCGAAGAGTTCCCACGTGCGCAGTGGATGAAGCATCTCTTATTTTGCGAAAAGAGGTAGGCTTCAGCGTCTCAAAACACTTCAGAGAAGTTCGATCAGAACCTTAGACCAAACAAGATCTTTTTTTCCATTTTTTTAGGTAAAAGGGGGTGGTAGAAGGAAACTGACACTGTAGATTTTTTTTGTCCAAAATTGGCTTCAGCGCATCCAAATACTTTAGAAAAATTAGATGAGAACTTTAGGACAAAACCTTTTTTTAGGGGATAGAGAAGAAAAAAACTGACAAGATAGAATTTTTTTGTGCAAAATTGGTTTCAGCGCGTCAAAATACTTCAGAAAAGTTAAGTCAGAACCTTAGGATAAGACCTTTTTTCTCTAGACTTATGTTATTAAATAACATTTTCATTGAGTTGGCAGAAATTTTGACAGCTGCCAAAAGTGAGATCTTTATTTTAATATCAATTATGGAACTGGAATGTTTTAATAGTATATTATGTAACAAGTTTTATAAACGTCATTTTAGTCACGAGTTTTATTAATCGCGAGCGACGCGTAGCGGAGCGAGTGTTTAATAAAATGAGTGACTAACAAGTTTATAAAACGTGTTGCATACTATACTTTTTCTACGACAGCAAATATCTAAATAAAAAATTTGGAAGTTATTTTAATATTTCATTTATTAACGTATCAATAACATGGTAACAGTAAAAAATTACTAAACTATTGTTCTACTTATTGTGTATATTAATGGTTACATTGGAAACATTTTGGCAATTGCTAAAAAAACTAAGTGATTTTCCTAAATGCGTTCCATCGAACTGTGTTAAATTTGCTTCATGATTTGAATTGAAGCTAATACTTGGTCCACTTTCATTTTTATCAATGCTTGAACTTTGAGCAATTGCAATATCAATATTCTCTTTATTTTTTTGCATTGCATTATTTTGAACAGTGTTCATGATTTTAGTAGCGGTCTCAATTTTATTGTTTAACGAGTGGTCAATATAACTCTCTGCAACAGCTGTGGATCGCCACCCTCCATGACGCTTTAATGCTGTGATGTCCGCACCCGAGTCCACCAAAATCGTCGCTGAAGACCTTCTTAGGCAATGACCAGTATAAGCAGCAGGGTCAGGTAATTTTAAGAATTTTGCTACTACGCTAGAGAGGCTGCCAAATTTATTAATTCCAGTTGGCTGTTTTCTACATTTTCCTCGCTGGTAGTTTAAGAAAAATCGGGTAGTACTTGTCAGGTTTGGAGGTCGAAGTTCCATGTATTTCTTGCATGTATGATAGAAATTACCTCCAATAACAAACTGACGTTCCGTTTTTGTTTTCGTGTCAGGCATGTGAACTAAAAGGGCCGTGTTAAGGTCTTCAACATCACTTTTTCGTCAATTCTTCCCGCCGACAAGCTCCCATTATTCCAAAAAGTAACCCTACCTAAAATATTTATAATTTTGTTTATTTTTATTTAATTTGGTTTTATACTATTACCTTTGTAAATAGGTATTCTTCGTCTGGAGCAGATGATAAGAATTCTCTAATTTGCTGGGGTGTCAATATTTTCGACTTTTTAGGTCTGTAACCGTCTGATTTACGCTTCAGAAATGCGCACAATTTGGGGTACTTGCTAATATCAACATTGTTTTTTAGATTAATTGTCGTCCGCAGCATTGAATAGATTGCCCACAAAGAGGACGGTTTCATCTTTTTCGACAAATTTTGGAAATAAGCAAGTAATACATTCTCAGAAAATGAATTTGTTTGGTTTTCTTGACGCCAATCTTGGAAAAGTTTATATGCACGTTCGTATTGACTTTTAGATTTTTCTGGCAGCAAACTAGCAGTTGCCGATGCCGCTGCTTGAGTAATTTCGGGCGGAGTACCAATGAAAACATCTTCTTCACTTTCACTGTCGTTTAGGCTCATTTTTTTCCAAAAAATACAAAATTACTTGTCTCTTGTCACAACGCGTCGATTTATTTTGGCAGATTGATGACAAGAATTACGGAAAACTAACTTGATTTTTGCCATTAAAATATCTAGAATTAACCTCAGCCGTGACTAATATCTCGTTGCTAAGTTCAGCCTGTGACTAAAATGCACGAAGTCACGGTTTGTCGAAAGCGTGTTTAAAGGATTATTTAGCGTCATGGAAACGTATACGATAAACGCCATTTTAAAGATGGAAGTAGAAAAAACACTTTATATCTCTTCTTCTATGAAAACTCACATTATTTTCAAAATTAAGAGACACACCAGTAAATTTTTGAATTTGTCAAAAATAAAAAAAAAGGAAATGAAAAATCTACTTTGGCAGATTGATTATGTATTTATAAAGTAAAGATTTAACCCTTAAATGCATGATTTTTTTTTTATTAAAAAAAAAAATATTTTCGTATAGGTAATTGCCTTTATAAAATGAGAAAAATAGTAAAAAAAAACAATGATAAGAAAGAAACCATTTATTTTCAAAAAAACATATTGTTGCAAGATTGCAACTTTGTGCATATGACGTAATTTCTTATTGTTGCAGAAATGCAACAACATGCAAAACATGACGTAAATTATGAAAGCTACTGCTCATGGAATGATTTGAAACAATTGTTTTTTTTGTTAAAACATAGGACTACTCCGCATTTTTCACACATAATATCGGTGAAGCCTTTACACTTTGGATATTTACATCTAGTCCGCTTTTCATTAAAGATTGGCCAATGTCCAACTTGATCAGTTCTGATTTCCTGTGGAGGAACATGTTGGGCGTTTCCCCTATGTTTTTTTGCCTGTATCTCAAGTTCAATAGAGCTAGGTCTACCTCTTTTTGGTGTGTTCTTTACTGCACTGTTGCACAAACAGTTGGCAACTTCACTTCTGAATTTTGACTGAGGAAGTATATCCTTTTGCAAACCTTTTTCAGTTAAAACTCTTTTATATAGAAGCCATGAGTTTGCCATGGTCAGATCTAGTAAATGGTAAAATATACGAAGATACCATTTTCTACTTTTTAGAGGAATCTTGTAACGACCTATCAAACTGTCCATGAGGTCGACACCTCCCATATGCTTATTATAGCAGCTAACCACATTAGGACAATCTACTTCAATGCTTTTCTTTTGCTTCTTATCAAAACGTTTTGCAATTCCGACAGGATTTTTTCCAGTAAATGATGACAAAAGGGTGACACACTTGTTGTCTTTCCATGTCAGACAAGAAATATCTACTCCATCAAATGTGGTCAAATATTCATCACAAAAACCACGTTTTTCCTTATTTATATCTTTGTCTAAAGGCAATGGACAACTGGAAATTCTGTCTCTCCTGATAGTCCCGAGAGAATGAATGCCTCGTTTGGCTAGATATGTCATTACTCCTAAAGATGTATAATAGTTGTCATAGTATAATTTGTAGTTTTGCATGTTGGGGATAATTCGTGATAGACGTACAACTATATTAGAAGATGCCCCCAAATCTGGTTCATTATCTAATCGAGGACTAAGATTTTCTTGTCCTGAGTAAATTTCAAATTGATACGAAAATCCGGAAACTCCAGCAATGACAAAAAGTTTGAATCCCCATTTATGGGGTTTCTTGGGCAAATACTGCTTCATAAAGTGCCGGATTTTTGTAGAACATATTTGCTCATCAATTGAAAGAGAAGATTCTAATGTTACGGTTTTAAACTTTTTATTCAGATGTTGAATAATAGGACGTATTTTATGAAGACGGTCGTGACTGGGATTATCACGAGGAAGGTGTTCGTCATTATTACTGAAATGAATATACCTTCTTATGTCCTCGAATTTATTTACTGGCATGACATTTCGCACACGATCGTGTCCCAAATCTGCACTCCAAAACGATCTTACGTTAGGCATATGTACTAATGACATATAGTAGCAAATCCCGACAAACTGTCTGATATCCGCTGCGCAAAACTTTTTTGGATTGTTTGGGTTTTTTTGTGTAGAGTATAAGTTACTTTCCGCAGCAATACTTTCGAAAAAGTCATCTGGACAGAAATATTTAAAAAAACCAAGCGGATTATCTAAAGCTGTAATACTGGGATCTAAATTAGTATTTCCACGAAATGCTAACTGTTGTTCATTTAACGAAAGACTTCGATGGTGCCATACAACCTCTTTACTTTTTCCCTTTGCTTGCTTGCCTTTGTTCTGCTTCTTAGATGCCCGTCCTTCGAATTCCTCTACATTTGCTTCCATATTTTCTTGTTCATCTTCTTGTATTTCCTTATTACCTTGGTTTTCATCTTGTGCTTCAGCCACACTTTCTTCACTCCTACCACTAACTTCTGTTGTCCCCAGAATGTCTCTAGTCTCATCTATATCAATCAAAGATTCTTCCTCATCTGAATCATTACTGTCTACTTCATAATTTGGATCCGCTATGCTATCATCATCTGAAAAGTCAAGTCCGTCCTCGCTGTCAGACAAATTATCCCAAATTTCCAGCAATTCCTTCTCAGTCAATAGTTTTTTATTTCGTTTGCCAGCACTCATTTTTATTATTCTATACTTATCTCTAATGCATAAAGTTGCAGATCTGCAACGAATAGGAAATAATCAATATCAGGGACTAATTGGCAAAACCTAATAATTACAACTTACCTTAGTAAACAGTAGACACTATTTCAAACACACAATATATTTTCTAGTTTAGTTTAGTATAATTTTCAAATCAACAGGTGGTACAATTTTAGGTTAACTGTGAATGACGACACGCACTGTCAGTTACATGGCTTCTTTTACAAAACTAGCTACCAGTGCCATCTAGATGAAAAAATTGTATATAAATCTCTAACCCATTCTGTTGTAGATATGCAACACCATGAGATTAACCAAAAACACATTTGCTTAAATATTTACTTTAAATAATTTGAAACGTTGCAAATCTGCAACAGTATGCATTTAAGGGTTAAAACTAAAATTGTGCGAATCTTTAAATATTTGTGACCTGTAGACTGATCTTAATTCAAAAAAAAATCAACTTTATGTCAAAATTATAAAAAGGTTGTAGCTAAAAATAAAAATCCGGCTCGACAGATTGATAGATAATTTCAAAATGAACATTTAAAAAAAAGTTTCTGATAACTTTAACTTGACGACCTGTAGACTGATTTGGGTGGCACAGTAAAGTTTCGTCCCACTGTGCGGCGGTTAGTAAGACAAATGAAAAAGCCAGTATGAAGTCACCATTGGGGGTAGTTTTTCGCAAAATAAGAAATGTTTCATCCACCGCTCAGGTGAGTACTTTTCGGATCTTTATTTCTGCCCCGATTGAGAATCCGTATCCAAAATATACACTTTATATTATTTCTCCAAAAAATCCTAATTTATTGCTCCTACGCAGTCATTAGTTACTATCAATATAGTAGATTATAAAATTTCTTAAAATTTCTGTAAAAATATGCCGGGAAGCCACACATTGTTACCATTCCGGTAACTGTAAATCGTAAAGTATTAACAACATAGAAAAAACCGCTGCCCAAGGAATCACTACTTCCATATCCAGATTTTCGATCCAAGTCTTTCACAACGAAAAAAATGTTGTATGTAACTGTTTATGGAACTTCGATAATATAATATTTGAAATCGCCTACCTCAAAAACCCTGAAAACGATATACCACATCGGTGGGGGTGGTGGAAGGGGGGTGGTAATGGAGTTGGATGAAGTAAAAAAAATGAGGCCTTTTAGCCGGAGAGCCGGCCGTCGAATATCCTATGAATAAGATACATGAAAAACTTTTTGTGAGTGATTAGTACTACCACAGACTTAAAGGGAGCCACCTTTTATACGAGCTGATTTTGCCCGCATCATGATTTTTGACCTCACTTTCGGTTACAATTTTTAATGTTTTCTTAAGTTATCAATAGTCCCTTGGGGTAAAGCTTTTACCCCACCGGACCGCAAGACATGTACTCCCCCGTTTTCGAGGGCGCGAAACACGATGATGACAATATTTTTCGACCTAATGTTCAACCGCTACCCCTAAATCGAAAAAACCACCCCCATTTCCAATTTTCTGGTGCTACGCTTGCGAGGGCTTGCCAGGTCTGGTCTTTCTTGGTCAGATTGAATAAAATAAGTAAATATTGACCACAGGTGACCTAACCCACCCCCGAGGGTTGAAACTACCACCATCCCCAATAACTAAATGCCACGAAAACAGCGAAAATCAGCTGGAAAACGGTATACTCCCGTTTTCGAGGGCGAGAAATACGATGGTGATAATATTTCCTAACCTACCCTTTACCCACTACCCCTAAACCTAAATGCCACCCCCTTTTCAAATTTTTCGGTGCTAGGCTTGCAGGTTCTCGCAAGGCCCTATCGTATCGGTTTTTTTTTGGTCAGTTAGAATAAAACAGTTAAATTTTTACAAGTGACCTAACCCACCCCCGGGGGTTGAATCTACCCTCATCCCCAATAACTAAATGCCACGAAAACAATGAAAATCAGCTGGAAAGCACCGTTTTCGAAGGCGGGGAATACGATGGTGACAATATCTTTCGACCTAGAATCCAACTGCTACTCCTAAATCGAAAAAACCCCTTTTCCGATTTTTCGGTGCTACGCTTGCGAGGGCTTGTCGGATCGGGTTTTTTTTGGTCAATCTAAATAAAATAAATAAATATTGACCACAGGGGTGACAGAAAAAATTGAATTGTGATTTAGTGTGTGTACAAGAACCAAAATCTCAAAAGGGGATGGGTTTTTTCGGGTGAAGGGTAGGTCGGAAAATATTGCCACCATCGTATTCCCCGCCTTCGAAAACGGGGGTATACTGTTTTCCAGCTGATTTTCGTTGTTTTCGTGGCATTTAGTTATTGGGGGTGAGGGTAGTTTCAACCCCCGGGAGTTGGTTAGGTCACCTGTGATAAATATTTAACTATTTTATTCTAACTGACCAAAAGAAAAAACGATACGTCAGGCCCTCGCAAGTCCAGCACCGGAAAATCGAAAAGGGGGTGGTATTCAGGTTTAGGGGTAGTGGGTGAAGGGTAGGTCGGGAAATATTATCACCATCGTATTCCTCGCCCTCGAAAACGGGGGTATTTCGTTTTCCAGCTGGTTTTCGCTGTTTTCGTAGCATTTAGTTATTGGGGGTGAGGGTAGTTTCAACCCCCGGGAGTGGGTTAGGTCACCTGTGGTCAATATTTACTTATTTTATTCAATCTGACCAAGAAAACCAGATCGGCCAAGCCCTCGCAAGCGTAGCACCGGAAAATCCAATCGATTTAGGGGTAGCGGTTGGACGCTAGGTTTGAAAATATTGTCACCATCGTGTTCCCCGCCCTCGAAAACGGGGGGGTACATATCTTGGTGGGGTAAAAGTTTTACCCAAAGGGACTATTGATAACTTAAGAAAACATTAAAAATCGTAACCGGAAGTGAGGTCAAAAATCCATGATGCGGGCAAAATCAGCTCGTATAAGAGGTGGCTCCCTTTAAGTCTGTGGTAGTACTAATCACTCACAAAAAGTTTTTCATGTATCTTATTCATAGGATATTCGACGGCCGGCTCTCCGGCTAAAAGGCCTCATTTTTTTTACTTCATTCAACTCCATTACCACCCCCCTTCCACCACCCCCACCGATGTGGTATATCGTTTTCAGGGTTTTTGAGGTAGGCGATTTCAAATATTATATTATCGAAGTTCCATAAACAGTTATTTCCACATACAACATTTTTTTCGTTGTGAAAGACTTGGATCGAAAATCTGGATATGGAAGTAGTGATTCCTTGGGCAGCGGTTTTTTCTATGTTGTTAATACTTTACGATTTACAGTTACCGGAATGGTAACAATGTGTGGCTTCCCGGCATATTTTTACAGAAATTTTAAGAAATTTTATAATCTACTATATTGATAGTAACTAATGACTGCGTAGGAGCAATAAATTAGGATTTTTTGGAGAAATAATATAAAGTGTATATTTTGGATACGGATTCTCAATCGGGGCAGATCACCTAGGTCACCTGTGGTCAATATTTACTTATTTTATTCAATCTGACCAAGAAAACCAGATCGGCCAAGCCCTCGCAAGCGTAGCACCGGAAAATCGAATCGATTTAGGGGTAGCGGTTGGACGCTAGGTTGGAAAATATTGTCACCATCGTGTTCCCCGCCCTCGAAAACGGGGGGGTACATGTCTTGCGGTCCGGTGGGGTAAAAGTTTTACCCAAAGGGACTATTGATGACTTAAAAAACATTAAAAATCGTAACCGGAAGTGAGGTCAAAAAGCCATGACGCGGGCAAAATTAGCTCCTATAAAAGGTGGCTCCCTTTAAGACTGTGGTAGTACTAATCACTCACAAAAAGTTTTTCATGTATCTTATTCATAGGATATTCGACGGCCGGCTCTCCGTCTATTTGGTTCTTGTACACACACTAAATAACAATTTTAATGCCAAAAAGTTTTTGAGACCTTAGCTTCTCTATATATCTACTAAAGACCAATTTTATGGACCCTTACTTGCTTGATTTACCTATTTACCCCAATTTACCCTCCAACTCTTCAACGAAATAAGATCAAAATATAATCTGGTTCCAGATCTCGTTAAAATACATACGTGTACCAAATTTCAAGTCAATATCTTAAACGGTTCCAGAGTAATCGTGTGCACAAAAAAGAGTTACAGACCGACCGACCGATAGACAGAAATGTTTTTTTTTGCTTAAATTTAAAATCTCGACGTTTCATGACATTCTAAGCCTATTTAAACAATAAAAATTTTCAATTTTTTTGCGTTACTTCGACGGCACTGGATGTGGAATTGTTTATTATTTAGTTGTTCTTTTTTTATCCTCCAAAATATTTGGAATACCTAATTTTAGGATAGAACTAACAAGAAAGGAGATAACTATGTGAAACCTATTTTGGCCGTCATTTTTCCAACATGGTGGCCATAGCGGTAACGATATATTTAATTCATGTTTGTGGCAATCCCCCAAACATTATATAAAAAAAAACTTGTAGGAATTATTCACCAATCAAATGATAGATTGACTATATTATTATAATATGTAAATAATATTCCCAAGTTTTCGCATGGAAAATAAGTTCCTCGAATTTAAATTCCAAACGTGAATTCTAAACCAAAACATCGAAACAAACAAATAGTAACATGTTTTTATTTTCCTCTAAACATATTCGTTACAGAAAAAAATGATGTATAGTTTATAAATGGCCAACTAGTACTGATCATGTTCTATGCTTTTGTAGAACAGAATGCCAGAGAGGAAAATACATTCATATACCATACAACCGGAATAATGCCAGCAAGCGCAATTTTCTTTTATTACCCTTCTTTCAGGAAATCGGTGCAATATGTGTCTTGTCCTGCAATCTAGCAGGAACCCAAGAATCCTTTCGGGTCATGCAAACAAGCAAGCGTGTCGGGCCGGTGTCGCAACAGTGCTGCCAATGCTATACGTTACTTGTAGATTACACCGACATTTATTTAAATTCAAGTTCGCTTTGAAGTTACATGTAACATATCTAAATCTGATTACTGAATTATGCCATTAGCATTATCTAACCGTTATGCAATAAAATGAAGCTGTACGTCGCGTAAAAACATTACTTTCCACTAACCCCATCAACATTACGTGTTCAATCTCATATAGACACATGTTTGCGTTTGTTTGTGTCATTGTGAATAGTGTGCCAAGTCTTATTCTACCTACTTTGATACTTATTTTAAGAGAGGTCATTTGTTTCCTTTACCTTCATTAAACCAGGATGCAGAAGGTGAGTTCATAGTAAGTGGTGAATTTACAAAGAGATTTTTAAAGACTTAGCGATGAGGTTCAGATGGTAGTTTTACTTCCACATCCAGTGGAAGTATAGTAACGACAAAAAATTTTTTTAAAATTTTTATTGTTCAAATGGGCTTAGAATGTCACGAAACGTCGAGATTTTAAGTTTGAGAGAGAAAAAAATTTCTGTCTGTCGGTCTGTCCGTCTGTCGGTCTGTCTGTAACTTTTTTTGTGCGCACGTTTACTCTGGAACCGTTTGAGATATTGACTTGAAATTTGGTAAACATATGTACTTTAACGAGATCTAGAACTAGATTATATTTTCATCTTGTTCCGTCGAAGGGTTGGGGGGTAAATTGGGGTAAATTTGGGGAAAATAGGTAAATCAAGCAGGTAAGAGTCCATAAAATTGGTATTTAGTATATACAAGAGAAGCTAAGGTCTCAAAAATAATTTTTGGCATTAGCTACCCCCATTACCACCCCCACCCCATTATTGAAGGGGATGAAAAAAAATTGTGATTTAGTGTGTGTAAAAGAACCAAAAATCTCAAAATGTTTTTTACTTCATCCACCCCCACTACCACCCCCTATCACCACCCCCACCCCGCTACCGATGTGGGGTATTGTTTTATGGGTTTTTGGGGTAGAGGATTTCAAATATTATATTATTAATGTTCCATAAACAATTATTTCCACATACAAAATTTTTTCGTTGTGAGACACTTGGATGGAAAATCTGAATGTGGAAGTAGTGATTCCTTGGGCAGCGGTTTTTCTTTTTTACTTCCCTCGCTTACTGAAGTATTGTAATCCTGAAAAAGTCACGCTCCTAGATTTCTCCTTAAAGCCATTTAATTTGTCAGTCTGTCTGTGGGTTTGTCTATCTGTCTGCCTGTCTACCTATTGGCCTGGTGTTTATCTGTTGGCGCAATATCTACAAAACCACTTGACTTAGAAGAATAATATTTGATAGGTAGTTGACGCTGCTGCCAACTGGAAAATATACAGGGTGGACCCCATAAAAAAATATAAATAAGGAAAAAAATGTGAGTAATATTTTGTATGCAGTTAACGCAACTGTCAAGGAAGAAACATATGAAAAATATATAGGGTGGTCATCCTAAAAACTTAATAAGAAAATGTGATGGAGGACGATAATATTTCGCATGCAATTAACACAACTGCCAGGGAAGAAACATATATGATACTATAAAAAATAATTATAGTGGAAATAATATTTGGGGTGTAGTTGACACAGTTATCGATGGTCAAACCTAACACACTTTTAGAGAAAAGTGTACGGGGTGGTCACTCTATAAAATAACTAATTAAGAAACCGCAGAGGAACATAATATTTATAATAATAGTTGTCACTATTGCCAGGAAGAAAATCTTATACTTTTATTTACAAAAATATACGGGGTAGTTATCCTACGGAAAAGGTAATTAATAAATAGAGAGGGAAGTTTTGCGAATACTTTTACAATTTTTTTTAATAAGGTGGCACCACATAAACATTCCAAAACTATAGTGGGCCGGAATGGAATTACATTATTGAAAGAACGCGGACAATAACCTCCAACATTCCCATCTGCCAAAGATGAGATTCGAACCCAAGAGAGATAGGCAGTTGCTAGTCGTTTTCTATCTCCTTATTTTAATATAAAATTTAAAAAATATTTAGAATCGAGTTTTAGAATATAGAAAAAATAATACAGTTTTTGACTGGATACGGACAGACAAGAGCTATCACAATCTGTTTTTAACACATACTTTATTTTGCTACTTATTATTTACTATATTTTCAAACGTTATTATTACAGTTCTTTTATTTTTATATAATTATCTATCTATTGTCTAAATATTAGTTGTGGCACTCACTTCATTGTTCTATTTTTCTTTCTGAAATTTTCACACATATGTATTCTCTTCTAAAAATAGTGTCCGTGGAATCTACAAAATGATACAATTATCCGTAATGTTACTGGAAAATAACCTCCAGGCCTGTAACTTTTATGTCTAAGGAACAGTCAGAAAACGGGTGTTTTTTGATAAATGGTATGAATAAGAATAAAAATATAAAAATATCCTATGTCCGTGACATCCACAATGTATTGCTTTTTTGCACAACACAACACTACGATGATTTAGAGAAAAAAACAAATAAATTATTTTGTAATGTACTCTACTATAATGGAAACCCAATATTATAGGTTTTAATCTACAATAAAAACTATTGTTATCGGTAAAATTATAATTACAATCTAAACAATAACAATTTATATAAAAGTAATATTAAATAAATGCAATTATTTTTATCATTGTTAACGTTCAATCTGCATGCCATGAACAACCTAAACGATAAATTGATAAATCAAACAAATGTCAATATTATTTATTTTAATCATATTTTAATCAAACTAAA
Source organism: Rutpela maculata (assembly GCA_936432065.2). Lineage (NCBI taxonomy): Eukaryota > Metazoa > Arthropoda > Insecta > Coleoptera > Cerambycidae > Rutpela > Rutpela maculata. Next base: position 137,447,653 of record OW386289.2, read on the forward strand.
CTAAATGCATATATACGATAAAATTTTATATCTCTTATATTCGGCAAACGTAACAAATAAATGAATAACACAACATAATCAATAATGGATAATGAAATTGTGAATTGCTAAAAAAATGTTTATCTATATTAACATTTAATCTAGAAATATTACGATTAGTACATATCTGTGTTGATTATAAAACTATTTCACTATTTATCGTACCTACCAATCGCTGGCTGGGACTGATAACAATAAAAATTTGCCAAAGTGGAAGACAGAGATATGATAACTGTGTGAGTAATAATAATTATAAGAATAAACTTGATGATGAGGTTGACTTGTTGATTGTGACTGAAGAAATTAGCAGACGGACGTGACAAAATCCCAAATTGCAATGAACATTTAAGATATGGATGATAGGAATCTGTCCCGATAATTGGAAAATCTAAATAATCATACCACTACATAAGAGAACGACAGATGTCTGTGATAACTGCAGTTTGCGGGAACTAAAATCACACGGCAGTGAAATAATGTTGTATATTCCATTACAGATTTCATCATTGTCTGTTTTGGAAAATATCTTCTGAGCAAGAAAGTTTTGTTAAAGAGTGCGGAACTAGAGATCATATTAGATTTTCGACAACTTATCGAGAATGCACAAGTACATTACGTAAGGTGCCTATGTACCTTTGTTTGTTAGACATAAGTCTTTTGACAATGTGGAATGGGACAAATTACGGGCTGTATTATTGTAGATAGAACATGCATTAGAGCTGGAGAAACGGTGGCACAATTAGGCAGGTTCATGGCAAATGTGGGTGGTCCCAGTGCGAGTAAGAGAAAAATTCTCAGATCAGTGGCACAAAGCATTATGCTTTATGGGGCTCCTGTATGGGAACAGGCCTTGAAGATTGGCAGAATGAGGAAAAAACTCGAGGGGATACATAGAAAGGCGGACATCAGAACAGCCAGTGCTTATAGAGGAGATGGGAGGAAGGAAGCAAGGGCCGCTGGACGAAGAGGCTAATCCCGGTAGTAAGAAGATGGGTGGGTAGGACGCATGGAGAGGTAGGATATTACCGCACCCAGGCGCTATCCGGTCATGACAACTTTCGCACATACGTCAGAGGCATTGGTAAGGTAGACGACGATGAGTGCGTCTATTGTGGAGAAAGAGATACTCCAAAACATCGTCTTCTGGTGCCCCAGATGGGCTGGCCCAGAATCGTGTGCCAGAACAAGCTAGGTACAATACTCCAAGTGGAGAACCTGACTTCTTTGATGCTCGAGGGAGAAGAATATTGGAACGATATAGCAGGCATGCTATCAGATATACTAAGAGACCAGGAAGACGAAGAAAGAAATGAGGCTTGGTGACCCTAGTGAAGCAAATGATCAGGATCCCCCCCTCCCTCTGAAGCAATGCGTGAGCGGTTCCAGAGAGAGGGTGTGTAGAAGATTGAAGGAATTTTAGCCAGGTAGGAGTCCGGCACTCTCGGTAACATAAGACCCAAGCTCCGGGGTCCATGTAGGATTTCTCCTCAAAAAAAAGATAGAACATACAAACATGTGGTCGTTATTATTCGCCTGCTGTATGAAAAGTAAACAACACAAATTCCAAAAAATATGTAGTTAGCAAAGGAGTCAGACAAGGCTGTGTTCTGTCACCAATCTCTTTAACATCTATAAATAGTGAATACGTGATGCCACGTATGCTGGGGGGTTGACAGGGTGGAGTAGCTATAGACTGAACCAAGATTTTTAAAATATGCAGATTATACGACCTTAGTTGCAGCAAGCATGCAACTCATACACCTGCTAGACAGACTTCAGACAACAAGCTTCGATTATGGTTTAAGTGTAAATTACAACACACGGAAATTATTATTGTAGACGGAGTAAATGATAACTACCCAGGCACATTAAGGAAGTAGTAAACAAGATGGTAGACTTCACGAATAAATATATTGCAGTGTTTAACGAATCGGTATGCCTCTTTAGGCTTCCTTCTACCTCTTCTGCGGCTATGGCACCACAACCTCATATGGGTCTTGACCTCGACAAATGTACTCATCATTTCGATTTATTTTGGACAGCGGTTTTCCAATTGTTGACTCCAATTTTTGGGGCATAATCGCTGACACTATCGTCCCAGCTTGGTTTGGGTCTTCTTTGCCTTCATCTGCCAACGGGTATTGCGTTAGAAAATCAAATTTATTACATATTTAAGTATACAATTTCTTCTCGACACTCGTTTCCGTATTCAGACGGACATACGCTGACCAAGGCTCCGAGGCAGTTGATGGGTTGGGCGGAGACGAAGTCGATGCAGAATGGAATAAATATTAACAATGACCCTACTCGTACTTACCTACCTAGTAGGTTTATTAGAGAAGTAATGTAGTCCATGTCTTAAGTGTCAACCCAACTGAAAAAAAAAATTAAACAGATAATAATATAACTCAGTTGTAGTAAAGCACTTGCACGAAATCAACCCACTGAAAATACCTGCTGAAGACGATGAAATGCTAAAAGAAAGCGGTTATGCCAAGCCGCCTTGTAATTATTAAGTTTTGGTACCAAATGTTTTAAATTTTTAGAGATTATTTTACGAAATATTATCGTATATAAATATCATTTTCTGAAATCGATCGAAATGTCTACATTTTCAGCGCGATTTCAGATCGAAAAATGCACAATTCCAGTATTTTAGTCCATTGCTAAGAAACTATCAGAAAACAGACCGGAAAAGATCCGTTGCCAAGCAACGATCAACAAAGCCGTACGGGAAAGTAACATTCCCGTACGGTTTATTATGTATGTTTTAGACAGCAAATAAATACACGCAGACAAACCAACTCACATTAAAATTGTATTTATTAATAAGCAGATAGATTGTAATGAAGGAATGTTAGGCATTAATACAAATTCCTTAATTTATAATAATATTGATTGTGATTTCAGAAAAAATAGTATGTGTACTTCGGTGTGAAAGCACATTCCCGGACTTCGATGCATCGTCATCCAGGAATGTATTGCTTTCACAGCTAAATATACAATATACTATAATGCTTAGAATATTATCGGTAAAATTTTCTCGAAAGCTTTATTGCCTGGTAATATAAAAAGTGTAAATTAACATTGTATTATCTGATTAAATCTTTGCTAATAAACGTTGATAATAAATTGTCAATTTATACAATTGTATTACCTTTTGGCAACGTAGCTTGAGCAAACATTTGTAGATAAAATTTAAAAGCACGAGTGGTATTCGGGGAGAATATTTCACGAATAAATAATTCATAAGTACATTTTTAATATTATATTTTGTAATTAATTGCCTTTAGGTGTTCTGTTGTCACTTTTTAGAGTTTACTGACCTTTATTTTCAATTTCATCATTTACCTCACATAAAAATGCATTATGTCCAATGCGACTCGTTTAGTAAAAAACAAAGTAGGTATATATATTTAACAAACGTAACTGCAGAAACTTAAAGTCCACGGAACTCGTCATATTTTAAATGTAATGACATGAAAATCAAGGAAACAATATACGTTCAACCACAGGTATTGTAACGCATAGACTGGTCTTCACTGTAAAGAGAAAATAATGCAAATTTGATTTGCCATTAATGGAATCATAAAGTTTAAGTCTCAACAAAAAAAAGGATGTCCAGATTAACCCTCTACGACAACGGGAACTGGGTGAATTTGCATTTTACATTATTTATGTTTTTAATAAACAAATTGAATATCTCTTAAACTAATTAAAAATTTTTGATGAAATTTTAGGGATGACTTTGGGGTAATAAAAGACATATTTCTTCAAAGTTTCAAGCACTAAAGTGCTTTTGTTAAAGAATGAAAAATATTTGCAAATTGCTAAAATTTTCGCGGTTTTTTGCAATTATTTAAACAAATTTTCAAGCGTTTCAAACGAAACATCTCTCAAATTAACCGTTTTTCAAAGTTCTAACAGTATCTACAAATTGAAAAACCTATCGTCAAAGGTCTTTGAGTTATCTTTAAGAAAGTCGATTTTTTGGATTTTTCAACAATAAATCGTTAAATAAACAATATTACGGCGGTCAAAAAGTGGACCAAATTTAGGGTCATGTTCGTAATCAATAAAACTATCGTTTAATCCACGTGGCATCCTGAAACGAATTACAATAAATTTCAGTCTTTTTTTTAATAATTCTACTGGACTATATTCGGGACCGGCTCTTATAACATTGTCCATTGCTACTTTGATTAAGGTTACAAGTTTTGGAATAGTTTTTCCCTATGAATACTATCATGTTGTTTTCAAAATTCACAAAGAGGTACGATTTTCTACACCAATCTCTTTAGTCTCCTCCAGGATCTGTCTTATAGTGAAAAGTTGGTCAATGGTGACTTTATCTGCTCAGAAGTCCGATTGGTAACTTCATATCCGCTTTATGAGAGGCTGAAGTCGTCCATACAGTATATTCAATATCATGTATACGGAGTTACGGTAAATACCAACGTCTTAAATCCACTTTATATTTCTGAATTAACCATCGGAATTCTTAAGAGCGGTCATAAATTGGATCTGGCGATGAAGTAACATTTATACATGCGTATCCGAATATGCACGTTCACGATCATCGTTAATTAAGCCTATATAATGGTAATTACAAATTTTATTAATCGTAATATAATCATCGCTTCTTCACCCTATATGGCTGTTTGATATTTTTAAAATTAATTGAAATTCCCCGATGCTTATCTGACAACATGGGAGGTCAGTGTGAGAATTATAATACTAGAAGGTTGGGATAATTTGTATGTGTTTTACATCTCATTTGACATCAAATTTATACCGATCTCTGAGATAAGATTTCGATTTTTACTTCTTTGATTGCGCTTGCTGGCTGTTTATAGATTTAGATAGTACACAAACACTACTACTGGCTGCGAATATGGGAAAAGAATTAATGACTGGTTTCGTTGTCCATTGATTTGAATTTTTATCATGATGTTCGTTCCCTGATTTTATAGTTAATACCGTGACAGCGGAATCCTGAACTTAAGATCTGCTGAACAAATTATGAGGGATATAATGATGACTATTGAAAATTGGGTATGTCAAAAACTAAAATTACGCGTCTCAAATAGCATTTCACCAATGAAACGAAATTGGTGTAAGTTATGTGAAATTCCACACCATCATCTTTATTTAAGGGAAGTTCAAACCAGGAAATCCTGCTCGTCTTCGAGCAAACGCATCCTCTGTCCCAAGTGGGGATAAGCCCGAAGACCACTCTCATGACGTATGCTGTTAAAACCTCTCATTAACATACGCGGCTCTGGTGTGGCGGCACTCCCAGGAGTGCTCCACAATATCGAGTTCAAAGCCTAGAAGTGACAGGAGTCATTGAGACTATTCCAACGATAGAAATGGAGGTCATCCTCCTTTGTATGTTGAAGTGGAACTGGAAAACAGTTACAACCTTAATGTTAAATACACCTCCACTCCTAACCCCACCCTTGATATCGCTAAAATATTTGAAGAGTGAAATATGCAAAAGGTCCCAAGTGCCAATCATATGTTTTTTGCAGCAGGGATGAAAATCGTTTCATTCTTAAATGAAACATTGTTTGCTTGAAAAATATTTATTGTCTTAGAAATGAATATTTGATTAACAATAATCGAAAACGTTGGATATTGGAACAAAAATATAATTTATAATAATTCTTAATCAAAACGTCCTAAGTACCTCAAATAGTGCACATAAAAAAACTAGGAATAATATGGATTTAGTAGATGTTTTTGGATTTGGTGTATTTTTGAAAGTGGCCAAGGTTTTTTTGGGATTGAATCGAAAAGATTCACATCTAGTTGCTCAAAATGAACAAGGGTAATATTAGACTGGCGGTACATGATCAGTCAGGTGCAACGTTTTTAAAATGTATGCCAATCATATATATGAATGAAATTACCATGAATATGCCAGAAACGCAAATTTTAGGCAGTCGTCGCGTGCAGAAGGGTGTGCAAATCGACTTTTTTTGTTTTTTTTTGTGTTTCTTTTTAATTTTAAAATGGATGCCAATAGTGCCAAACGAAAAGCCTTGAAAAAAAATCCAAAATCAAAATCATCCAAAATCAAGAGTTGTTTTGCGCGCGGAAACTGCATGCCAGTGAATTTCTGCTGGATTCTTTTTCACGGCTTTTCGTTTGGCACTATTGGTATCCATTTTAAAATTAAAAAAAACAAAAAAAAATCGATTTGCACACCCTTCTGCACGCGACGACTACCTAAAATTTGCGTTTCTAGCATATTCATGGTAATTTCATTCATATATATGATTGGCATACATTTTAAAAACGTTGCACCTGACTGGTCATGTACCGCCAGTCTATTTATTATGTTGTTTAAAAATTTGTACCCTACGATATGCACATACATCAGTGTAGTTATTTTTTATTTCAACCTTACCCCTTGCCGTAGTAAGTTTTTGGTAAGTTTTAATATAACGACCTGTGATATTCCTAAGTGGTCGGTTTTTAATGTTTCCTTTGCTAGTGCCATCCAGTCAAAAAAACTGTTAGAGTTTTATAGTAAACGGTTTATTTTGCCTTGCGCTGGTTATAATTTTAATAAGATCAAATGGAACTTCGGGTTTTTTTGCCCTTTTAGCTTTTTCTATTAAGCCGAAGTCTCTGTCGCAGGAGAGAAAAGTATGACCTGGCTGTGGAAGTTTATGTACAATTTCATCAGCATATCCCTTTGCAATAAGAGTAATGTATGCTGCAAGAATCGCTTGATTCTGCCCTCCGCAGTTATCAGACCATAATATGAAAAAATTTTTAGGTGGCTTTAGTTGATTGGTGACGTAGTCGAAAATACGTGTGCCTATTTCATTGCATCCACGCTTTCTCGTTGTCTCGTCCCAAAGATAAAAAAATCCGGTACCATAGGGTTGATAGCAGTTTTAATTTTATTATTATATAAGTCACATTTTCAAGGTGCACACCAAGGTTGACACAAGCAAGTTGACGACTGTAGTACATATTATGTGTGTTAATGCCAGTATGCAGTATCAGAAACTGTACGTATTAGGTTGGCAATAAGGCAAGCGAGAGCGAAGCATGCAATCGTGTATATGCCTCTTGATGGGTGTGTCCACTCTTTACCTCTGCTAGAGTACTGGTAGACGTCTTTATTGTGGGCGGTCGGTTAATAGCGCAATGCCAAACGAAGGACTTTCTGATACTGTATAGAACTGCTTTTGTAAGTCGTAGGAAATAACACAAGGAAAATCTTCAAGTTTGGCAGCTTTACAGTCATTGGACATCATAACCTGAGCTATTTAGCTTTTCTATGATGCAGATTACGTTTTAGTTTAACATCTTTTTTCTAAATGGGGTTGATAGCAGTTTTTATTTTATTATTATATAAGTCACATTTAGGGCAAGTGTCTACCCTTGGGCGGCCAAATGAATTCCTTTTTGAAAATGTTATTGAACCACTGTCTCGATACAGGCGGCGTAGTATTATTTTCGGGATACTCAAGTCCTCAGAGAAATAGTGTTTAGAGCTCTTTTCTTGACCATAGTGACTTTCTCTGGTTGGAATAGACTTAATAAAATCAATTATTTTCTTCTAAGACGTTTCCCACCTCCTCTTTCTTTTATTATTATGTCATCGCACGTAGCAACTTTCTGGCAAATTAGCTTGATACGTTTTTTTCCTATATCAAATGTCTCACAAAAAGTTTTCCTGCAAACTTCAATTTTTGAATTTCCAGGTAATAGCAAATAGTACTTAAATGTGCGCTGTCGCCTACTAAATTGTGGTGTCTCGTAAGTACCATGTCTCCGTCTATTTATTTCGGAACATTTTACAAGAAGTTTCAAAAAGTTTTGTTCACTATATTTCGCTATATCCCAAAATTTTTTAAAGAGGTTTAGTCTAGCATCATGCGTAATAGACTTGTAGGCAAAGTTGCACTTACAGGATGCCTGAAAAAGAAAAACACATGTCCAATAAAACTATATAAAAATCAGACTTCACAGCACATGCTAATAAACTAAAACTGAATAAAATACCTAACACAGAACTTGGGTCTGTGCTTTTCCTCCAGGCACGAAATAATCTTGAATTTTGTATGGCTGTCCACTATTTCTTTGGACTTTTGTTTCTTTACGAATATCGCCAGTCTTTTTTTTCTTCTTTTTTTGCAACTCTTGTGGAATCCATTGTACATCTTCGTTCATTTTAAATTGTAAATAAATATGCCACGAATTAAACGCAAAAGACCACTACGAGAACAGAATTAGAACTGAAATGAATAACCACGTGTACTGCGAATCGTGACAAGTAGCCTACAAGACGCATGTGCAACACTCATGGCACTTGGGCCTGTTTGAAGAAGATTCTGATTTTTTCCGCTAGATGGTAATGCGATAGGTATAGAATTTATCCTGCAACTTCTTGGTGGTACATACGCCCCAAAACCATAATAATACCAATTTCGTGAAATTTGACACTTGGGACTTTTGGATATTTCACTCCTCATTTGATATTCTTCCTCTTGTTAATACCACCCATTAAAGGCGTACTTATCCAAATTTTCAGTCGTCTATATTCCTATTTTGAACCACTTGTACGTCGGTATATCTTCCTAACTGTTCATATTACAAAGGCTTCAAGGAATATTGAGAAAAAATATGCAAAATAAATAAGGAAATCGTAAATATTATCTTTTAAACTTACAGAAAATAAGCACAACATGTAAAATAAATATTATGAAATAATCGTTACTGATGAGATAGAAGAAACGATAAATACTTCAGCTACCTAACCCTACTATCCTAGATTCCGTTGTCGTCTAATGAATGCATTGCATTTTAGCTCATCGTGGCTATACTATCAATTTTATTCATATACTGAGAGAATTTTTATATAAAAACGGGCGAGTAAAATAAAATTGCGAAACGAATATCATTGGAAATATGAACCTTTGAAACTTACGGTTGACGTCTTTTGTGTTGGAGTATCCTAAGAGAAGAGGCATGGTTTGGTCTGGTGGCTGTCATCAGAGTTGGACGGCTTATCTCTAACACACAGATTGAATATATTTCATATGTTTTCATTGAGCTTCAGCTGGCTAACGACGCTATCAGTCACCAACACCGACGTTCATTTAGAACGATATCATAACCCTGCCATTTTTAACACTACTAGAATACATATTACTGTTCCTATTCATAAACCGCATATGGTACAAATTGAATTTTAAACTGAATAGGAAAACGTCCTGGATGAACGTGTACTTTTTAGAACATGTATTGTTTTTTATTTGCGTGTTTACGAGGGAACTAAAATAGTTCTTTGTTAGTCGGCTATTGAATGTTTTTCAGATAGTAGTATACCTAGGAATTAAAATATACTGTGTGGCGTTAAAACTTCAATACAAATTTATATATATAATTCGGTAAAGAAAAACTTATATAAATTTTCAATACAAAATGAAAGCTTATGAAATTCTCTACAACTTTCATTTTATATATTTTTTTCGAATTCGCAACCGTTTTCGAGCTACACGCTCCGGAAAAGTCAAAATTTTCGAAAAACAGATTTTTACCTGAAAAATAGAAAATTGTATTTTAAAGATGATAAAAAAAAGTAGGCCTCCGGTGCTTGTAATTGGCATCAGGGTGTCTCCTACATGTTTCCACCCCCATTCTTGAGCGGGCAGCTCATTCCCACAAGCCACTGCTGCACTTGTTGGTAGGTGCGCCAGGAATGCTGTTTAGCTGCGCTCTCAGTTGTTGGGAGGGAGCTGATGTCAGGCTTAATATTGCCACTGACCTCATGAACAACTGGAATCGGTACTGGTTGAGGGAGGTCTGTCTTGCTAGTGCCCCATACCATTTGAGGAAATAAATCTTCCCAGCCTCTTCAACCTCGTCTTAAGTGGAGAAGGGGTTGTAAAAGATCATTGCCGCTTCCTTGATAATTTTTGACTTAAGTACTTAAGTTATTTTAAGAAGCCCACCTTGCTTTTCCTTAAAGTTGAAGAGGTAAAAAATCTGTTTTTCGAAAATTTTCACTTTTCCGGAGCGTGTAGCTCGAAAACGGTTGCGAATTCGAAAAAAGTATATGAAATGAAAGTTGTAGAGAATTTCATGAGCTTTCATTTTGTATAAATTAAATTAAATTTTTCACTGCGATACACCATTTTAGAGATATAAGCGAAAAAACCAAAAGTCGGACTTTCTTTGTGCTCTGAATTTCTTTTTTCGAGATTATGGTCTTCGATTGGGGCAGCATTCAGCAAGATGTCCCATGACAGTTGCCACAAACTGCTGAACATTGCAGTCCCAACTTTCGACGGCCGCACAAAGCGCTACAGCCTTTCGAACAATTACAAAAAACCATGTTCAAAAGACAATCCGTGGCAGGAGGTTGCGAGGTTTTTATTAGCTCCAATATTGTTTTGAATACCCATCCCCAATCGTGAGGGTTCAGTTCGTTTCCTAACCACTTCTCCACCTGGTAGTAGACACGATATAGGTGCCCTTTAGCCATATCGAAGGTGGGGGGTAACATGCTTCTACCTACAGCTTTCATAAAGCACTGGTAACGGTATTCTTCCAAGTCATCTTAGTTAACCGGAGCGCCATACACAGCTAGGAAGATGCGTATTCCATCGGAAGAAAATGACTCTCGATGAGCATCACTGTGGTTGAAAATTTGAGCTGCACGTTTCGTGAAAAATTTCAAAGCTGCAGTTTTCCCTTTATGAAAAAGAGCAGTTGTCGTGTCACATCCAGTGAAAGCGTGTAGGTTCAGAAAGCGAACCCAGGACTTTCAGCATGCTAAGCGAGTATCTTACCTATGCGTCTAATCATCCCACTGCAAACGAACCATACGAAAAGGATTTAGAAGTAAATCTTCGATGTGTCAAACGAGCGCCGACGAAATCGTTTCTGCACGACTCGGGTTCAAAGTGATAACCTGCCTCTATACGCTAGTCATCAGCACACCCCACCAGAAAAAACAGTAAAGCTGGTATAAACCGATCACCGACGTCAGAGGGGAAGGCGCAGCTGCTATTTGCACCGCCACACAGAACGCACCACGCAGCGGCGCCGAACCGCGAAACTTAATCTGATGTTTCACGCCTCTTTCCGTGGAAATGACTAGTTCTATCGATAAACTTTATATCACCTTTTTCGTAGAGAATTTTCCGTTCTTTCTTTTATATAAGTACACTTCGTAGCCGTAGAATCGATGGGAACGAAGATATTGGCAAAAAACCGAGAAAAGGTACTTTTTTGGGCCGTTTTTCCGCTGTCAAAAGTTAAGCATACACCGGAATCTTTGGGACCTTTCACAGATTGTTTGGGAAGCTGAAAGGTACGTGTACACCAATTTATAGCTCACTATTCCGAAGATGAGCGCATTTTTCGTCTAAAGTTCCTGGATTACCTATCTATCGTAGGGATATGATATATAACGTCAAGGTGTCTTGACTTTACGGAGAAATAGACAAGGTATGATAGGTTAGAGTCACACATGAGCAATTAACACTAAGGTAACAAATCTAACCTAAAAATTATTTAACTTATAGACTTATATTTGTTGATTTAAAAAATATATATAATGCTTGAAGGCCTCGAAATTTTCGGATGCCAGAATATTATTACACAGGTCTACAAAAAAAAAGGTCTTGTTTTAAGGTTCTAATCTAACTTTTCTGAAGTATTTTGATGCGCTGAAGTTAATTTTGAACAAAAAAATTTTCTACCGTGCCAGTTTTCCTCTACCACCCCTTTCATCCCCTAAAAAAGGCAAAAAAAAGTCTTGTCCTAAGGTTCTGATCTAACCTTTCAGAAGTAATTTGACGCGCTGAAACAAATTTTGGACAAAAAAAATTTTTAGGGGATGAAGGGGGTGGTAGAGGAAAACTGACCCGATAGAAAAATTTTGTCCAAAATTGTCTTCAGCGCGTCAAAATACTTCAAAAAAGTTAGGTCAGAACCTTCAGACAAAACCTGTTTTTTGCCCTTTTTTGGGAGGGTAGAGGGGAAACTGACATGGTAGAAAAATTTTTTTTGCCCAAAATTGGATTCAGTGCGTCAAAATACTTTAGAGAAGTTAAATCAGAACCTTACGACAAGCAAGACCTAATTTTTGTCTTTTTATGGGGATAAAGGAGGGTGTTAGAGGGAAACTGACACGATAGAATTTTTTTTTGTCTAAAATTGGCTTCAGCGCATCAAAATACTTCAGAAAAGTTAGATTAGAACCTTAGGACAGGACCATTTTTTTGCCCTTTTCAGGGGTAGAAAAAAATGTTTTGTCCAAAATTGACTTCAGCGCATCAGAGTACTTCAGAAAAGCATTCCTGTGGCCTTGATTAAACGTACAACTAAAAATTATATGGGGGCGGGCGTAGATGCGTCTTGATCGTGTATGTATCTCCATACTCCAGTGAAGCAACGTGCAGCGTGGTTAGTACTTGGATGGGTGAAATCCATCCTGGGAAACACAGCGACCTCGTCCCACCTTCTAGCGGCTTGTATATCAGTATATACGCGGAAGCGATGTAATTTCAAGACGAGGATTACGAAGTGGATATACCCTCCTTCGGAGGGGATGTAAAGCAGGCGGTCCCTGGTCTATTAAATGTTAAGCAAGTAAAAGATCCCTTCTTACGAGAAGAGGTTCGGAAAAATTTCCTGGTTGGAGGTAGCTCGTCTCGTAGCATCGGCGATAGGCCCTGGTAGTGGAAATAGGCCGACGTTAAATAAATAGATAAAAAAAAAATTATATGATTTATATCTCCAATTTGTCCACATGTACAAAGATTATCAGCAGGTAATTCTTATTTTAAAAAGGTGTGACGCGAATCGTCCATGGTTAAAAGACCCCGCATGTTAAAGGTATAGGAAAAATCCGTTCGGTCAAAGTTTTTTAAATTTTTGGGAAAAGTTTTCCTGGCTATAAAAGTTCTTATAGACCAATTGGATTATTTATTTTCTATTTTTTTGAATTATTAGGTTTCTACGGATTAGAAAATAAAAAAGAGTAAAGAAGTCAATATTTTACTTACGATTAAGTTTTTAAACGTCAATACGGTAAAGTAAGTCTGAATAACTTTCTCGCTTCATATATACACACTGAGTAATATTTTAATGTAACTAGAGAATTATTAATAATATTGATGAATTAAAATATTGATAATATTAATAAATAAAAAGGGTTAAATTAATTAAAAAAAATAGAGAATAAAAGACTCTAATTGGTCTGTAAGAACTCTATATTTTTAGACGGGGTCCTTTAAACCTTGCAATAGTGGTATAAAATTGGATATGTGTGAATTATTGTACCAACGTTTATTGGGGAGTTTAAGATTTATGTGAAAATAATTTGTCGATTTATCAATATAGGCATTTTTATATATTTGTTCCCGCTCTTTTCTTGCCTTAACTTTGTAGATCGGTTGCAGACCAACTGATGGAGATTTATGGTAATTTTTTTAGCAATTTTAGAGCTTAATAATAGCTCCAATCAATCTAGAATCTGAATAGAATCTGGTAGAGTAGTAGCCAATTCCGTTTCTGGATTAGTAATAAGCCGAAGAAATTTTATATGTATTTTATCACAATTTCTGGTATTATGTTCATATATACGTACATATAGGTGTTCATGTTGTTTAAGGTATAATAAACACTCTAGGATATAGACACAGGGAGAAGTTAGATTCTTAAGTTTTATAAATTGATCTTTACAGTCATCTCTATACTTTAAATTCGAGAGTGCCCGAATGCATCTACGTGCGTATAGACCAACGACGGAGATGTATGGTAATTTTTAGTAGCAATTTTAGAGCTTAATAATAGCTTCAATCAATCTAAAAATGGTATAATTTTTAGAGCAAAATCTTCACTTTTCAAAAAGCTGTAATTAAAATCAACTCCTCCCATAATTAACCAATTAAAGATTACTGTTATTAGAAAAACTGAGCGCTGGCGCTTTGAGCGCGAATAGAGCACATACCCAGCGGGGTGTGCAATTATTGAAAGGTTGAGTTAAAAATTAATGTTGTTAGTCATAAGAGTTACAATCAAAATTCGTTATATTAGAAATTTTATTTGCATATAAAGTTCAAAGTAACGGAACTAATATTGATCCTTGAAGTACACCTTTTTCTGTAATTATTGGTACTAATTTTAACAAGTTCCCATTTCTATATCTTTCATAGATATTACTTTTAACCCTCAATGACGTCCCCCTTATACCATGTGGGTATGGTATAAGGGGGACGTATGTACCTTGTGCATCATGTACCTATCAAATACCGAATTTACAATTTTTACCATAACCTAATATACTACTTTAATAGTTGATTTTAATTTTCTAAAACCAATTTGTTAATCTGAGAGTAAAGAGTTTTCTTCTAAAAATGTTGGCCTGCTGTAGGAGTTTTAAAAAAATTGTACTGATATCAGATTGTACTGAGGCCGGTCTATAATTTTTCTCATTATCTTTTCACTTTTTTATACAGGGCTTTATATGCGCTGTTTTAAGTGAATCTTAAATGACATGTGCAAAAAACTCGATTAAGGTTATATGTTAAAGGGATGGAGATCTGCCACCGCTTCTTTTAATGCATTTGTATCTCATCGTCTCCTAGAGTTTTTTAAAAATTGTTAGTTTGTTAATACACTTTCCAATTTCTTCAGGGGTCGTAAATTTCATAAAGATAGATGAAAGGAACCATATTTAATATTTTATCTTGCAAAATAAAAAATGTCTTTAGTTTTAAAAATAATATTTTTATCTCTAATACTTAGTGTTAATGTTTATGTTCGGTTTGGGTTAAGTAGAGTAGCTTTGGCTAGACTTCAAAAAAAATGCATACACACGGGTCGAATTGAGAAACCTTTTCATTTTTAAATTTTATGAAGTCTGTTAAAAAGTATTTCAGGGAGTATTATGTGCTGCATTTTGTCATACATATTTATCTACTGAAAACCTCACACTGAATTTTGCTTCATGAATATGAAAATGTTGGGAGTAAACAGTAAATTTCATCTATTTTATAACTTTGTCATGTGGTTTTAAGTTGAAACTCAATTTCATAAAAAAGTAATTTGCAAATTTTCAATTACCAGGCGTCACACTGCAATTTGCAAATTACCTTCTTATAAAATGCAATTTTAACTTGAAACTAGTCTTACCATAAGACAACGAAGCCATAAAATGGTGATATTAAATGATATTTACAAGATTTATGAAATAGACTCAATCAGGTGTACCTAAGTTGGATAGAGCGGTACTAGATAATGCTCTTAAGAGTAAATAGCGAACTCAAGCTAATTTCTTCCTTTTCTATGACTATGATCGACACACTAAAAGTTTATTCGATTAGAAAATAACGCTCGCTGTTGTGTGCAAATTTCAGCAATATTTATTTCCAAGAATTTATACAGGGTGTCAGCTGTATACGTACAAATATTTTGCAGGATGACATGTTGACTCAAAAGAAGTAAAAAAATCCTTATAATTTTGTCTAACTGAAACCTATTTTTTTTAATTTTATTAGAAATAGGTAATGTTTTCATTTTAGACAGTACTGCTATAAACAGAAGACGGAAGAGACAAGGATATTTCGCTCACTTGTCGTGTCAATAACATAGGTTTTACAGCGTTGCAACAATGTCATTTAAAAGTAATAAAACAGTTTTACTTTTACCTTGTTTAACCAGTTTTGAAATGAAAACACTAACTCAAATTTAATATTAGTTTACTCATTACCTTCTTAGCAATTTTTCATAAACCACAATAGGGAACTTGCCCAAAAAATAAAATTGAATTAAAATACTCAAAATCGTAAACTAACATCATTAAAAACCCCATAGACAACAAAAAATAATAAAAAAAAAACTCCTCCAGAAATATAAACGATTAAAATCTGCCGGATTTTACCCACCCCTGAAACGTGACGTCAGAGGGTGAAAGTCGGATGACAGCGTCAAGAGACACCGATTCTGCTTTCGCATGCTCTTTTGTCAGAAACAACTAGCAGTGAACACAACCTAACCTCAAATTCGTTGGAAAAACATCTTCAATATTCTGAAATGTCAAAAAATGCTACTTTTGATTCGTTCGTGCCGAGCCGAATTTTCGAATTTCGCCGTTCAATTTACGATCAGGTTTATCTGGAAGCCTTCCTCTTTACGTCGCGACATCGTATGGCCGTCCCAATGGTGTTTTTCGAAAAATATGAACGTGTCAAGATTGCATGTTTTTGCAATTTTTTCGGCTCCGAAATGTAAGCTGTTTTTTGCTATTTTTTGCAGATATCTCCGAAACGGTGGGAGTTAGCTCGAAATAAAAAATAAAGTCAAAGAGTATTTTCCACTGCGAATCTTTTGCTATCACCAGACTTTTGTTTTTTTTTTTTCGTTTCGGACATAACTACAGAAATGTCGGCCACGTACGGCAAAAAATCGCAAATTTTGAGCTTCTACAGTTGGCAACTTTTTAATCTTTGCTCCTACGCCAAAACACTACTCTAGCTAATTTAAACATAGTTAAATTTGCTAAAACTCTTTTTTTTATTTTTTGAATTCCGACAAAAAATAAGGAATTAGAGGGGGCGGGATTTGGAACTTTTTTTTTTTTTTTTCGGTAAAATTTCTCCATTTTGTCACCGTAACTAGTCGATAATTAATTGAAATCGATCTCATTTACGATGTTCACGTAATATCATGTACTATTTTGACGCTCCGTTAATCTCGGCCCTTCGAAACAAAGGTTTCTGAGAAAAATTGTTTTTTTAAGATTTACATACACTCTATAGGAAAACGTGTAATTTCCTACATTTCCTCGAATATCTCAATAATTATCGTTTTTTTCCAAAAATTTGTAGACAGCTTATGTAAATTAATTGAGCTTTCCGACACTTTCTTTATTTTTTCTCTAACATAAAAAACAAAAGACTTCTGACCGAATATGCGGACGTCTCAAAGCCAACCGCCGCCCAGTCTATTAATTAGGGTGAATGGCTAAAGTACGCCATCTGTTGGACACCACGCGAGACCAGTTTTCACCCGGTGACGTCACAGTGCTTTTCGTGAGGAGTGGCGATGATTTCAACTTTAATTATTTATTGCAAAATAAGTACTGCGATTTAAGAGCTGATATTCGGTGTGGCGTGTTTTTATACATAAATACACACTTTAATGAAATAAAACAAAATTGGGCAAGTTCCCCATTATTCCATTGGATTTATTAGAAAAAGTAGGATGTCCAGATTGGTTTTTTGAAGCAGCTTGTGTCTTTATTGAAAAAATGTCACTGATCTCAGTATTTTAACGATGGGATTAAAAAAATTACCATTTTCTTATTTGTTATAGAAAGTTTCTTTAATATAGTAATTAAATTAATAGCGGTTAATTTAATTTCAATAAACACTCAATTCATCACATCGTTCATTACACCATTTTATTATTTTTACTATAAATTAACTTTAAAACTAGATAGATCGGACACATTGTCAACACTATGATTAGTAAGCGGCGGCGATATCTAATTCTTCAGAGCAGGTTCTTGCTACTGAACCACCAGGAGGCGCTACAGTGCCAACATGAATCAAGATGCAATGTTCTCAATAATGTTCCGTCATAGCTTTAACTGAATGCATATCGGTTTTGATGTAGATTTCTGTAAACGTTAAATAAGTCTTTATAGAGCATGTTCGTATTGTTCGTAGATACTGATCACCAAGGATGCTCGGTCGGTGGTTTTTAATTTCTAAAGTTATAAAAAATGTGCCTGGTAAGTTCAATATACTCCTCGTTCCCAATAATAATATATTACTTACTAGTCAACCATCCTAAGTTGGCAAGTAGTCGCGCAGAGAGAGAGAGAAGCAATATCGTCACTGTTGGACAAAAACCAATATTCTTGGCTAAAGATGTCGGTCTCGGATGACTGGGGCCGGGCAGGACTATTGCCTTTTACCCCAATACATCGCTGTAGACCGGGGACCAGCCTCATGCAAGGCGGGTGAACTTACTTTACGTCGGCCCCACTCACAAGTGTGAACGGTACAGATGATTTCGGCCCACCTCCCTGGGTCCTGGCTCGTTGGACCTTGCTGGCTAAGGCCTCTTCTGGCGTTCTTCTGTCTTCGTTTTTTTTCTTTGCCAGCTTGTTTCCCCCCGGGGGTAGTCATCGGTTTGTTGGGTGTTTTTGCGTTTTTGGCAGGGACTGACTGCCGGTACACAGAATGCCAATTGACATCTTGTCATCCGGATCATCGGTAGGGTAAGGATTAGGTGTGTAGCTCAAGGAAGGACAGACCTAACTGCTTTGGTAGCATTTTTGGTCTACTTGGAGCCACAGGTACTGGACGGTTGTTTGTCCGGTACCCGCAGGGTTTTGGGTAGGCGGTTGGGTGATCGTCATGTCTCTTTTGTGGGTTGGCTTCATCGGACGGTGGTATGGTTTCATACTCACCCGTTATCCAGAATCTGCATCTTCGGCCGCTTGTGCCTCGGAGCGTCTGCTGGGTCATAGTCAGTAGCCTCCCTGACCAGCGGGTTCCCATGCTCCTCGGCAAGGGCGTAGGCTTAAGAAGCTTAAAAATCTTGTTTATCTCTGTCCAACAGTGACGATATTTCTTCTCTCTCTGCTCGACTACTTGCCAACTTAGGATGGTTGACTAGTGCGTATATTGGACAAAATAAGTATGATATTAATATCCCCTGTAATCGTTTTATCTTATCAACAATTATATATTTCCATATACAATGTGTCCCACTTTTCATGGAGCCACCCTCATATCTCGCTCACCTGATATCCGAATATTTTGAAATTTTGGTGGTGAATGTATACCTATAAAGTGAGCCTTTAAACGTAACCACATTCGACTGAAGTCAGAGGCGTTCGATTCTATGATGGAAAAAGGGGGTCGATTTTTGAAAAAAAAGTATTAGCGATTTTTTTAGAGAAAAATTGGTAAGATATTCTTAATCAGCACCTTTAGAAACCCCTTTGTACAAAATTACATCGTTGTGGGTTCAAAGGTGTTTGAGATATGAGCCGTCAAAAAAAAATTTTTTTCAACTTAAAATAATTTGTATCTGTAAAACGGATTATCATATGAAAAAAATGTATTCTTTATTTTTTGTTCAGAATAATGTATTGTACTAGTATGAAATGATGCTATAACAAAATTACTATTTATTTAATAAGACAAAAATTCTAATTTGTACATACCTACCATGTTTCTAACAAATAATCTTCAATAAAGACCTCAGTAAGCCATGAAAACAAAAGTTATTACAAGTGTCAATGTATTATTGAACGTCAATAAGTTAATACGTTAAAAATTTAATGAATGCTGGTTTAATGTTACATGATAAGTGAACTGAAATTTTTTATGATAATGGCTCGGCGTTTAACAATGCAAGAAAAAGTGGAATTGGTTCGTTTAGTCGGAGATAATGCCAGATCATATAGAAAAGCTGCTGATGAATTTAATTTACGGCATCCTGGTCATCAGCATCCCATTTGCCATAAATTGGTAGCAACCATCAATAAAAATTTTGACAATACAGGAAATGTATATAAGTTAAGACCAAAGAATTATAATTTACAAAATCGGCAAAATCAAAACGAGGAACGCATTTTACAATATTTTAGAGAACATCCAAGATATAGTATAAGGCAAGTAGCATTAAATCTAAATATTAGTAAGAACATCGTTTGGCGTTGCTTGAAAAAACATAGAAAAAGAGCATTCAAGCCAAAATTTCTACATACCCTAGAAGAAGGTGATACTGACAGAAGATTGGATTTCTGTTTTTGGGCCCAGGGTGAATTTTTAAACAATGTAAATTTTCTGAAAAACGTCATATTTACTGATGAAGCAACATTCACTACCAATGGGGTAGTATGCTCTCAGAATTGCCGTTTTTGGGCTGACGAAAATCCCCACTGGTTTATCAGTACTAAAAGGCAATTCGTGTCAAAAGTTAACGTTTGGTGTGGTTTATGGAAAGACCAGATTATTGGGCCTTTTTTCATTCCGAGATTGAATGGAGAAGCGTATTTAAATTTGTTGCAAAGAGAAATTCAACCCTTTCTCAATAATCTGCCTCAAGATGTCAGAAGGGACTTGTATTATCAACTTGATGGTGCCCCGGCTCATAACGTTGCAAGAGGTTGGCTAGAAGATAATTTTCCAGGTAGATGGATAGGTTTAAGAAGTCAAGTACATGAGTTTCCCCCGAGGTCTCCGGACCTAACACCACTTGATTTCTATTTGTGGGGTCGTCTAAAAAATATAGTGTATAAGGACAGACCACGTACCCAAGATGAGTTAATGATCAAAATTAGACAGGCATGTGTTGAAATCACTCCAGCCGAGATTAGGAAAGTTGTATTCCATGTAAGAAAACGGATTGAGCAATGTATTTGGAATGATGGTGGTTACATAGAAACGCAAAGAATTATATAATAAAATTATTTGTGTAGATTATTTGTTAGAAACATGGTAGGTATGTACAAATTAGAATTTTTGCCTTATTAAATAAATAGTAATTTTGTTATAGAATCATTTCATACTAGTACAATACATTATTCTGAACAAAAAATAAAGAATACATTTTTTTCATATGAGAATCCGTTTTACAGATACAAATTATTTTAAGTTGAAAATTTTTTTTTGACGGCTCATATCTCAAACACCTTTGAACCCACAACGATGTAATTTTGTACAAAGGGGTTTCTAAAGGTGCTGATTAGGAATATCTTACTAATTTTTCTTTAAAAAAATCGCTAATACTTTTTTTCAAAAATCGACCCCCTTTTTCCATCATAGAATCGAACGCCTCTGACTTCAGTCAAATGTGGTTACGTTTAAAGACTTACTTTATAGGTATATATTCACCACCAAAATTTCAAAATATTCGGATATCAGGTAAGCGAGATATGAGGGTGGCTCCATGAAAAGTGGGACACATTGTAGATTGTTAGAAAGTTAACATTATTAATCATATCAACTTTCCAGTTTTTTCTATCGAAGTTACGATGATTTGAAAGAGTTGCACCTCATATTATCAAATAAGTGCTTGTCACATTTGTTGCGTATTCTAATTTTTCATTTTATAATTTTTTTATTACCCATTTTAATAGAATTTTGATTATAAAAAACGTAATTAATTTTTAAGTTTGTCATTTTTTTCACATCGGAACGCTCTTTGTTTAAATTGCTTTTTTTACTTGTTTTTAACTGTTCACTTTAATTTAATGTAAACTATTTTTTTAAACTTTTGATTGTAAAAAATGCAATAAATATTTCATTTTTTTTTATAATCTTAATTTTTGTCGTATTGAAATATTTTGTTAATTACTCGTTTTTTGCGTACATTTTGATCGTTCACTTTAATTTAACGCAAACCTCATTAGTTCAGGAATATTACGTTTTTATTCCGACAAAATTCATAAAGATTTGAAAATTGGTGGGTATGTTGGGAATAGCATAAGGATTACTAAACCAAAAAGTTCCCATCCCTAAATAGTGTGCTCCATCCCCCAGGACGTCCTTTCTACCCCCATTTTGAGTTTTTCTAGATTATCTCGGCAACGGTGTAATTTTCGACAAAAATACCTATATACAAAATTGTTCCTTGGAAAATCCTCTATCAAAAAGGTTTTTACCACTTTTTTCCTAAAATTAATAATAACGTGGGAAATATGGCGCAAACATAAGGGTTGGTTCCGACTAGCACTCTCTACAGTACGATCTACCTTAAAGTTTAACGTTTAACGCTTAAAATAGCAGTAGGCACTAAAATTTATTTACAATTTTAATAAATATACAACTTCCACCCCCTCACCTCTATAAAAAGACCGTGTTGTACTTATTTCCACACCACCCTAGAGGTAAAGTACTTGGCGCGTTTTTTTTTAAAGTGGTATCCCCTGTAGGCCTAATCCACTAATTATCAAATGTTAATTATAAATCTTGGTCGTCTTCCACAGATTCAACATTCAAGCATGATTGTCCATGGCAATGATAACACATTGTAGAGCAACGCAAGCCTGCTCTTCTGCAACTACACCTGTATTCGCACCCTAATTTACATAAACATGAAATAAGCGTTAAAACAGATTCGGGAGCTGGTTCTTTTATAATCATTATTGGGATTAATATACCGCCAACTTTTTTCCACCCCCAATCGGTAACTTTGAGCGTCACGTTTTTCCATGTTTGAATTTGGTGAAAAACTCGATAACAGTGTTGCCGAGCGGCAGCAGAAGTTGGTGGAAGTTTTGACAACATAACAGTGTTGCTGGCTTTACCAACTAGTCTGTTAAAAGACATAAATCTGTATTCATCTAGACTTTTTTCTGCCGAGGTACAGTTGTATAAAGCTACAATAAATCGCTCTCCCACCGAACATTTCGGTGATGGTAAATAGATAACGAATTATATGACTTGCGCTAATTACGGCCCTGATTTACCAACGTACTATTCGTTTGAGGAGAAATGGTCTAAAAACCTTTTTTTAGAGAATTTCCTGTAGAACACTTTTGTACATTCATAGGTATTTTTGTCGTAAAATGCACCATTTCATGGATAATTTTAAAAAAGCGAAAATTGGGGTGAATACTATGTCGTAGGGGATGAAGCACACAATTTAGGGGTGGGAACTTTTCGGTTTATTATTACATATGCTGTCCTGATTATTTCCACCAATTTTCAAAACTTTATGAATTTTGTCGGATATATCGCAATTTGAACCGTAATATTACTGAATTACATGGAATTATTTGAATTTATTTAAAATTACAATTTCGGAAATTATAAAAAAACGTATTTACACTGTATTTTTTTAAATACAATTTTAAAATTGGACTTTGGTTCAACGTTTTGTAAATAGAAAGCTTCCTGATGCTCGTAAGTTTGTAAAATTAGTGGATACAGCTGTTCGTACAATCCGACAATAACGAATTTCTTCAGACCAACAGTTCCCTTAAGGTGCGTTTTCAGCTACCAGAAGGCGAATGAACATAAGCGAATAGCCGAATTCGTACAAATCGTCGAATGTACAAATCGTCGAATGTGCGCGAGGGCGAATGCTCGCTTTCTCTAGGATTCCCTACCGAAGCGGTACATCAAAGAGAATTCGTACTTGCTGTGGACGGTAAAATGACCCCCATTCGTTGACATTCGCAGTTAAAGGCAGCAGTTGAGAAAAGAAGCACGGATATTATTGTACGCAATGACAACATAGGGTCAAAAGAAAACCTACTACATTAATTCATTTGTATCAGCAAAGACCGTATTTACGGGGCCTGAAGAATAATAAAATAAATTAAAAAGAAGAAAAAATTGTGTGGAAGAAAATAAAGGAAGAAATTAATGAATATGATTGTACTTCCCTTTTGTTATAAAATCAAACCACTGTCTATGTTCAGCGAACTTAAACAATTACGATTGTAGCTGTTCAGGCGAATTCGCGCCAAACATTGACGAATATTTGTTCACTGTTGTTTGCTCGCCTTCGTTCGGTAGTTGTAAATGCACCTTCATACGTCGAGCGACATTATGTTTATAAATGAATGGAGATAACTTCCAAGAGTAACTGTGAGCTAGGGTAAAAAATACGGTGTAAAAGGTAATTTTGTATTTTACTACTATGTGTGTTATATTATAGTGAAATTATTTTAAACAATTAATCTACTATTTAATTTGATACTAGACGTTCGTAAACATCTTATATACACAGAAAAACTTTGACCCTAAATTAATAAGATACGAGAAAATTTAAAAATCATCATAAATTGAACACATTTCAATAATTCTAAAACAAAAAGAAAAAGTCAAAACCTGATTGAGACATTGGTTTTCCATCGATACTCTCTATATCCGAAAACTCAAAATCTCATCGAATTTGGTCCACCCCGCATATAAAACACGATTCAGGAACTGAACAATTTTTGTATTTAATTAGAATGACCTATATTTTTTCATGATATCAATTTACAAAATATTTATAAAAAAGTCCGTACTTGAACTATAATAATTATACATCATTTACATATTTATGATGTATTGAAAAAAGAAATTGTAAAAGATTACTTACGTTGCATGCAAGATTGTTGAAAATTACCGATATTAATTCTTTCTTACCTTTTACTAAAATTCCTGGAACAGATGTTTATTAAGCATCAAGTAAACTCATACAGCCGTGATTCCTGAAGCAGTTACAACAAAATAATAGATCAATTACAAGATTTAATCTTTCAATTCACATTTGTAGAGATCTCTCGTATATACACTAAATTTCAGTTTTATGGACTCTTGCTCGCTTTACCTATTTACTGCAATTTACTCCCAATCTGTCAACGGAATTAGATCAAAATATAATCTAATTCCAGATCTCGTTATGATAATACACAGGTGTACCAAACTTCAAGCCAATATCATAAACGTTTCATGGTAATCGTGTGAAAAAAAGTTACAGACAGACAGACGGACAAACGGGCAGAAATTTGTTTTTGCTCAATCCTAAATTCTCAACATTCTAAACCTATTTGACTAAAAAAAAAAAACCTTTATTATACTTCGACTTCACGACGTGGAAGTGGAAGTAATTTAAAAAACGCCGCCTAAGGAATCACTGCGTCCACATTCAGATTTCCTATCCATGTCCCCCACTACCACCCCACCCATTAAAATGGTAGTGAAAGGGGTTAATGACAATTACATCTTAGGGCCTTTGGTCCTTGTACAGTTGGTTGCAAAAATGTGTAGGACAAACCTTTAGTTTTGTAAACCTCTTTACCATTTAATTATTTCAAATTAATTTAATGGAGTTTTGTCCCGTATTAATTGAATTACATTAAATGGTAGGGAGGCTTAATAAATAAATTATTGTCCTACACAATTTTGCAACCAACTGTACATACACTATATCATAATTTTATTTTTTTACCCCCTTTAATGGGGGGACGTGGTAGTGGGGGTGGCTGATGCCATAAAAAATTTGGCTTCTCGCACATGCACTAAATCACAATTTTATGAACTCTTACTTGCTTGCTACTTACCCCCATTTACTCCCCAACCCTTCAACAGAATAAGATCAAAATGTAATTTAGTTCCAGATCTAATATTACATAGGTGTACCGAATTTCAAGTCAATATCGTAAACCGTTCCACACCGTGGCAAAAAAAAAGTTACAGACAGACAGACGGACAAAGACAGAAATTTTTTTTACTCCAACTTAAAATCTTGACGTTGATATTTTAAGTCTGTTTCAACAAAAATGTTGATGTTGAGAGAAAGAGTACGTACACTTACTGGTGTAAAACAAAAACAAGTGATATACTCAAGAAACATTAAAAATGTTATATTTTGGTGTTAAGAAAAAGGATAATCTTAGAACAAAATGAAATAATTTCAGTTGGTTAAGTTAGTCAAGAGACCGCACATGAAATAACCCCATTGAGATTATTTCAAGTGTGTAAAAAACTTAAAAATACCTACTAATTTGAACAGTAAAATATACGAGGATAACGTTAATAGCAATTAAAATCACTCTGATATTTGTTAATTATTCATAAATTCACAAAAACTATACTACTCATTTTAAATTTTGTTAACGCGACAATGGTTAGAGGTAATTTTATTGTTATTAGATTGCTGTCCTATCAATACCAAATGTAATACTAATGTTTTACTTCTAATTTTCCAGTTGCAAATAAATATTTTATGAATTTTAGGAAGTGCGAAGAGGCGCATATTTTCGACCACAACTTTGTTGTTTTTTATCTTAGAGAAAAAATAAAAAAGCGTCGGAAAGCTCGATCAATTTTCTTTAGAATTGGTGTCTACAAAAATTTTGAAAAAACTGATAATTAGCGAGATTCTTGGGAAAATGAAAAAAATTTCACATTTTCCTAGAAAATGTAAATTTAAAAAAATTCACTTTCCCAGAAACGTTTTCTTTGAAGGGCCGAGATTAATGGAGCATCTAGGTAATACATGATATTAAGAAAACATCCTAATTGAGGTAAATTTCACTTAATTACCGATTAATTACGGTGACGGTGGCGAAATTTTACCGAGATTAATATAATCTTACTTTATTAACCAATCAAAACGTACATTTTCAAAAAAATCGATCAATAGGATTTTTTTAAAGTGAGAAAAACGTCTATCGACAGGTGGAAAAAATCGAGAAAAATGTATGTTACTTTTTTCGTAGTAGCCATGTGTCAAACTAATAAAGTCATTGAAATTATTAAAATCTGGCATTTCACATTTTCATTTTGATTTTTGTACAGAAAATGAATGAGAAAAAGCGATTTGGTGATGTTCCACAAGAAAATATCAACCATGAAACCATAAAGTAGAATCTAAATTTAATAGCATCGGTTAAGTTGTTGAAACTTTGCAATGCCAAAAGCAAAACTTTCTGATTCTGTAGATACAATGTTTGACGATAAAAAACCTTAGAAAAAGTTTCTTTTTTTTATTATCAATTGTTATTTTTTAAACTTTAAATAAACAGTTTTGTTGTTCTAATAAATTATTTTAGATAATATTTTTTAATCATATATTAATCTTCTGTAATACACACGAGGTTGATTTTCTACTCGGGTAAATTTTTCTTGAGCGACTCAAACCTGTTTTCCATGAAAATTTTGCTCATTAAGGGTCATAGGAAAAATCGCTCCACTTTGTGTCGCGATTTTTCCATGTCCTTAATTCTCGAATAATTTTCATGGGAAAACAGGTTTTTGTCAAAAAAGATTTACCCGATAAAAAATCGACCTCTTGTGTATTAATATCCGAAAAAAAGGTTCTCACTTCCGCCCTTCTATTTCCCTCATTTTTGTCGCAAGACAAAAAATAAAAAAGGGAGTTTTAGCAAATTTAATTCTATTTAAATTCGTTAGAGTAGCTTTTTTTGGCCTAGGAGCCAAGGTTAAGGAGTTACCGACTTTTTAAACAAGAAATGTGCGATTTTTGCCGACATCGCCACATATTTCAGTAAATATCTCAGAAGCATGCATTTCGGAACCGAAAATAGCGCAAAAACATGCAATCTTAAAACGTTTATATTTTTCGAAAAACGCCTGTGGGAGAGCCGGATGATGTCGCGACGCAAAGAGGAAGAGTTCTAATTGATCTGCATCGTAAATTGCACAAAGCAAATCGAAAATTCGGCTCGGCACGAACGAATCAAAAGTGGCAATTTTTGACATTTTAGCGAAAACGGCAAAACAAAATGTCAGTCACACATGTCAATATAGGTAATGGTGAAGTTTGTATTTCATGGCTGCCATACAAATTTACTGCTTGAACTATACTGCGCATGCGTAACCATTGACTTTGGCTTTTGGCGGGAACTACCATTTTCAAATTATAAATTGAATTTAAAATTATTTAACGTTCATAAAAAAAATTGCCGTTGTATATACTTATTTATTACTAGTCCTAGAATGCCAATTCAGTGTAAATACAAATTTTGAAATAACCCCATTATCAAATAGTGGTATATAAGTATCTAGTGCACGTAACATGGCGGTACTTCAAGGCCCTCAACATCTCGCTTTTATGGTTCAGATTATCTATAACATTACATCAAGTGTACATACTCTTTCTCTCAATATAAATATCTTACATTGTTAGAGTTTTTTGAGGGATTATCATTAACTCGTATTTGTATTAGTATTATATTGTGCATTTTATAAAATTATTGTACGAAGTTCTTTACAAATCTACACCACACGTTCTTCCTATAACGTCTATCACTGTTGTATGACCTTTTGGGATGCATGGTTTTACATGGACCAAATATGGCCATCCATCTTTACATCTGTAAGGCCCATACGAGCATCGAAAGCCACGTAAACAACAAGCGATATATTCCTTTATCATCATCCAGCTCGTATATTTATTCACGTTTTTTAACGGCTTTTATGCACTGTAAAGAATGTTATCAATCGTTATCAATCTTAAACCCTACAGCTTAGGTAATATCCATACAATGTCACGCATACTCACAATGCTATTGCTTATTAATGAGATATCCGGACGGAATATACAAGATTGCTGTGGAAATGCGTTTGTAACAGGTAAGTAACGATTACCAGTTGAAAGTATATGGTTTTCGGTTCAAATATGTAGTAGGTCTTATCGTTTACATCTTAGTGTCAGGAAATTTGTTTCATCGGTATTTACATAAATTTTATCGTGTAGCTACAAACACATTTTTTAATATGGTTTCTATATACCGAGGTATGGGACATCAATGTATCATTTATCTTTCCATTTAATGTACGAACAAGATGAAAATTATTATACTCGGTGTTTATCGCCATCATGAAACGAATTGAATCATTCACAGTATTGAACACAATCAGCACCTAAATTTGCAATTATTTGATAGAGAAAGCTCATTAATAATTATTGTATGTAAAGATTTCAATCCAGAATACTATTGATATTATTTGCCTTTACAATTTGTTATCATTTGCTGTGTGGTGGTAGATTCGATACCATAATCATATCAGCATTGTAATAGTGACTATTATGAATTAATTTCTTATTAAAATACGAAAAGATGCTAAGCGAATCATTTGACATATTTGGTTTATCTGAAACATGGCTTGATTCTACAATACCTGATTATGATCTTAACATTTTGAATTATAAGTTAATACGCAAAGACAGATTAACCAGAGGCGGCGGCGTTGCATTTTATGTTAGGGATACAATTAAAATAAAGGTATTGCAAATTCCTAATAACAGCTCTTTAGAACACCTGTGGATTACGACAAAAATTGCTGGTAAGAGTCTGTGCTTTGGAACTGTGTACAGGCCACCCACTACTAATTTGTACCTTTGTTTAGAGGAACTAGAAAATATTGTGAGTAACTTACTACCTGAATTTCATCATAATTTTATAGGAGGTGATTTTAACATCGACCAACAATTGTACCCCTAGAGCTATGAACAGATTTTTGAATAAGTACAATTTAAATCAAATTATAACTGAACCAACTCGTATCACAGATAACTCTTCTACACTGATTGACTTAATTATTGTTAATGATACTAGTGTGATTATTGATAGCCAGGTTACTAAAATGTGTGTATATCTGATCATTCTTTAGTTACATGTAAAATTAAATAAAAAAAAAGATAAACGAGTTCCCTTGTTAATTACTTACAGAAACTTTTCTAACTTCTCTTATAATTCCTTTTTGGCATATCTGTTGGCTATTAGATGGGACATTATATACTCTTAAGACAGTTAATGAAATGGTAACTTTTTTTAATTGTAATTGTAATCTTCTTCTGGATAAACATGTGCCATATAAAACGGCCAGAATTACTAAACCCGCAGCTCCCTGGTTAACTAGCAACATTAAAAAAATGATGAACTTACTCGTTCCAAAAAAAATAAAACTGAACAAACATAGGAAGAGTGCAAGGAAATGCGCAACTTAGTCAACAGATGCGTAAAATCAGGAAAAAAGGCTTACTTAGAACATAAGTTTAAAACTGACCCTAAAAGTTTTTGGGGAGCGATTAAACAACTAAACCTAAAATCACATAATTCATTACTTCACCGTGAGGATCCAGGTGTTATTAATAACTTTTTTATAAATTTTATACCTAGCGTACATTAGACTCATTAACAAGGCAAATTTTAGATAAATACGATCAACTGCATAGCAGTGTTAATGAGACATTCGAGTTCACTGAAGTAAATGTGGATAAAATCAATTCTATATTAAGAAATTTAAAACCTACTGCGGCTGGCACAGATGGATTGAATACAAAAATCTTAGATTTATTTTTTCCCCAGATCTCTGAATATTTTACATTTATTGTTAATAAATGTCTTACCACAGAGGAATTTCCAGATACCTGGAAAGATGCCAATATATGCCCTCTCCCTAAGAACGCAAATCTTTCAGTACTTGCTCATTATAGACCTATTAGTATCTTACCTGCTCTTTCAAAAGTTTTAGAGAAAATAATATATGAACAATTTTCACTCTGATACCAAAAAATTGCTACCATCTCACCAGTCGGGTTTTAGGGCTAATCACAGCTCAACTATAGCTCTGTTGGATGTTACTGATAGCATATTAAGATCGAATGATAGAAATCAGAACACTTGTTTGATTCTACTAGATCTGAGCAAAGCTTTTGATACCCTGGATCACCAAATTTTACTAAAAGAACTGAAACACTTCGGTCTTGGTAATATTCCTCATTTATTTTTCAAAAATTATCTCAGTGATAGACGACAGAGAGTGTTGTGCTGTGGTCGATGCTCAGAGTACAAGTGCATTAATAGAGGAGTCCCCCAGGGTAGTGTGCTGGGGCCCTTATTATTTTTTATATATACTGCAGATTTTTACACATTTCTGTCGGGTTGTCAAATTCACCAATATGCGGATGATACCCAAATTTTTTACTCATTTCCTTACGACAGTAACATACAGACTATGGTGGACAAAATTAATTTTGATTTGCAATCTCTGTCAAAAGCATATAGTGCTCATAAACTTATTTTGAATGAATTAATAACTGAAGTTCTTGTATTTGGTAAACAGAGACAAGCAATAGCTGCCCATCTCGACTTTCGTATAACAATAAGCAGCGTAATAATTAGGCCTAAAGATAAATGTAAAAATCTTGGCGTTTACCTGGATACTGATATGAAATTCCAGACTCATGTTAATCACTTGGTGCAGAAATCTTATGGTAAACTGAAACTACTTTATATTTATAAAGACTCTCTCAGTATATCAGTTAAACTAAGGTTATGCAACTCTCTGATCCTGTCACTATTAAATTACGCTGACACTGTCTTTTGGCATTGGTTGCTGCAGTCAGACAAATTTGCCTTTCAAAAGATACAGAAAAGAGGTATTGTTTTGGGTTACGTAAATTCGACAGAATTACCGAGAAACTGTTAGATTCTAAATGGCTTAATTTGAATGAGCGGTTTGATACACTTGTCTTGTTTGGTGTATAAAATAAATAAATTTGAATCACCTGAGTATTTGTGTAAAAAATTGGTAAAAGGTGCTGAAATTCACGATCGTTCCACACGATATCGAAGCCTGTTTACAGTCCCGAAGCAGAGATCTGCTCAATTTCAGGGAGCTTTCTCTTACAATGCTGTAAAAATATTTAACAAAATTCCTCAAAACACAAAGAACGCCCCAGGTATCTACTCATTTAAGAAACAAAGGAAGAAATTTATTATGTCATCTCATACATAGGGAGCGAATTATAATTATAATTAGAATTAGAATTATAAAATTATAGAATTATAATATTATCAGCTATGTCAAGATATTAAGTAGTTTTTAATATTTTCATGGATAATATCAGCAGTAGGTACTTTGTCATTTGTTGTTCCTTTTCTTTACCTGTTGTTATTTCTTTCATTTTACATTTTATATTTACCGCGGTGGTTGCGTGGAAGAGCGAGTAATCGAACGTCGCCACTATTTCATACATTTTTTTGTTAATTCCTTTGGTATTAAATAAAGGCTATTATTATTATTATTATATCCAATAAGTTGGACACGATGGACATATGATCATCTGTCTCGTCAGTCTATAAATCCAAAATGAGTTTTTGATAGTCTCTTAAAGTAAAGTAAATGGCTCAAATTAATAATTATAATTTTCAAATAAAAATGTGGCATTGAACGAAAAATTTCCATAAATATAATTCAAAAGTATATTAATTTGATGAATTTGTTAAAATTGAGCCGATGAATGATTTGTTTTGTTCAATAATTTTATTCATTAATATAATACACATCGGTAATTGGTTCAGTAATGCTTATACAGGGTATCTCATCAAATACTTTATTGGATAAGAACATTATTAGCTCCGCGATACATTGTTGCCAATTCGTTAGAGGCCCATCGCCGTTCTCAGAAATTACGTTGGATTGCATATGCTGATCTGGAAGAACTAAAATTGTTAAAGCAAACGCAATAATGAAATAAAATATATGTACCTTATAATATGGCAATTTTTCCATAATAGCTGCCGTGTTTTAAGAATTTTTGTATATTTGTGGCGATACTGGCTGTGTGTCCTCCATGTGCAGTCATCATCTTCAGGCTCTAAAAAATCTACTCAATTAAAAAACTTCAGATTTTGAAGCGAAATAATAGTATATAGAATATAGTGTTTTGCTTCGTACAACATACCCCATAAAAGTAAAATGCGTCATTAATGTTCTCTGGAACTAAATCAGGTCTATTAGCTGACCATTGCTTGACTTTCATGTTATATTAATGAAGAATGATTGCGACTACTTTAAGTAAAATCTGAAGCTACTATTTTTAATAAATTGTTCTGATATAAAAAATGGAACAACGGTACAAACAAGTACAAACAAAAACTAAAGACGTACCCAATTGAAAATTGTTTTAAATGAATAATTGCTTGTTTTTATATTTAGTTTATACTCTAATAGTGCAGTTGAATTGATTTTTTTCGGCAACAGCATTCCACCTAAAATTTTATTGTTGATTCTTATGTATTATGCCTCCTGATTATAAAAAAACCGCTGCCCAAGGAATGACTACTTCCACATCCAAGTCACTCACCAAGTCACTCACAACGAAAAAACTTTGTATGTGGAAATAATTGTTTATGGTACTTTAATAATATAATATTCGAAATTCTCTACCCCAAAAACCCATAAAACGATACCCCACATCGGTAGTGGGGTGGGGGTGGTGATAGGGGGTGGTAGTGGGGGTGGATGAAGTAAAAAAATATTTTCAGTTTCTGGTTCTCGTATATACACTAAATCACAATTTTTTTTCATCCCCTTTAACAAGGGGGTGGGGGTGGTAATGGGGGTGGCTAATGCCAAAAATTTTTTTGAGACCCTAGCTTCTCTTGTATATACTAAATACCAATTTTATTGACTCTTACCTGCTTGATTTACCCATTTACCCCAAATTTACCTCAATTTACCCTCCAACCCTTAGTCGGAACAACATGAAAATATAATCTAGTTCCAGATCCCGTTAAAGTACATACGTGTACCAAATTTCAAGTCAATATCTTAAACGGTTCCAGAGTAAACGTGCGCACAAAAAAAGTTACAGACAGACAGACCGACAGACAGACCGGCAGACAGAATTTTTTTTTCGCTCAAACTTAAAATTTCGACGTTTCATGACATTTTAAGCCTATAAGCCTATTTGAACAATAAAAATTTTTTAAAATTTTTTTGTCGTTACTATACTTCCACTGGATGTGGAAGTAATATTTGCGTCCAAAAATTCCTTGTACGTCAAAAGTTATATGCACTTTTTGACACGCTTTCACGGAGTTTCAATTATCTGCCTAATATATCTTGTACAAGTAATCGGATGGGAAATTTAAAAATGTTGGCTTATTTGAAATAAAGTTCTTAAAAAATATGTATTGGTCAATCCGCCATCAATAGCCGAAAAAATCAAAATTGAATAAGTATCTTTTCTATAAGAAGGAGTAATTTCACCAAAATTGGCAAAAATAAAACTCATTTGTGGTCAAATATAATGCACCAATCCCGGACACCGCATGTTAAATAGAACTGTCAAAGATGGCGGACGAAATAAAATTTTTAATTCTTCTTCAGTTATCGAGAAGGCATGGTACGTCACTTTTTTCTCGATTGTACGTTATTATATTATGTACTCTTAAAATGTGTTTGTGTTTTAAAATGTATTTTAAACTTAGGGGACAGAGTTCATTTTTTTTTAATTTTCGAAAAACGTGCGTTTTTTTTTTCAATTTTTTAGGAAAAGCATTACTTTCATTCATAACATCAGGCATTAAGCCATTCTCAGTTTTAAGCCACCTGAATTGTAGCGGAAATGTTGTCGCCGAACAAAATTAAATTAAATCAATTCGAATTCGACTCTACTATAATGTAGATATTTTAAAACATAATAATTCAGTGTTCTGTTTTAGTAGTAGAACTGTGGAAATATCAACACTTATATAAATAATTTGCAAAAATAAATTATTTTACTCTGTTCTATTCTAAGGATAAACATACGCTTTACGGTCTACCAAGTTCTAAAGGCAAATGGCGAAAAATGAAAATTTGTGACCTGTTAATTTTTGAAACATACATGTCTAAATAAACAGTTCCCACCCAGTTTGATGCGGTGGCTCGCCAACTTGTTTTTGCTCTTGTCTTTGAACATTACCTGAGGGTAAACGGTTCGCGGAATTTTTCTGCATAGGGTACTTGTATATCTAACAGATATACGGCATCACTATAACCGAAGGATCTGACCGTCGCTACTTTTTTTTGGTCCTTTTTTCTTACGGCTCTAGCACGAGACGATCCGCTAGCGGTGAAAAATTCCAAAAAGTAAGACTCCATTTTCTCTATACTTTTAGATAACCAAAGTACAGACAGTAAGTAGCTGTAAATACAGACCAGTGCCACTGCTTAGACATTAAAAAGAAACCAGGTAGCACCTATGTCACGGTGTTAAATTTCCTGACCCAATGACTAAACACCATTTTGTTTTAGTAAATATTTTTATCTTTATTTTCGTTTCTTCAAAAAACTAAGAACCAGAAAATGTTATCGATTTGAATTTATCTGTAGTATAAAAGCGGATTTAGTGGTGATGCAGCACCCTCCTTAGGAAGATTTTAAATTTCCGAATTTACTACAAAATAGTAGAAAATAGGAACTTGAAATTATTAAAAACATATAATTTCCTTTAAGTTAAATACGGTCCTAGTACCCTCCCCCAGCAGCAACTCTAAATCCGAGTTTTGCTTAACTGTATTTATTTATTATCCCCCAATCGTATTTGAGTTGGAAAAATTTTCTTACCAAAAATGGTAGATACATATAACACAGTTTATTCATGTACGAGGAAAATAAGTCCTATTTAGTAGTAGTATAAAATCTACGATTTGCAAGGTATTAATAATTCTTATAGATAAATACCGAGATAGGTGCTTTCAGAAAAGGGTATTTTACATAAACGGTTTCTTAAGTTTTTATATCCCAATATTATAGTAGTATAGAGGTGGAAAAATTCCTGTAGTGAGAATTGGGAATTATTAAGCCCCCCCCTCACCCCCCCCCCCCCCAAAAAAAAACTGCCAATACCTTGGTTAGGCTGAAGTCCACTTTTTGGAATTGCTGTTTAGGAAGAGTAGGCATTTCTAAAAAAGTGAATTCAACCGAACTACTTATATTACATACAGACCTAATTACCAGTACTTAGAATTTAGCACTAATAACAACTTTGATCGTTACGAAGCTATTCTTATCTCATATTTAAATTGTGTGCGTAAACATGAAAATCGATCTTACAAAACTGATAAAATGATAAAATAAAAAATGATCATTTAAAATAAGAATATTCAGATATGCACCTTTGTCTTCTTCAGCTGTGGGACTCATTCTAAAAATGTTCAGTTCACATTTTTGTACCGTTTCCTTTTAAATAGTTATCTGATTCACCCACAATCGAAAATTTTTATTTTGTTTATATTTTTTAAACCGTGAACATGTGGTAAAGCTACAGTGTCTGACTGCTGACAGCTCAGCTGGTAACGCGTTAAATTTTTAGATCGGACAGATTAGAAAAGACAACAGATGCAATGCAGGACCCTTCTAAAATAACCTCGTATATGAGAATATGACAAAAAGCCAATGTATCTTACCTCTACAGGTAAAATTATTTGGTTTAAAATTAAGTAATAACTTTCCAAAGATTACACAGGGTAAATCACAGGAGCGGCATATTACTGTTAATTGCTATATTACAATAGATAAAAACCTCAATCTGATGTTTTTAAGAATTAAAAAATATATAAAGCGGAGTTTTCAGAAATTATTTCAAACCGTATCACAGTGGGCCAGAATTAATTCATAGCAAGACAAAACCTAAATTTCGAAGATTTTATGTCGGGGGAATTTTTTTTATCTATATCTAGAGAAATGGTCAATGCATAAGGACATAAATATGAGAGTTCCTAGAAACAAATCATTTAGGAAGAGTGAGCACTTAAACAACACTAATATATGCCCAAACTGTTTTTCGCTACTTTTGTATTGTGTAGAAGCGGTCTGTGTTCTCGGTTATTTTTCAAGGTGTAGAATTTTTTCTGTAAGAATCGTTTTGTTAAAAGTATGTTACTTCTTTCACATTTTATTTAACATTTTTTATTAGATTTATT
Organism: Rutpela maculata; assembly: GCA_936432065.2. Taxonomy (NCBI): domain Eukaryota; kingdom Metazoa; phylum Arthropoda; class Insecta; order Coleoptera; family Cerambycidae; genus Rutpela; species Rutpela maculata. The sequence goes on from OW386289.2 coordinate 137,483,921, forward strand.
TATTCTAATACCTTATTCAAAATATTATTTAAAAAAAATTGCTGTTACCTTTAAATTACATATTTATTTAGGATTACAAAAAATTGTGGCATTTGCAGACTGTAATTTTAAGTTTATTAGGAACAATATCTTTTAATAAAATTAAAATTAGATAAAATTTAGTGCCCATTAGGTAAAGATAGGGAAAACATTTTTTTTTATTCGAGTTTTCTTGTGCCTTGAGTATTAGCATAAAATATTAGATATAGGGACAATATCTGTTACCAGAAGAGAATTATTTGAATTTTTAAAAGACAAGGGCAATCTCATGACCAGAGTGTGCAGTGAAATTCAGAATTAGTTAACTATATTTAAAAAAATGCAGATACAGTAAAGCAAGGTGTTTCAACAAAATTCGAATCATTTTCAAAAACGTAAAAACATAATTGGAAAACTTCTTCGGGAAGACGATATATCTTTCTAAAAAAATATAAAGACTGGTTAAATTCAAGAATAGTTATTGTTGAAGATACCCTATTGGATACACCAAGCACATCTAAAGGCGGTAGACCCAAGAAATGTTTCGAAGACAGTAGTCATAGAACAAACCTGAGAAAAGTAGTAGTCAACCATTTAGAAAAACAAGCTTCTTAAGCTACCTAGCTGGCTAGCTAACTAGCTTAAGAAGCTTAAAAAGCTTGTGTACCTCTGTCCAACAGTGACGATATTTCTTCTTTTAAAAACAAGCTTCTTAAGCTAGCTAGCTTAAAAAGCTTGTTTATCTCTGTAGTTACCTACTTAAATATTATAGGATTTCAATTTTTGTGGCCGAATTATTTTGCCTTTTTAAAGTGTAGCAAGTAGATTTCTGGTCGGGAGTTTCTTAACTCACACATTCAGTGGAAGTGTAGTAACACAGTGAGTTTCACATTTGGTTTTAGTTAGAGGAGTCCGATTATAGGATGGAAAAAGCGGGTCGATTTTCAAAAAAAGCATGGGCGATTTTTTTAGAAAAAAATTAGTAAGATATTCTTAATCAGCACCTTCAGAAACCTCTTTGTACAAGATTACATAGACAGGGCAGATAGGGTCATAAAAAAAACATTTTTTTCAACTAAAAATAATTTTTATCTGTAAAACAGATTCTCAAATGAAAAAAATGTATTCTTCATTTTTTGTTCAGAATAATGTATTTTACTAGTTTGAATTGATTTTACAACAAAATAATTATTTATTTAATTAGGCAAAAATTCTAATTCACACATACCTACCATTTTTCTAACATATAATCTTCAATAAAGACCTAAGTGAGTCAAGAAAAGAAAAGTTATTGCAAGTGTCAATTTATTTAATTTAATTTAATCGATTAATTAATTAATTAATTAATTTTATTTTGATTTATTTTATTTTTTAATTTTTGCCTTATTAAATAAAAAATTGTTTTGTTGTAAAATAATTCAAACTAGTACAATACATTATTCTGAACATAAAATGAAAAATACATCTTTTTTCATTTGAGAATCCGTTTTATTCATAAAAATTATTTTTAGTTGAAAATATTGTTTTTTTGACGGCCCCTGTCGCTATCTCAAACACATTTGAAGCCACTAAAATGTAATGTTGTATTAATAAGAGGTTTTTAAAGATGCTGATTAAGAATAGTTTTTTTTCTAAAAAAATCGCAAATACTTTTTTTTTTTAAATCAACCATCTTTTTCCATTCTAGAATTGGCCACCTCTGACTAAAAGCAAATGTGGTCACGTCTAAAGACTCACTTCAAAATATTCGGATATCAGATGAGCGAGATATGAGGGTGAGACACACTTTATATAAGAAAAGCTAAGGTCTTAATAAATTTGTTGGCTTTAGCCACCACCATTACCACCCCCCCAACTTATTAAAGGGGGTGAAAAAATAAAATTGTGAGTTAGTGCGTGTACAAGAACCAAAGGCCTCATTTTTTTTTACTTCATCTACCTCCACTACTATTGTGGCATATCGTTTTATGGGTTTTTGAGGTGACGATTTCAAATATTATATTATTAAAGTTCCGTAAACAATTATTTCCACATAGTGGAGTGCAAATATAGTATCAAAATGTTTTTCCTTGTGAGAAATAGTGATTCCTTAGGCAGCGGTTTTTTTTAAACAGTAAAAAATTATATAGAAAACATATTTTTTTATAGTTTTACTGCCTTATCATTTTCGCAGTCGTGAGGGAGGTATTTTCTAAAACTATTTTTTATTAGCTTTCGCGCAGGTTATGTTCTTTTTCATAAATACGTAAAGAAACAATAGACAATAATATTGTCATTAAAGTAAAATAATGTCCGTTTGTCTATAAACGAGTACATCACACTGTAACAGAGAATATAAACAGTTCATGAAAATAATAATGGTAAACTGAATAAATTAATAATGCATTAAAGAAATCCATTTAATCACGAAGTCATTGAATATACGAATAGTCGATTGTCTTTCAACACTTCATCTAGTAGAGTAGACCCTCGTTTTTAGGTTATCTAAATCTAGGAAGGATAATCTGTTATACCCTGGAAACACCAGAATGCTTGATAGTGGCGATAAAACCCCAACTATCAGATGCTGGTACCTCTACAGACCCTCCACTAGGCAATGCTTTTCTATTTCCGCCAAGATAAGTTTATATCATTCACATTAGACAAGATTCCACACATCAAAAACACACATTCTGTCTGGCTGAAGATAACTTACAAAAGGTTTAACTACTCGCATATTTCACTATGCTGTGTAGAGACACTACTAAATATTAAAGTAGGTCTTAAGGGTTATTTAAAACATAAATTATATAAACATGGCCTGACAAATCAGTATTGTAGATTGAATTATAGATCTTAGAATCAATACTGAATCGTTTTACTTCCACATACAGTGGAAGTATAGTAACGACAAACAATTTTTTTTTGTTCAATTAGGCTTAGAATGTCATGAAACATCGAGTTTTTAAGTTTGAACGAAAAATATTTTCTGCCTGTTTGTCGATCTATCGGTCTATCTGTAACTTTTTTGTGCGCACGATTTTTCTGATAGTGTGTTAATCAATCCTATTTTAAAGAAAATCAGATATAGCTGACTGTTAGACTAATAAATATCTTTGACTAATTCAACGTATTTCAACAACTAAAGCGCAGAGTTTTTTTCATAAAATATTACTAAATAAATAAATAATCAATAAAATTTAAGAAAACTTAAGAGAGTAACTGTAAAAAAAACCGCTGCCCAAGGAATTACTACTTCCACATCCAAATTTGTTATCCAAGTCACTCACAACGAAAAAAATTTGTATGTGGAAATAATTGTTTATGGAATTTTAATAATATAATATTTGAAATCCTCTACCCCAAAAACCCATAAAACGATACCCCACATCGGTAGCGGGGTGGGGGTGGTGATGGGGGGTGGTAGTAGGGGTGGATGAAGTAAAAAAATATTTTGAGGTTTCTGGTTCTTGTACACACTCTAAATCACAATTTTTTTTCATCACCTTTAATAATGGGGTGGGGGTGGTAATGGGGGTGGCTAATGCCAAAACTTTTTTTGGGACCTTAGCTTCTCTTGTATATACTAAATACCAATTTTATGGACTCTTACCTGCTTGATTTACCTATTTTCCCCAAATTTACCCCAATTTACCCCCCAACCCTTCGAAGGAACAAGATGAAAATATAATCTAGTTCTAGATCTCGTTAAAGTACATATGTGTACCAAATTACTAGTCAATATCTCAAACGGTTCCAGAGTAAACGTGCGCACAAAAAAAGTTACCGACAGACAGACCGACAGACAGAAATTTTTTTTTCGTTCAAACTTAAAATCTCGACGTTTCGTGACATTCTAAGCCTATTTGAACAATAAAAATTTTTAAAAATTTTTTTGTCGTTACTATACTTCCACTGGATGTGGAAGTAAAAATAACCATAAAAGAAGATAAAGTAAGTTGAGTGTGAACAGTCAACTTATATTATATCCAGTCTATGTTCCGGAAGTAACATTTAAAATCTGAAAAAATCAGAAAATTTAAATTTTCTGTAAAAGTCACTAGATCGTGTTTAAAATACATATAACGAATTCTCGGTAATTTCTACTGCGGTTTCATAACTGTTTTGACATTATGAGTCGGTTTGGAAATCATTTTTTATATCAAATTAATGATGAAATTGAAAATAAGGGTCAGTAAACTCTAAAAAGTGACAAGAGAAAGTCTGGAGGCAATTAATTACAAAACATAATATTGAAGATGTACTTAATGAATTATTTATTCGTGAATATTCTCCCCAAATACCACTCGTGCTTTTAAATTTTATCTAAAAATTTTTGCTCAAGCTAAGTTGCCAAAAGGTAATATAACTCGTGTAAATTGGCAGTTTATTATCAAAGATTAAATCCCTCCCGCTAAAGCGCTCGGGATTTAATCAGATAATAAACTAGCAATTTACACGAGTTATATTGCCAGACAACAACGCTTTCGATAAAATTTTAAGCCTTAGTTATAATCTCCGATTAAAGAACTTATATCTAGATACATAACAGGCTATCTTTTCACTATATACCTTATTTGCTCCTAACATAGTCACATTATATGTCCATTAAAATGGATACATGAACATCACATCCCATAGGCAACAGTGGCGTTGTGTGTGTAGAAAATGTGTAAAATGGTAAATATTTTCATTAAAATGAATTATTGCAATTCCTGCATTACCGGCTCTTTATATAACGTGATGTAGGCATACGATATTACAGTAAGATAAAACAGTAAGATAAATATGTATTGAAAGGATATTAAAATTTAATTGCTATTTACTTTATAACTGTAAACTGAACTTCATCATGTTACGACTATGGAACGATCGATTTTCTTCTTTTCTAAACTGCTTTCTGCAAACGGCACGGCACTTCACTATTTATTTGCACAAAATATATTGTCACTAAACTGTGTAAATATGAATAGAGAATATTATTTAGGTATTAAGCAAATCACAACTTAAAATAAAATTACTTTTTACCAGTTTTTGGTCGGAGAACACGAAAAACATTTATTGACATTAATGGCCGAACTGTCAACTGAGATTATGATAATCGAACTGAAGCCGATCGTGCACCAGCAACTTATGGGAAGAAGTGCCTTAGATTGTGAGTCTTTCAGCGACAAATAAATCAATGCCATTATGTATCTAGATATAAGTTCTTTAATCGGAGGTAATAATACATACAAAAATTATTACTACAAAATCGAATGACGACTTTGGTCGTGAGATGCCTTGGCACTAACCAGTGACTGGGTTAGTGCAAGCGTAGGGTTTAGGGCCTACTTCTAGCAATAAATAATTCAAATGTTGCTATTATGTTAAAATACGTCGTTTCAAAGTTTCCTCTTTCTATAGTTTCATTTTCAATGTTTTACTTCCACATTCAGTGGAAGTATAGTAACGACTAAAAAAAAATTGAAAGTTTTTATTTTTCAAATAGGCTTAGAATGTCATGAAACGTCGGGATTTTAAGTTTGAACGAAAAAAAATTTTCTGTCTGTCTGTAACTTTTTTGTGTGCACGATTACTCTGGAACCGTTTAAGATATTGACTTGAAATTTGGTATACGTGTGTACTTTAACGGGATCTAGAACTAGATTATATTTTCATCTTATTCCGTTGAAAGCTTGGGGGGTAAATTGGGGCAAATGGGGGGTAAATAGGTAAATAAACAGGTAAGAGTCCATAAAATTGGCAAGACAAGAAAGGCTAAAGTCTCAAAAAATTTTTTGGCATCAGCCACCCCCATTACCACCCTCACGCCATTATTAAAGGGTATGAAAAAAATTGTGATTTAGTGTGTGTATAAGAACCAAAAACCTCAAAATATTTTTTTACTTCACCACCCCCACCCCACTACCGATGTGGGATATCGTTTTATGGGTTTTTGGGGTAGACGATTTCAAATATTATATTATTAAAGTTCCATAAACAATTATTTCCACATACAAAATTTTTTCGTTGTGAGAGACTTAGATAGAAAATCTGGATGTGGAAGTAGTGATTCCTTGAGCAGCGGTTTTTTCACTAAAACGCACTTCTAGTAGATTTAAAACTACAATAACGGAGGAATGGTTAAGCGAGATTAAACATTAAATGTACACAAGTACATAACATCATGCGCCGATTTCCGGCTACTGCCTTCATCAGTGCAAAGTAGTTGTGTGTCACGAGCATACGTTATAAGAATATTTGGCCAAAAAATACAAGTTAAAAGTCCTTTGAATTATTCTGTAGTAAATGGGGTTGTTTTTTTGTCACCTAAAGTTATTATTAATAAGCAAGATATATCTTTTCTGCACGCTCAGTTAATTTGGCACCTTTTCTGAATTGATTAACCCTTTGTGGACTAATAAAAACCGACAGGGAATACGATTATAGTCCGTATAAATCTGATGATTATCGTAAAGATGTCTACTCTGGGAGAATTTTTATCCGAGTTGGAAAAATTTTTCGTGGTGAAGGTTTTGTTTACCAGTCATACTAATATTATTATCCATTTTTTTCCAATGGACAGTTCCCAATTAAAATATATTTTACTAGTAGATCTTCAGTGCTGCTTACCTCGTACACGTGAGACCCTGAGACATCATTGTTCTACCGAATACATAAAATCAAAAACGACGATTGACAAACAGATAATAAAAAAGAAGATACATTTTTTTTGTCACAATATTTCATTAGTTCATTATTTGTTGTTAAAGTTCATTTTCGCGTGCATAAGGTGGTTCTACAGGGTATCCACTAGTCCAAAAATTTGTAAGTAACGTTTACAGATTAGCGATCGGTAAGTAATTACTTACTGATCAGGAGGCGAAAGTAAACTAATAAATATAGAAATTTAAAAATCAAGTTTTATTAAAGACAAAATTAACATTACAATTTGAACAATTATTAAAATTTATTGGAGAAAAAGAATTCGGGTTTAAAACAACGTTCTCTTCTGAATCATAAGAAGTTACAAGAATCTTAAGATGTGGCAAAAATCTTATATTCGTGAAATTTCTAATAACAGCAGATGTCACTTGACAATAAATATTCGGTCTCATAATAAAGCGAAAACTTTTTCATGGACGACTTGTTTGTTTTATACATTTTTGAAATATTAAATTTTTTAATTTTAATTAATTTTATTCAATATTTGAGGGTGCAAAAAATGTCATCTGCGGTCATTAAGTGTTTCACTGGTTTCGGATATATTGGAGATTCTCGACTCTCTCCAAATATATCCTCAACCAGTAAAGAAGACTTACTGACCTTAATACTTAATGTACTATAACCATCCCGGATATATTATTTAAAAAACTGCAAAAAGGATTACAATTGAGGCAGAAAATATTTGACTGAAAAAGTATCCTCGACTGCGTCGGGGGCACTTTTTGTCAAATCTCATCAAAATGAACTCAAGCAGTTTCTAGGCAACATTCTGAATTTTCTATAATTTTTAATGCACTTATATTACTACAGAAAATTTCCCATAAACAAAAATTTCCTGTTAGAAAATTGAACTCGCCTTGATTTTATTGGACAAACCGTAGTTTATGATGAGATATTGATCAGAGAGGGGTTTCAAAATGTAGCTATAATAAAACAGTTGCTAAGTTATGTAGAAAGTGAAAATTTTCATTTATAATACATGCACAACGCACTTCCGGGCTAGGGTTGCCAGGCCTAAAATTCAAAAATCCGGACTTTACTTATGAATTTGGCCCGACATTTTGTACAAAAAGCCGAACAGCATTCGTTCGCCATAAAAAAAATAACTAAAACACAAAATCAGTCTTTTAATACTTTCATTAAACTGATTAATTTAAAAATAAACATTTGTTACATAGGAACTGACAAAGTCATCGCAAAACAATGAAATGTATCTATAGAAAAGGGACTAAAAACGAAAAATCCTTAGGCCAAAAGCCAGACAAACGCCGAACAGACTGGACATGTTAATTTTTAGCCGGACGAAACCGTAAAAAGCCAAACATGTCCGGCTAAAGCCGGGCACATGTTAATAGGAAGTTTTCAGTAATTAAAAAAATATATTCTCGTATACTGTTTTTCTGTCCTTCTACAATACTTGTTTCAGAAAAAAATTGCACTTTAAAATATATAGGGATTTTCGAGAAAAAGTAAAACTTTTGGTTCTTTGCAAATATCTCATTAAATGTTAAATTTATCGAAAATATGGTAGATATCAAATACAAAGCTTATAAACTGAGAAGGATAGAAGGAATTTGTTTTAATTTGATATTTATGTAGGATTAATAGTTTCGGAGACATTTAAGTTTCAAGATCGCATTTGAACGTTTGTAGGATAAAGTATTTAGTTTAAAAGTTGAACATCACAGAAACCATGACACATCCATCAAAAATTCGAAGGAACAGTATTAAAGATAACACAGGCACACAAAAAAAATATTTTTCTTCAAGCGTATTAAAATGTTTAAATTATGTCACCAAAAACAGAAGTAGAAGTAGGACATTGTTTTACTAGTAACAAAATGTTAGTACCGAACGCCACCGTAGTGGACATTATTTTACTAGTAACATAATGTTAGTTCCGAAAGCGCCACCGCAGTGGGTATTATTTTACTAGTAACATAATGTTATTACCGAAAGCCACCGGTGGCGCGCTATCCACTAGCCACTTGTCATATTGTGTCAACATGTAAGACTGTAGTTTGAATATTTGTACATTTATGATAAATAAATGAATTTTTGCATTTTAGTACACTTGAAGAAAAAATAGTATATATTACACGGAGTAGAACGCCTTTTTTGTGTTTCGCCCAGTTTGCGGCTTTGGCTTCGCCTCAGCCGCAAATCCTGGGCTCAACACAAAAAAAGAGTGCGTTCTACTCCTAGTAATATAATATACTATTTTCTTCAAGCGTATTAAAATGTTTAAATTATGTCACCAAAAACAGAAGTAGAAGTAGGACATTGTTTTACTAGTAACAAAATGTTAGTACCGAACGCCACCGTAGTGGACATTGTTTTACTAGTAACATAATGTTAGTTCCGAAAGCGCCACCGCAGTAACATAATGTTAATACCGAAAGCCACCGGTGGCGCGCTATCCACTAGCCACTTGTCATATTGTGTCAACATGTAAGACTGTAGTTTGAATATTTGTACATTTATGATAAATAAATGAATTTTTGCATTTTAATACGCTTGAAGAAAAAATAGTATATATTACACGGAGTAGAACGCCTTTTTTTGTGTTTCGCCCAAATCCTGGGCTCAACACAAAAAAAGAGTGCGTTCTACTCCTAGTAATATAATATACTATTTTCAAAGGCGAAAGGCACCTATTCTAATGTTTTTTGAGCTGTTGATTCCAAATATCACGTCAAAAATATATGCTTCCCTTTCCCATTTTCCGCAAATTGACATTTCATCCCTAAATTTTGGGTTAAATGACTATTAAATCTAATAGAGCGACATGCGTTGAAATGAAACTTCTGAATCGTTTAAAATTACTAATCACATACTCCCAATGTTCTATCGTACCACGGACATGACAAAAAAACGACTACTTCATCTGATTTTTACATACTACGCTTGTGAGGGTTTGGTAGATCGGGAATATTGATAAATCAAGTATCTTTTGACCAGGAGATGCCAAAATAACTTCCGGGGGTTGGAACCACCGAATTACAATACATTCCGAAAATACGGCGAAAGGACTATAGAAAGGTTTCCCCCATTTTCGAGGGCAGAGAACACGATGGTTGCAATATTTTTCCCCCACCCCCTAAATGGAAGAGAACTACCCATTGTTCTGATTTTTTCGTATTACGCTTATGACAGTCGGGGTCATTACATAAAATATTATAAATCGAGTATCTTTTGACCAGCAGACACCAGAACAACTCCCAGGAGTAGGAACCACCCCCTCCCTGAATGACAAAACAATCCGAAAATACTGCGAAATTTGCTGGTCAAAATATACTCGATTTATGAATATTCCCTGTAATAACCTCTATCTCTCAAGCTCTCACAGAAGTAGTACGGAAAGATCAGATAGTACCTCTCGTAGATTAGACGAATTTGCTTTTAAACAGACGGATTAGCACAAAGTAAATAACTCTACGTCTCATTGACAATACTAAAACTGACTTATGATTGCGAAATGCGAAAGATTATTAAGCGAGGTAGGGCTAGGGAGAGACTGGCGTCAGCGATTTGAGCGCCTCAGCTTATGAAGAATTAGATTTTAAAGCAGTATATTTCTGGAGTTGCGCGCACCCGAAATTATCGTTATGATTTAGTGAAAAAAAATAATAATAATCCGGAAAATTTTGTTTTGGGAACCTTCAGAATTTCATCTTTCAGTACGTAAATCATCAACCGGAATGAATGCACTATAGAGAATGAATGTATGTGGATTCATGTCAAATATTAGAAACCTTCTTGTCTTGTGGGGTCATGAGAGATGGTTTTAGACGACTGTGTATTTTATTTTCTCTACTCTAACCAATTGTGTAATAATTATCCTCTACAGGCATTCTTTGACTAATTAGCTGTTTGTGTTATCTTTCACTTTGTTAGGTTTTCACAAACGAGGTAAGAAATAAAAGGGTTTTTTAATATTACTGCAAACATAAATTAAAAATGACCTTTTTAATTATAATGTGATTTGATAAAAGTTAAGCGTATCTATAGTTAATGGAGTGCAGATGTTTTGCATTTTGCTATCAACTAAGTACGAAAAAGTCTTATTTTTATACACGATAATTTTATCGTAAATGCTTGCGTTTAGATTATGTACATGTAAAATTTCATCAGCACTTAACATAACTATTTCTAGATATTTAAGTATACTTAAAAGTAAAAATAAAATCGTGTAATCGACTTAGATGAGCGCCGTCCAACATTTTATATTCGAATTTTATTTTCAGATAGCGATAACATTAATAATCGTTAAATGTATACTATTTTAAATACTTTAAGATTCACCTTTATTTATGGCAAGTAGGTTTAATAAATTACTAAAAGTATTTTAGATATTCATACTGAATATATTTCTTCCAAGTACTTTGTTACTAATAATAGTAAACTATATTTTATAGTATTAACAAAACTCTGAGATACTGCGATTGTTGTGATTCTGTTAGTGACGAACCAACTTTCACCCCACAAACTCACCAAGTCAGCAGTGAGCCTGTGTCTGATATTTTTCTAGCTTCAGCCTTCCAAAGAAAGTTTTTCATCCATAAGAATGGGATTTTTAACGTTAGACATTTTTGCACCATTACAACCTGTAGTATCTGAGTTAGTCTCCATTTACGCAAATAAAATTGGATTAATGATTAACATTTGTGTTCAGAAACTAGTTGAATGGCTATTTTTTCTTAATTAATAAACTCGTTCGACGGTCATTATTTAATTTTCTGATATACACAACCAGGCATTTGGATATTTGGATATGTCCATGACAGATCAAACTATTTTTAACACTTTTATAACAAAATGGCAAGTAACGCATACCTCAGCTCTAAGAAAAAAAAGTAAAAAATCATCAAGGGAGGGTGTAGGTAAATGTTAAGTCCAAACGATATTCTCTCAACAGAGCAAACTTTGCCCGAAAAATTTGTCCTAAAAATGTCACTATTCAGTAATATTTTCCTTTAGATACTTAAAAATTTAAAAGTTACCCATGAAATTTGCAGATTGCGCTTTAGTTCTGACTACGGTATTGTGTTCAGCTCGTGAAAATACGTCGGAAATTAAATGTTCAGATATTATGTAGAGCAAAGTCAATTTCGGGCTATGATTCAGTCATTTTTGGGTACGTTTTCATCCTAAATATGGATTTTACAAGATATTCGATCGTCGCGCATAAATTCTGATCTTCAGTACCCCAAATTACGTATAGATATAGTAATCAGTTCATGAAAGCTTTTTATTTACTTGTTTGGGATTTTTCGGACATTTTTTAGGTGTTTTTTGAGGCTATGTCAAGATTCTTAACTGACCTCATATTCAGTTTCAGCGCCCCAAATTACGTACAGATATAGTGATCAGCTTATTTAAGTTTTTTATTTACTTGTTTGGGGTTTTTCTGGCATTGTTAAGGTGTTTTTGAGGTTAGCAAAAATGCAAGAGCCAATCGAGCAAAACGGATATTGGATTCGTGTTCAGCGGGTCAAAATGCATGGGAGTACATAGGTCTGCCTTCTAGCACTCGACTTTTATTTTTTTTGTGTGTGCCTGTGTAATCTACCGTCAGTTTAACAACGCACAAGAATTTTTTTACCCCTTTACAACTTTTTTGTGACATTGAATTTTCTTCATTAGCCAATTGCATAATATATATTTGTTGCCTCATTAATTACCTAAATTAATCCGACACAACATGGTCCCTCGATTCTCTCTGTCAATCAAGCATTTGCAGATCGCAACGTGGATCATACCACAATTAGGTGTATGTTCATTTTGAGTGTCCGCGACTTTGAAATCACTCTTCGTAATGAAACGATTAGGGCCAAGGTGGGGTGAGGGTATCCGCAGGGAACTGTGTTGTCTCCACTATTGCGGAACCTCATGCTCGGCGAGCTACTAGCCGAATGACCGCTTCGGGCTTCTATACACAAGCATATGCAGACAATCTGGTTGTCATGGTGTTGGTGAAATACTGACCAGAAACGCCAATCTCTTAACAGACCTGGACCTCGAGAAGGCGTTTGATAAAGTCTGGCACCATGGGTTGCTATTTAAACTCAATATCGCGGCCATTCCGATTCGTATAATTAAACTGATACAATCATACCTTCTTAACCGCCAATTCCGAGTAGCAACCAACCAAGAGTGCTTTTCCTTAAACCCCATCCACTCCGGTGTCCCACAGGGATCATCTCTCGGCCCGGTATTGCTCTTGCTTTACATGAACGACATACCCAAACCAAAAGGTCATCGCACCACGCTAGCTATATATGCAGACGATACTGCAATCATAACCACATAAAAAAACCCTGATCTCTTGGTTAAACTCCTACAAATGCAAACAGACCTTCTTCGAAATTTTGGATTACTAGTCAACCCCAACAAAACCGACGTAATCACAATAATCAAAAGCAGGACCCTTCCCCACCCGGAAAATAAATTAAAAATTAAAGGTCGACCCTGAGTGGTCTTCCTCAATAGACTACCTAGGCATTCATATTGCCAGAAAACTAAATTTTGACAAGCAACTCTGCTCGGTAATCACCAAAACTCAAGCCCGAACATCACAATATTTCCCCATCTTAAAATCATATATTGCATCCCTGCTGTACAAAGCGTATATCCGTCCAATACTGACCTACGCATCTCAAGTGTGGTACCCACTTTTAACGCCCACCCGGCAAAGAAAATTACAAACAGCTCAAAACAAAAATCTACGAATAGTAGCTAATCTCCCACGATCCACCAACATATCATTCCTACACAACGTCACAGGAACCCCTACATTAGATAATTTCATCTATCTCAAATTAATTCCGGCCATGGCACAAAAACTTATAACACATCCTAATCCAACACTCACAGATCCACTAACCACAAAATTTGCCTCAGCCCCAAAATACCCGTCACTAAATTTTATCTACAACCCATAAATCCAATACCGTAGTTGCGTCCCCCCTCCTCCCCAAATCAGAATACCTCACCACCAAAAATTGTAAAAATACCTGAAGAAAAACACAAAAGAGGCCATACACACAAAAAAATACACATAAAAACCAACTAAAAGATGCCCAACATAATATAAAAAACCACTAACACAAACATTGTCATCAATTTAGTATAGCTCTGTAAATTTTACTAACCTAAGATTGTACACACACACACACCCCAATCCTCACCCGATCCTGACATTCAGTCATGAAAACGTCAACACTACAAACCGCGGAAAGTACCTAAGGGCGGCCGTAGCCAAAGTGCGAAATTGCCAGTGGATCGATGGTTCTTACCATCGATCGAAATTGGCCTCTTGGCCAATTTGAAGTGACTATTACAGAGCTCTCAACATTGTTCAGGTATGGTGTAACAGACACAGGCTGTCAATCGTGGCAAAATAGAGCTAATGTTGTCTACGAAAAGGAGAGAAATAAGCGATTTTCAGCTTCTTTCTCTTATGGGTATACGTTTGTGTCATTCACGTACAGTGATGTATCTGGGGTAACCGTAGACTCCAAACTGCCGTGGAAGAACCACTTGGAAGTTCAAACGAGGAAAACCTGAGCATCTATGGATGCGTAGACACATCTTCATTCCTCAGTGAAGAATATGTTCAAAAACTACTCTCTGGGTGAATACTGTTATGGTAAAATCCCTCATAACAAACGCTACCCTGGAGCGTTCCACAATTAGATTTCGCAAATTCAAGAGCTAACCAGTCTTAGGAATAGCAGGTCCAATGGAGGCCATTCTTAGACTGCTCCCTTTATGTTGAAGTGGAACTGAAAGCCAGGAAAGCACCAAACATATTGCCTAAGAATGGAATGTGGAATGCGATGGACTGAAGGCTGGAACATATTAAGGCTCTTCATCTACCTATAAGGGACCAAGTCATCACTCAGAGGATGACCAGTGTCTCCCCTTCTACAGATTCAAAACTCCACATGTAGCCGTGTTCCCTAATTGAGATGACTGGCAACGCGATGAAGAGTATCTTTTGAATCCCGAAGGCCTGGAATGGTACACAGACGGATCGAAGGGCTCGTATATGTGCCATTTGGCAAGTACCCTAATGTATTGGAAGCATATTTATATCCCATCTTACTATGTGCAAGCGAAAATATCAGACGAGGTTTCGTTGACACACGTGTGCAGCGGGCTCTTACATTAAATAAAGTGACTAAGCTGGTGTTGAACTGTCAGAATATTTTGACTGAGATGTGTGAACACTAATCAAACTTATATGGGTGCCCGAATGTAGAGGTGTGAAGGGCAATGAGAAACAGACCTTTTGGCGGATGAAGGAGCAAAAACTCCTTTTTCTGGCCCTAAAATCAAAGCGAAGAGAACATTATATAAAAACAGTTGCGTAGATATGTATTGTGTAGACTTTACAACGTATGGAATGTATGTAACACGAGCAGGGATACACCACGAAATTTTTTACTTGCTTGCTAATATCAAAACACATAAAAATGGGAAATATGCAAAGTCGTTCAGAGGCCGAATTAAACCAAATTTTACTACAATACCAAGTAGTGCATATAGTGGAAACGGCCAAAAACCACCCCTTTTGCTTATTTCTCATATGACAGCTTGGCATAGACTATTTTTGCAGGGATTCTTTGTTTTTTCATGGGGATATAACAGATGGTGAAAGGTGATGTCAAGTCCCTGTCAAGGGTGTGTAAAATTGTTTCTTTTTTTTCTTGTTAAAGACGTTTTCGAGGATGCTGATCAAGAAAAACATGGTTTTACGCTGGTTCGACCCTTCCTTCACCCTTAAACTGTCAGAAACCACCCCTTTCATGATAATAATAATAGGTAGCGACTTGGCTGATATTGGGGACTCGTACTATCATTTTATTTGTTTTTGCCGCCTTTAATGTTTTCTGGGTAAATCTTGGGTATCCGTAGTTCATCAATTTCTCTGAAGGTACATCGCCAGAGGATGAAGATAGCACAGAAACAAACGAATCCAATGATAATAGTTATGATAATGCTACATTTTATACCCGAAGTATATATTTCTGATCATGAATCGGAAATTCGGAAATGGACGATGCGTGCGATGAAGAAGGAGGCAATAGCATTGAATGTGATGTTCATTTTGAGGAATATGAACCAGTTAATTCTCCTTGTAAGAGCCCTAGATTATATTACTGCCTTGTAAAAAATATTGTATTATACCCAAAACCGTCTCCTGTATATATAATTTATTAAAAACAGAAATTTTTACCAATAGTATTCTCTTCCTTATATCCCGTTTTAAGGAACATGAATTTCAAATCTTTGCGAGGATAGGCTCATTTTTGATGAGGATGTAAAATGGACAAATGGTGACTTTGTAACCACTCAATATACAAATTATAAAATAAAAAATCCCCTGGGACCAACCACCTGAGGTTGTCACAATTCACTCTTACCATTGTCCTTGATCAGCATCCTCAAAAACGGGGTAGACTTCTTTGACAAGAAAAAATAAACAGTTTTACACCCCCTGATAGGGTAGATTCCATCCATAAAGGCAGTTGAGTCTACTACCTGTTATTACCTTTTACCATCTTTTACCATCTGTTATATCCCCATGAAAAAAGAAAGAATCTCTAAAAATAGTATATGCCAAGTTGTCATATGACAAATAACCAAAAAGGGGTGGTTTTTGGAGGGGAGGTGCGCATGACTAAAAACTTTTTCACTCTGGTATTCGTATTCAGCACCCTCGAAAATGGGGGGGGGGGGTAGGTCTCATAACTTTACCACGATTTTACATCTCTTCCGACTTCTTCCACTAATAAGACAACTCAGTATTAGATTTTAAAATAAAATAAAAAATAACAATTAAATTTTTTCTCCCATGACAAATAAAATTACTAGGGTATTTTTATTTTAATTTTAAATATCATGTGTTTTGAATATATAAAATGAATTTGTTTTTCAGAAGTTATGCACTACAAAATAAATGATATAGGTACTGTTTCAAAAACTTATAGCTATTTCAACTTAAAGGAACTAACTAGTTCGTGCTCCATAATTTAAAGAAAATTTTAACGGAATATCAATTAGTTGAAATCAAAGAGCTAACTAGCATGGCGTAGAGTAATAAATATGATTTATATATTCCTGAGTAGGTGAATAATAAAAGTAAATTGTATTAATTAAATAAAAACTTTTTATGTTATCTCAACCACTGATGTTTAGATTAATTACGTTATTAAATTGCTTACTGTTCCGTTTCCTATCATCATGCAAATTGTGAGAAATATATACATCAAAATGAAAATTACGCTGTCTGGATTATAATATTCCATTGTTTTACTTGGAAAATTCTTGTTTTCCTTCATAATTTGAATTGTTTTTTAAAAAATTATAATAGAAGAGTTTCCACATTTGTGTGTTAAACTGCTTTGATATAAAATTAAATTGTGTGGGAGAAAGAATTATTCTTTAATTTTTCAAATTATAGTTATTATAACCATTAAAACAGTATCAGGTTTGAAATTCTTGGAGTAAAAATGATTCATTTTACATATTATTCCATTATGGTTATTGTACAGAACTATACAGGGTATTTAGGAAAAAATGCAAAAAAAATCGGGAGGTTGTACTGCATGTAAAAGCATGAAGAAATAAAACTTATGAATATAGCGCCACGAATGGTTCTTTGGAGGTGACAGATGATACAAAAAAGGTGATTCTTATTATTATCATTATTTTATTTTGTGCAAATTTAATCGTCAACTGTGGCATACTAAGGACATAACGACATAACTCATATTTATATGGTGTTTGTTTTATTACGAAAATTCATATGCAGTTCGTTCTTCTGGGTGCGATAAAAAATCATAAATCACCAAAAGATACTTCATCGAGTTACAGTAAGAAATACAAAAAAATAGTCGGTCAGGCCAGACGCGGCCAGGCTTGTAATTCGTAATTCAGCGCACGGCGGGGCATTAGTCAGGAGAATATCTGTTGGTTGCAGTCTGGTGTTTTATTGCTTATACAGTGTGTTTCACTTCTCGTGAAGACACCCCTGTATCTTTTTTATTTGTGGCCGAATACATTTCAAATTTTTATCAGCCATGCAACTCCATAAGACGACTTTATTCAACACATAAATGCCGCCTAGATCTAAAACGCCGGCCTACTGCGATAAAAATAAAATAGCAATTTTCGAGAAATCATAGTAGGCTTAGAAATAGACAAAAATGTTGTTAATAAAATTTGTTCGGAATCATTTGATATGCCCTCCTGTAAAATTTTGTGAAAATCGGAATATTAAAAAAAAAAATTTTTTTGTTTCACTTCTCTTTTTTATTTGTGACCGAATTCATTTCAAATTTTTATCAGCCATACAATTCCATAAGGCGATTTTATCTAACACCTAAAGATAACTATTTCCAACAAATGAAAGTTGTGAACAAAAATCGACATTCAATAAAACGCTAAAAGGGGCACTTTTTATTATTACACATCAACTTAAATGTAAAAATCGTTTTCTTTTTTTCAGTGGTTTTATAATACTTGGAAATCTGTATGTATGTATACATGTATTATGTATGAATGAATCAAATTTACCCACCTGCCGTTATCCAATCGAGCTGAAATTTTGCATACACGTGTAATTAAATACCTAATAAATAATTTCAATAATAATTGTGTATGACTTTCATTTGCTGTAAAAAGTTATCTTTATGTGTTAGATAGAATCGTCTCATGGAGTTCTATAGTGATTCCTTGGGCAGCGGTTTTTTTTTTAATATTCCGATTTTCACAAAATTTTACAGGGGCGGGGCAAATCTAGTGATTCTGAACAACTTTCAGTAACAAAATTTTTGTCTATCTCTAAGCCTACTATGATTTCTCGAAAATAGGGATTTTCTTTTTATCGCAGCAGGCCGACGTTTTAGATCTAGGCGGCATTTATGTGTTGAGTAAAGTGATCTTATGGAGTTGTATGGCTTATAAAAATTTGAAATGAATTCGGTCACAAATAAAGAAGGTGACTTCACGAAAAGTGAAACAAAAATTTTTTTTTGAAAATATTCCGATTTTTACAAAATTTTAAAGGGGGGCATATCAACTGATTCCGAACAACTTTTGTTAACAAAATTTTTGTCTATCTCTAAGCCTACTATGATTTCTCGAAAATTGTGATTTTCTTTTTATCGCAGTAGGCCGGCGTTTTAGATCTATAGGTGTGTCGAGTAATGTGGTCTTATGGAGTTGTACGGCTGATAAAAATTTGAAATGAATTCGGTCACAAATAAAAAAAAAGATGAGGGTGTCTTCACGAGAAGTGAAACAAGATTTTTTTTTTTTGAAAATATTCTGATTTTCACGATCCAACAGACTTTTTTTGTGTAAAAAAAAAAATCCTCATGTGCTGGAGCAAAACTAAGCTCAAATTCGTGTTCAGCGGCTCAAAATACAAGGGTCAGTGGTCAATACCCCAGCACGGCCACTTTTTTTGTGGGCCTGTGTATTATTAATGTCTGGATGGGATTATTTTATAACTCAGTTGATTTATATAATTATGACACTTTCTTCTAAGAAATGTAATTGTTTGAGGTTTAAAGCCATGAAGGGTATTAAAAAATTAATCATTGCGTTACAATATCTAAATTGTAATAACTTCAAAACAATGACCCGTATCAAAATTTAGTCAGATAACTTTTTTTATGAAAATGATTGCAGTTGAAGGCCCATTAACTCTCAAAATCATTCAATGTTGCGATATGTGGGATATAATAATGAGTTGTGAATAAACTGTCCATGCTATAGTGGGACACCGACTTCAGTCACTGAACGTTGAACATTTTATTTTAACGGTGATCTTGTTTTGTTTCTGTTAGATCAAATTTCCTTCTTCGCAGTCGGTATTTTATCTTTTTCAATGAATTGTTTTATTAAAATTTGTCGTATAATTTCAAACAAGCACAACTTTCTTAATGATAACCTCGCATTTCTCTCCAATATATTAATTTATTAAAATACTAAAACTACCATCGCTCTCATAAGGCGTCCAAGATATTTCTACATTAACTTTTCATCAATAAAAAACTTTCGGAAGTAAAAATCATGTGTCCAATGAAGCGAAAGGTGGCCGGTTATCTTTCTGCAACAGCAAACAATTGCGAATTTGTGCAAGTAGAGAATCTACTAGAAATTAATCTAGATGGCTGATGAAATGCGACCCATCACGGTTGATGCACTTGAAGGACCTAAAGTCCTCTATCTGGTGACGCCAACGGTGGCCACAGGACTCAAAATACGAATAGGGAACAAATGCCTTATTGAGGACAAATCATGCGAACGAATCTCATTCCTGATAACATAATTTTTGTGTGGCAACTTAAACCAAATTGACTGGAGGAAAGGGAAACGTATGAGAATATTTTGCGGTATACAGGGTCGTGAAAAATTAAGAAAGAAGTACTTTATAGTCGTTAATATACAGTGTGTCCCACTTTTCATGGTAACACCTGTAGCTCAGTTATTAATAAATAGATTTATTTCAAATTTGGATAAGTTAGACACCTTTTGATGGTAACTAGAAGCGCTTATTTCTATTTACTGTAATTCATAGACGTGCGGATTAGATGGATGAAAATGGGGTCAATTTTCGTACTAATGCTTAAAATTTTATCGAAAATTTTTTCGAAAGCGTTGTTGCCCGGTAAAATAAAGAGTGTAAATTTCCAGTTTATTATCTGATTAAATCCCGAGCACTTTAGCGGGAGGGATTTAATCTTTGATAATAAACTGCCCATTTACACGAGTTATATTACCTTTTGGCAACTTAGCTTGAGCAAAAATTTTTAGATAAAATTTAAAAGCACGAGTGGTATCACGAATGAATATTTCATAAGTACATCTTCAATATTATGTTTTGTAATTAATTGCCTTCAGACGTTTTCTTATCACTTTTTTACTGACCTTTACTTTCAATTTCATCATTAATTTGATGTAAAGAAATATTTCCAAACCGACTCATATTGTTAAAACAGTAAATTTGAAACAATCGCAGTAGAAACTATCCGGAATTCGCTATATTTTAAACATAATCTAATGACGGTTTCTGTGGTAACTAGTAAATAAGACGAGTTAAAACCTTAGATATTATTATATATAGACTGGCTTAACACTTCTCAGGAGTTTCTGGGCTGTAATATGACGAAGAACGATAGAGAGAGCGCTACTTTATTTCCGATGTCCCGCCCATATATATTATGCACTCATAGCTCCCGATATTAGAAATTGAGCGCCATCTAGCACTACTAGAGTTATATTCCAGACAGCATAATAAATGTTCATTGACACATATTTACGTATTTAATCCTTATTTTTAATTTAAGAAGTTAAACAATTAAGCTGAAGTTTGCTGTGTTAAGTAGAGAGAACTTTAAATACAACAAATTATAATGTTTAGTGCACAGCTTTGATTAAACGAGTTACTTTTGATAGATTACCGTATGTAAGTACCTTTTTAGTTTGTTTCCAGAGCGAATGTGTTTACTTGTACATTTGTAATAAATTATTTGCTTACCTCGTAGGCATTTCTATTTAATTTTAGATGCTGCCAGTGATAAGTATTTTGTAACTACGTGATTGAGCTATTGAAAGCTGTGTTTGACTTGTTCCTGTATGAGCTATATTAAGTACAATCTTTGTATGTAATTGTTACCAGCTTGAAAAGTAGGGAAATTGAAATAGTTACAGATAGGCCTATATATTTCAGACAGACTTCAGATATTCCCTACCTGTACTTCAATGAGATTCATTGAGATACAAGTTTATAACCAATAGAAACGTGACAGACAGCAATATTTTGTCAATATAAACTATTGCCTTAAACATTTGACAGATCTAAAATTTATCAATTTTAATGGCAATTAAGACACTCGCATTCATTATGACATTTGCCTACTTCTCGTATCATAATTCTCATGCTAGTGTCTTAATAGCTGTCATTAAATGGTCCTTGCATAATATACTAAATTATTAGACACATTTATTATGGAGGTTGCCCGGTTATGTGATAAATTGAACTTTGCTGACAGCTTTCATTAAATGTGTTTTACAATAAAACTATAAGCTGTTGTATCTCTAAATTCTCGTCCTTGTTCTGAGAAAAAATCTAAATGCAACTAGAAAGACTTTTACAATCTTATTTAACAAGTGATGAAGAAAAAAATTCTAAAGCTGTAATTTGCAGCTCAAAAACTAAATCTACTAAATCTCTTTTGTGATCAGTTTAAGATTAAGCATATTAAAATTAGTAACTTACACAACAGATAACGTCTGTGATCCAGTTGCAGTTGTTATATGAAATTAAAAATATACGGAAAGAAAACCATTTGCTGTAAAATATAGATTGATTAAAAATATAGAGGCAATAACAAAATTTCCATCGAGATCGTTCACCACATTTCAAACATTTCCATCAGTTTATGTGATCAGTGAAGTAACACACATGTTTAAATATGTATTTAAATCATATCCTAAAACATATCTGGCACCGAACTAGCAATAATAAAAAAGCATTAAGCACCAGTGGGAGCTCAAGGCAAAGTGGATATCAGCACAATGGCATTGTTATGTTCGTTTTGATAAGAAATCTGCACTGATAAGCGGCGAGCGGTCGTGTTGCGATAATACTTTGAAATTGGCAAGTTCTAGTGGCGGGTACCTAATTTATAGGGCGGTAATAAACTTCTTACGTATAGTCAATTGCGAATCAACCACACTGTAAGCTATAAAATGGACTATCTGGTTTACTAGAAGTAGCCAGTGTTATGTTGATAGTTTGTAGTTTCATACTGGTTCGTCGGTTACTTTAGGAAGAAACAAGTTGTTCCAGCTGCATTTTTGCATCAGTAGAGTACAGTATTGTTTACTAGTGCGTTTGACAGTTTACTTACTTAATTCTAAGGTGTATGTTTTCTTAGTCTTGTAGGGACTGATAAAAACGTTTTGCATCTATGTTTTAGCTGCAATGTAAATCGTTATTAGTATATACTCTAACTCTTCAAAGCCAATTTACCAATTTAAATATCTTTGGTACATGTCAAGAAGGTATTGCATTTATTTCATTAGTATTAACAATATACAAAAGAGCTATGTAACGACAATGCGTAACAACTGCGCGATGTCACGCAGCGGCCAGGTGTTCTGGCAGAAATGCTTTCAGATGATAAAAATAGAGACAATTAGCAAGTTTCTCTACAGATCGCTTGCATTCTATTTTAGATGTTGAATCATGAACATGGGACTATTAGACCTTTTGTTATTTTGTCATAGAGGAGATTGTATAGGGAAAAATCAATGAAAACTCTATTGAAAAAAGTGTTGTTGCACAATGTGCCTAATTTCTATGTTAAGGAATTTCAACGTGGGGTTCAAGGGGATATCAGGAAATAGGAATAGGATAACGAATTGTGTATGTTGGATTTATATGTTTATGAGAGGGAGAATTAGCTTTAGGCAAAAATTAATATCCTGGGACTCTTTGGTGTGATACAATGATGAATCTCATATCTCGCGTGACTGATACATACAAAGAGCGAATCCCTATTGGGACCATAACTTATGATATGGCGATTTATTGTGTGATCACGTCACTTGGTAATAGATCGAAGTGGAGAAGTTCTCGTCAGGGCCATAGACTTTTTGAGGGATCGGTTACGTTACCGATCAAGTCCGTTGCTGCAGCACGTATGTTAATAGCATTACAACGGATCTGATCAGTGAATTGCAGGCTTAGCACATAAAGAATCGTTCGTTCATATTTGTGTGGTCGTGGAATATTTCTGTTAGAGTTGAGGAGTGGACAAGGGATTTTTAACTGAATTGATTGAAATGTATAAAGAAAGGTCATATTTATGAAAAATTAAAGATGTTAGTTATATAAATAAAAATCTAAAACGTGAAGCATATATTATATTAACAACATTTAAAAAAAAATTGAACAATTTGCAAAAGCCTGTTGCGACAATATGTTTTTCTTGTTTTGAGTCTATTCATGTTACTTGTACGAAAGTATGTCAGGTTTAAACTATCAGATCGTACGTCCAGGTCTGTCTATTTGTAAATAGACGGAGCGACTTTTTGAGGGATCGGTTATCGATCGGTTATACTTGAAATAACCCGCCCAGGTCTGAAATACAGGTTCCGCCGACTTGTGCTTTGTGTTCACAAGCGGAAATATCCAGTCTTTAATTTTTTTCATCTATTGGTCGTTCAGGTGCATGGACTTGTAGCATACTTTCGTATAAGTAATA
The DNA here is from genome assembly GCA_936432065.2 of Rutpela maculata. Lineage (NCBI taxonomy): Eukaryota > Metazoa > Arthropoda > Insecta > Coleoptera > Cerambycidae > Rutpela > Rutpela maculata. The sequence goes on from OW386289.2 coordinate 137,507,917, forward strand.
CGAATAGGCTCCAAAAACGGAAATTAATATTGTCGCCATAGGTTCACGTTTTTTTCCAGATTGTAGAAGAAGAGAAAGAAGTAAATGCTTAAAAAGATTGATTTTCGAATAGGACAAATATGGACACATGTGTTTGGTTCGGGAATTTTCTTTATACATTTCAATAAATTCAGCTAAAATTTCTCATATCCACTTCATAACTCTAATAGAAATATACATACCACGACACACACAAATATGAACGAACAAATCTTTACGTTTGTGTTTTCAGCCGGCAACGAACCGTTCTTTTACATATCAGATATTTCGCTCACCAAGACCGTATTTTGCCACTAACACACTTGCTGCAACGACGGACTTGGTCGACGGCGTAACCAATCCTTCAAAAATTCGCTCCGTCTATGGGCACCTTTTGCGGAAGCCAAACACCTGTTCGCTAACAGACTAGGTCGACGGAGCCGATATTTGAGACCTGGTCGGAGTAACTAATCCCTAAAGAATTCGCTGTGAACACCTACTGACTTGATAAGTATTTCCATTCCTTGGTCAGTGACTAGTTACACACTAGCAACGGAATTATAGTCTATGTAATGAAGCATTATAAGACGACTTTTTTTCTAAATATTTTGTGCAAAAACGAAATTCCTCCCCCCGTTTTCGAGGGTGCTGAACACGATGCAAGTGATGGGAGAAGTTTTTGACCGCTGCAACCGTCTGAAACGGCCACTCATTTTATATGTTTTATGTTTTCATATATAAACTGGGTCTGGGGAGTGATTTATCGCCGTGTTATACTTGAAATAACATGGAAGGGTGTTATAGAGTAAGTGGAATCCAGACAGCAGGTCCAGGCCTAGGGGGTTGATTAATCCCTCCCGAGGAGTGGAAAATCATTTTTTTTATCAAATAATTCGTTTTCGGGGTCGCTGACCACGAGAAACCACCCCTCACTCACCGTTTAAGGGATTAGGAGGGGTTGGAGCTAAAATTGAATATTTTTTCCCGTTTTCAGCGACCCCCGAAAACGAAAGGATACGTATTTAAACCGAATCATTTAAAAACAAATGATTTTCCACTCCTCGGGAGAGTTTAAACAACCCCTAGTGTGGATTTTACTTACTCTATACTCTCTTTCTATACTCCATGTTATTTCAAGTATAACCCGTCGATAAATCACTCTCCAGACCCGTTTATATATGAAAACATAAAGGGATCCATATCGTTTCAGGTTGCGGTGGTCAAAAACTTCTCCCACCACTTGCATCATATTCAGCACCCTCGAAAACGGGCGATTATTATAATTATCTCGTCTTTGCACGAAATATTTACACTATTTCTGTCTTCATTACATAGACTATTATGTACTTACCCATTCATATTACATTATTTCTCCGGATTACATATTTCAAATCAATTAACCATTCAGAATTATAAAATTTTATCAACAGTCGAATAAACATGATGACCAACGAGTCTTGCTGGGAAGAAATAAAGAGAGTAGCAATTCTCAAAGTATCAAAATGAATAGCATGGAATTTTGAAAAATGGCGCAAAAAATTGGAATAATTAATGAAAGACATTTTAAAGATCTGATTAAAAGTCTGATTAGAATTGGTGAAATAAACCATGCTCTTGAGCTAAACAGTACCCTCACTAATCATAAAAACCCCGTCTAATAGCGCCTAGCATATTAGGAGCAATAGTTTGGAAAGTATTTTCTACCTTAACAATTCCTCAATATGAGGATTATAGAACATAAATTTAAGACTTTACGTATCCCCAGAGAAAAAAGTCATTCGGAGCTAATTCAGGTGATCATAATATAGTCCCTTGTCCTGCTAATAAGTTGGGAATGTATCGCTTAAGTAATCGTAAACTAAACGGGAATTATATGGAGCACAACCATCCTGCTGGAACTAGATACTCTCAAATTCTTTGTAATTATTCGAATTTCTTGCACCCTTTTTTTATTATAGAAGATTCAGATATTTGGCACCTGTAAGAGAATCTTTGGTACTAAGTGCGAAATTCGAAAAATCCGTGAAGATTTTCTTGATGGGTTTTATGTAATGAAAATGACAATGTAATAAAAATGATGACTCATCAGTAAAAACAATGTTTCTGACTAAATATCCGTTGTTCGCCATTTTCATTACGCATTCGCAAAACTGCATTCGTCGGAAATTGTTCTCAGGAAAAATTTCATAGATTTTTTTGTATTTTGTAGAATAGGTAACTATGTTTATTCAATACATTTCTTACAGTTTTGTCGCTTAAATCAACCTCAGCATCAAGTATTCTCGAAATAACTTTCTACCATTGAAGCCAAGACCAGGATTTCTGTATCCTCCCGATCATTGTTCGGGGAAGCCTTTTTTATGGTTTCTCGGAGAAACACATCCATATTTCTTGACGATCCGTTTATGGGTTGGCAGTGAAGGTGAAGATCTATTTGGATATACCGGGTGGCTCAGCTGATAGGGACACTCTTGTAACTTTTGGATGGGCGAATGGATTTTTTTCAAATTTAGTGTAGTGATTTGGGATGCCAATTATATGATATAAAGAACCAATGGCCGACTTCGATGCAATTTACATGAAAATCAAATTTTTAAATGGGACAACCTGTATATTTTTGCATATTTGGATCCTGCTGGCCAATATACATAAGATCTGACCCTCAAGTATTATTTGGATTTTCAAAAAATATTTAAAAAAATATTTTTATTATTCATTTAATTATAAATTTACTACAAAGAGAAGTAGTCCCTTGAGACAAAGTTTTTACCAAAAGTTCTGCGACCGGACCGCAAGACATTAACCCCCCCGTGTTCGAGGGCGGGGAACACGATGGTGACAATAATTTTCGACCTATCGTCCAACCCCTAAATCGATTTTTCGACGCTAGGCTTGCAAGGGCTTGTCGGATCGGATTTTTCTTGGTCAATTTGAATAAAATAAGTAAATATTGACCACAGGTGACCTAACTCACTCCCAGGGATTGAAACTACCCCACCCCCAATAACGAAGTGCCACGGAAACAACGAAAATCAGCTGAAAAGCGGTGTACCCCCGTTTTCAAGGGCGAGGAATACGATGGTGATAATATTTCCCGACCTACCTCTCACCCACTACCCCTAAACCTGAGAACCAACCTCTTTTCCGATTTCCCGGTGCTAGGCTTGCGAGATCTTGTCGGGTCGGTATTTTTTTGGTCAATTTGAATAAAATAGGTAAATGGTGACCTAACCCACCCCGGGGGTTGAAACTACCTCCACCCCCAACAACTACATGCCACGAAAACAACGGAAATCAGCTGTAAAGCGGTATATTCCCGTTTTCGAGAGCGGAGAATACGATGGTGACAATATTTCCCGACATATCATTCACTCAGTACCCCTAAACCTGAATCCGTTTTTCCGGTGCTAGGCTTGCAAGAGCTTGTCGGATCGCTTTTTTTATCAATTCGAATAAAATAAGTAAAGATTGACCACAGGTGACCTAATCCATCCCTGGGGGTTGAAACTACCCCCACCCCCAATAACGAAATACTACGACAACAACGATAATATGCTTTTATATTTTATTAAAAACCGCTGCCCAAGGAATCGCTACTTCCACATCCAGATTTTCTATCCAAGTTTCTCACAACGAAAAAAATTTTGGTACTATATTTGCACTCCACTATGTGGAAATAATTGTTTAGGGAACTTTAGTGATCTAATATTTGACATCGTCGACCTTAACAACCCATAAAACGATATCTCACATCGGTAGTGGGGGGTTGGGGTAGAGGGGGGGGGGGGGGGGGGAGAGAAGTAAAAAAAAATTGTTGAGGCCTTTGGTTCTTGTACACACACTAAATCACAATTTTTATTTTTCCCCCCCTTTAACAATGGGGTGGGGGTGGTAAGGGGGTGTCTAATACAATCTTTGGAGACGTTAGCTTCTCCTATTTCTACTAAATATCTTAAACGGTTCCAGAGTTATCGTGTGCACAAAAAAAACCGTCGTGTTCTTCTCCCTCGAAAATGGGAGCATACCGCTTTCAAGCTGATTTTCGTTGTTTTCGTGGCATTTAGTTATTGGGGATGGGGGTAATTCCAACCCTTGGGGTGGATTAGGTCACATGTGGTCAATATTTACCTATTTTATTCAAATTGACAAAAAAATCCGATGCGACAAGCCTAGCACCGGAAAATCGAAAAAGGGGATAGTTTTCAGGTTTAGGGGTAGTGGGTGAAGAGTAGGTCGGGAAATATTGTCAAAATCGAATTCCTCGCTCTCGAAAACGGTGGTGTACCGCTTTTCAGCTGATTTTCGTTGTTTCCGTGACACTTCGTTATTTGGGGATGGGTTAGGTCACCTGTTTTGTTCGAATTTACCAAAAAGAAAACTCAATGCGACAAGCCCTCGCAAGCCTAGCACCGAAAAATCGAAAAAGGGGGTAGTTTTCAGGTTTAGGGTGAAGAGTAGGTCGGGAAATATTATCACCATCGTATCGTATTCCTCGCCGTCGAAAATGGGGGTATACCGCTTTTTAGCTGATTTTCGTTGTTTCCGGGGCACTTCGTTATTGTGGGTGGGGGTAGTTTCAACCCCTGGGGGTGGGTTAGGTCACTTGTGGTCAATATTTACCTATTTTATTCGAATTGACCAAGAAAACCCCGATCTGACAAGCCCTTGCAAGCCTAGCGCCGAAAAATGGGAGTAGTGGTTGGACGGAAAGTCGGAAAATATTGTCACCATCGTGTTTCCCGCCCTCGAAAACGGGGGGTTAATATCTTGCGGTCCGGTCGCAGAACTTTTGGGTTTTTTGCCTTTTTCTGTTTAATCTCAAGGGACTAAAGGTAGACATTATGCATATCATTTTCTTCGTAATTTAAAGATCTAATTAAATAACAGGTTGTCCCATAGGGGTTCCATTAAAAAAAAAGTTTTCGTTGAAAAATAAAAAAAAATATAAAAAAATATCGTTAAACTTAGAATTAAGAATAAATCGTGTTTAATGTTAGTATCTGAAGAGACAATACATATTTTAAAAGTACTTTCAGACTGATTTTTAACAATTTTGGCAAAATTACGACCTTCTATGATTAGAAATTAGAACAAAATTTAAAAATCTATATTTTTTGGATATCAAAATAATATTTCATAAAAAATGTTTGAAGAGCGAGGGGGGGGGGATATGAAAAAGAAAGATTTCCTGAGATTTCTTTCCTCCGCGGTTCACCCCTCGGGTAATTTCATGAGTAAAAAAGAACACTTTATGTTTAAATATATTTTTTTACGACTATCCTCAATTTTCATATTTAAATAAATGAATTTCAGAATTAACTTCAACGCTAAAATACAAATCTATAATTTAACATTTCTAACCTTTGAGAAAATCTGAGATTTCTCGGATGCCCCCCGTTCATCAAAAATTCTTTTTATCAAAGAGGTAATCTGGTGTACAAAATTTTGGGTGCGATTGACCCCTCGAACATTTTTTTGACAGTCGTAGAAAATAGTATATTCTTTTATTTGGAGTAAAAGTGATACTTTCGTGACGAGTCTGTTGGCTTGCCGGACGAACGAAGTGAGCCAGTTTGACAGTAAATAAATACACGCAGACAAACCAATTCACATTAAAATTGCATTTATTAGTAAGCAGTTAGATTGCAATGAAGAAATGTTATGCATTGATACAAATTCCTTAATTTATAATAATATTGATTATGATTTCAGAAAAAATAGTATGTGTACTTCGGTGTGAAAGCACATTCCCGGACTTCGATGCTCAACAGCCGTCTAAAAAGTCAGACTTTAATATCATAAAATGAGTTAAGAACTGTCATGTTTTTCTGACATTTGAAGAAAAAATATTTTATTCAACTGCACACTGAAATGTCATAGATCAATGTCTAAAATAGTGACCCATTTAAAAAAAAATCTTTAGAAATATGGGAGATATCAAAAAACTAGAATGGTGTTCGGTCAACTTTTCCGAAATTCTATGAGTTTCGATGTTAAATCAGTTTATTCCAGATTGAATTTGTAAGACAATCTCGAAAGTCGTTAACTCGATACCTCTTTTCATTTCATTTTGAAATATAACTTCAAAATTTTTGTAGAAATTTAGATTGGTAGTTTCAACCAACCAACATTTAGTTTACAAGGCATGATGACACATTAAGACATTTCTTTTACACGTGTCTTAAAAATAACGTTCCATGAAATAAAACGTAGCCATTACTCCTAACTATTAGTTACTAATTATCTCCTTTAACTATATCGGGTGTAGCACGAACATGGTATACCCTCATTCTTCTATATTTTTGCAGATAAATTTTATTGAAACTTGGAATATCGTCAGTACATGATAAACGTCACTTTTAACATTTTTTTTTTCTACTTCCGGTTTCAGCGGAAGTGATACCATTCCATTTTCAAATGGAACACCTTATATATTATTGCATTTTTGGATTCTACATGATTTTCTGGATACAAATGATACCATAAGTGACATTATTCCGATATATTCCAATCGATCTATGTAATGCTAGAAAAATCAAAATCACGTCGAGAATACTAAATTATCTGATTTATCAGTAAACAAAAATTTTCTAAATAGTTTTTTAGATGAAACTTATTTTTTTCAAATGAAACCATATTGTTACCAAGGTACAATTCACTACTACCATTAATAAGGAATCTTCTGATATACCCACTTTGCATCTATAACAAATACAACTGAAATTACAGACTATCAAAAATTAAAATATTTAATTTTCTTTTAATTAAATGGTGAGAAGTAACCAAGGTGGCTTTGAAAACAATGAAATATTTAGCTTGTCAAGCTTTTAAGTCAGCTTACCAGTCTGTAGCAGCAACTGCATCTTTCTACATTCTCCGTAAATAATTAATATGTCCGCTCTTTCATCTTTTTTATAAATTTGCGGCATTTTGAATCAAATTAACATTAATTATAAGCAATTTTAAAACTACAATGAAAACACTGGTAAGCCAGCCTAAAAGTTACACAAGCTTGATATTTCACTGTTTTCAAAACCATATTATTTACTTTTTACTATTTACTTAATTAGAAGAAAACTAAATATTTTAATTTTTAATGGTCTATAATTTCAATTGTATTTGTAAATAGACTGAATTGTTTTATTTTAAACTTATTTGGGGGGGGGGGGGGTAACCAGACAATCTTGTACACGGGCCTCATCGACTCTAGTTACGTCACTGTTTGTACCAGATGCAAAGTAGGTATATCAGAAGATTCTTTATTAATGGTAGTATTGATTGGTACCTTGGTACCGATATAGTTCTATTTAAAAAAGTTGAATTTCATCCAAAAAAGCCATTTTGAAAATTTTTGTTTATTTATGTGGTATCATTTGTATTCGGAAAATCATGTAAAATCCAAAAATGCCATAATATACAGTGTGTACAAACCGGAAGTACAAGAAAATTAATTTATTAGTCAAAAAGTGATATTTATCAAGTACCTATATACCTAGTTTCAATAATTTATCTGCAAAAATAAAGAATAAATTTCAGGTATATCAGGTTCGTGTTACATCCGGTATATTTCTTAAACATGGGCTTATAATCATAAGTTATATCCTGAGAGCTCTGAACTTTATCGGATAAACTGCGGGTAGTTATTATAAACAAAAATAATAATTCTTGAATTGGTAATGTTTTATTTTGTTGTTAGTCCAATTATGTGCATTTAAAAGCTAGACGTAATTTAATCGCTGTTGAATTTTAGCAAAAGCCAGCTTGCGTTTATTCAGTGTAAAACTGTTGTCATTGGTTGACATTTAAAAATTCACGAAATGCCATTGGTCTGTAGTTTATGAGGGGGATAGTCTAATAATTCACGTGATATTTTAGTATTTTGGGAAAAGACACTCTTAGGTCACCGGTTGAAGCTTACCGTGTCACCACCGGTTGATGTCCCTACCTTCGGCATAGCATTACCGCGATAACACTTTCAAAATGGAATATTCGTGCTGTTTGTGTACTGCCTTATCGGCTGATATCGCTAACCGAATGACAAAATGTTCGGCCCTTATCACCCAGGATAACAGTAAGCGATAAAAAAATTACTCGATGGAACCAGACGCTAATGGCTTTATATTTGTTTCTGCGTTATAAATATTTTTGTTGCTTTTTATTATTTGGTTTACATGCAATTTCAATTATTTTGTATCTTAATTGGGTTTATTTATACGAGATATAAAGGGAGCCCGATGCCTACATTTTCAAATCTTTTGCATACAGATTGGAAGAGAAAAGTGCATAATTAAATTAGGGGATACAGAGATCTAATCAGGTTGCGAGTGAGCAAGCGCACGCTACTAATTATTGTTTACCTTTTAGACTGTAAATATAACATAACATTATTCGTAGCTTATCTTTGATGAAAATACATAGTACATGTACAATAAATATGGTTTGTTTTTGGTCAAATCTAAAAATTAATAAAAATAAGAGAAAGGTGTATCACCAAACTAGTGCAGTATTAACATCAACAGTGGCAACATTTGATTCTATATATAGAACTATTAATATTCAAGACGATATTGGTAAGTTCTAGTTTAGTCACTAAGATATCTAGAATTAAAATTAATCTAATAGTCCAGTCAACGGAGCGCTAAAATGACCAAAATCTCTAATTTAATTGCTAATGAATGAATTTTGATGAAACCTTGTGCAATGTGTTTGTAATAACGGTTTTTGACAATAAAAACCGGGATTTACTTGAAATCTACGCGGTAGAAATTTTTTTTAATTAAAAATTCCCATAGCAGAATTTTTTTTGTGTTGGTGTTAGCTAGAGGAAGAACCTCAGCATTTTTGAAAAAAATCAGTCAACAAATAAAAATAGTGTTGTAATCTTTGATAAGATTGTAGGTTTAAGTGCCTAAAATTAAGCCTAAGTAATGGATTAAAATCCACTTTGAAGAACTTTTAGCACTACTTTTTTGACCAAATGAATATTTTGTGAAAAAATGCTGAATTTCTTGGTGCATATTTGTCTTTTTTTTCTAATGTTTACTTTTTCGAAATTTTTTAATACAAATTGATAAATGAAACTCTTTTTAAGCGATTTGTATTTAAAAAATTTGAAAAGTTAACATTGGAAAAAAAAGACGAACAACTGTGCATCAAGAAATTCAGCATTTTTTCACAAAATATTTATTTAGTCAAAAAAGTACTGCTAAAAGTTCTTCAAAGTGGCCGAAACTATAAAATAGATATCAATTAGATATTAATAACAGAAAAATATTTAAAAATATGGTTCAGGAATTATGCGCAAAAAAGTAGATAATTTTTATTTTTAAAATAGAACAGCAAGTTTGATAACTTCGCATTATAAGCAACTTCTTTAAATAACATTTTTCGGTATTTTCAAAAATAAAGGTAGTTTACTCTTGAGACAAACTCAAAAAAATGAATTTCCGACCTAAGCGCCAGGACTAACATACATTTGTGCAGCCTCTTTTTCGTTCGAGAACATGCATTAAATGTTATCAAAAATAAAATTTTTCAGAAAGTGAATAAAAACAGAGTTTCCCATATGGTGCAGACTTTTTGGCGGACACTATATAAAAAAATCTTCAACATAACTTCGTTAGCCACTCAAAACTCCTACTTTGATATTGTACTATGAAAGGCATTTCTCAAAAGTGTATCACTAGGAAATAATGTATACCTACCATTTATGCATTAATAGTGTCATATTTACCACTGGCTTATATTTTTCGTGATTTTGGATAACATGATGGAGTAATGTATGAATGTATGTATGAAGTGTCGCCGAAGTATAAGTTTATGTAGATTGGCCTGCATCAAAGTAGAGTATCCCTTATCGTGACGGTCTAATATCGGAGGGCAGGTAATGGGGTGCAAATACGCGATACCGAGAATGTTGTGGCACGTTAAAATCAGTGGTGCTTCTATTGGGGAGGTTATCTGGTGATAAATAACATCTGTGTGGATGTCTTTAATTAAATTATACATTTTTACTTATTGCTAACCATAATGCTTATCAATAAAAAATATATCTGTATACATAGGAAAAGCTGCCGTGCAAATTTAAAACTAAATTATCTCTCAGCGAATCAAGAGTGATGAATAAATGTATGTCTGGGGTGTCTGCAAATATTACATTAAACACCACAATAATAACCTCCTGTTAAGTGACCTTGTACGGAAGTAGACGATATAGACATGCTCATGGCTTAAAAAAACTTAAATGAAATCTTGGACAAAAGGGAAGGGTGGCTTAATGAAAGACTTTGATTTCTCCTGAAGGAATAGTGAGTAACTTTATGATAAGTAACTTTGGTCTTATGAATTTCTCATGCCAAGTTCAAAATTTTTTTAAATTTAATGAAAGTACCGCACTAAAGTACTCACGAGTACTTTAGTGCGGTACTTTAAAAAGTACTCGTGAATACTTGAGTATGAGCACTTGTTTTTGAAGTACTCTAAAAAATGAGTAGTTTTGTAAAATTTGGAGAGTACTCTTCTAAAAATGAGTAACGAGTACGAGTACTTCGAAAGTTACCAAATTGAAATAGGTAATAGACAAAAAAATTAGAATACTTACTTACACTTACATAATTATCAGTAAACAAAAGTAGATCGGCATTTTAATTGCATTTTTAATAATAATAATAAAAACCTGTATTGGTCATACAAGTAAACAATACAAATATAACCAAAAGGCCATCGACCGAGGTCCTTCAGCCTGTCCATTACATAATTTAATATTTATTGCAAAAATTAAATATAGTGAAAAAGTAAGATCAATTTCAGTGTAAAAAAAAAGGAACATTTCATAATACAATAGAAAAAAAAAAGAATATTTCATATTACAATTTAAAGTATAAAGTATATGGGGACGAGCGTAGAGGCGACATCAATGTGAATATCAGTCGATATTCCGTTGAAGCAACGTCGAGCGCGGTTAGTACTTGGATGGGCTCCCATCTTGGGAAATATAGCGTTCTCGTCCCACCTTCTAGAGGTTTGTATATCAGTGTATACTCGGAAGTTACGTAATTTCAGACGAGGATTACGTAGTGGATATACCATCCTTCGGAGGGGATGTAAAGCAGGCGGTCCCTCGTCTATTAAATGTTAGGCAAGTAAAAGATCTCTACTCTTCTTAAGGGAAGAGGTTCGGCAAAATTTCCAGGTTGGGGGTAGCTCGTCTCCTGGCGTCGGTGATAGGCCCTGGTAGCGGAAATAGGCCGACGTTAAACAGTTAAAAAAAAAAATAAGATGATTGAAAGTAAAAATACAAATAGGAAAATATCAAAAAGAAAGTGTTTAATTAGCTACTTGTAAGGAAATCAGAATTTCTTGAATAGTTCTCTCCGGAAAACAACACCTTGGCCTTTGAACTGTTCGTGATCTCAGGAGAGGATTCATAATTTCTAAATTTTTAGGACTTCGTGCGAATCTCTAGGAGAGCATATTTAATCTCTCCTGGATATGATTGACTTTCAACTTGGCATAAAGATAATTATTAGAAGGCTTGTGGAGTAGATTCCTCGGATGGCGCACTTCGTAATTAGTCTCAAAGCGGAGGTTTCAGCAACTTGGATGTTTTTTGTGATTGATTTACGGCAGTTCAGGTATAAAGTAATGTAAAAGAGGCCGGCAAATGGATTTGTATATTTTGGCTGCATTTTTAATTAATTGTTAATTAAAAAATGAGCAACGCCATAATGACTGAAATTGTTTTTCCGGCTTTTTATTACGATGTTTTTACACTTTTCAACTTCAGTCACACAATAAGATCAAATAAAAATTTCTACCACCAGCTCCTTAGCTATAACGTGATACATGAATCACCACAACTTTTTGATTTTTTTTGTCAGTTCATATTTTAAAAATCCGCATTTATTATTACAAATCTGAAGAACTTTAAAAGTTAACAACGCCTAAAACACCAACTTACCACTCCGTAATGTTTCACACGTCAAACGCTCACTTCTCGTCTGACTGACACTGACTGCTCTGCACACTTGTATGGAAAAAGACAAGCTGAGACTTACCTGTGTTGTACGTCGGTACTCGTACTCATTACTTGTCAGTTGTGGCCGCCAAAAGTAATCGAGTACCTAATAATGTAAAGTACTTGAAAATTCCGAGTAGAGAGTGTCATCCAAATAAAAGTACTCGCGAGTACTTGTTACTGAGTACTTTGGGTACTCAGTACGGTTACGAGTACAATTTACTCGAGTACTGCCCAGCCCTGATTTTAACTATGTCTAAAAATGCCCTTCTTGGGCTATAGCAACTCAGAGTGTAAATATAAATATCATTGTATTTTATATCTGCAATACGGATTTTGGTTTGAGACTTTAACTTGGCACATGTTTATCGACAATAATAAGTATAAGCAATATTTGTAAGATGCTCGAGAAAAAACATTATCACATTAATGACTTAGAAAATGAATGGGCATTCCCATCCCAATTTATCACGTTTTTTTTCGTAATAAGTTTCAAAAAAGTATATTACAAATTCTTTTTGAACATCATATTCTGTTTTTTATTTGAAATATATATTATTTAAGAACTACGCTCCCCAAAATGATTTCCAGCATCATACTGTTCCAGGCCCTGAGAGTGAAATTATAACTTCGAATTTTTAAAAAGCTTGCATTAAATTCTGGGGAAGTTGAATGAATGTTTTCTAGCAAATCGATTGTTAGCACACACTCTCATTTGTATGGTTAAAATTAACTTGCCTTAGCTGGGGAGGCGTGACTCTTTCACATTATATAATTTATTGGATAGGATATTGCAGAATCTAACTGTACTTGTTTTAAACCTATTAAATAAATTGTATTCTTTGAACTAGTTGCATTTTATTGTTATCAGGACTTGTTGCTAGTCTTAACCCCTTGAGTTTTCGTTTGGAAGACCGAAACAACTGAGTTAATCGGAGTTTCATGACTCCGCAAGTCTGATACTCAGTGTTCTTGTCGCCTTACGGGAGCTCAATAGGGATTTTTTTATGCGATTTTTCAGGAATCATTAAGTGTAGAATCCTTTATTAGTAGGTAAACAAATAGAAATCACGACAAATTATAATCTCGTCAGAGAGAAATCTCCGATTGGGATTTTTTAAGCAAAAATCGCAAAAATTATTAGGCTGTAAACTCATTATTACTGCGTAAACAAATAAAAATCACGTTTTAATTCCTTCAGAGAGAAATCTCTGTTAGGGATTTTTTTATGCAAAAATACAAAACTTCTTAGGCGTAAAACCCATTATTACCAGTAAATAAGTAGTATCCCGACAGAGAGAGCGTCGTTGATGATCTGATGTAGTGCAGTCTTGACCTATTATTTGTCCATCGAGTTATATCTTATCTCGAAACCGCTTGGGAGTAAAAGAACGGGGCAGAACGTGGCTGGCGCCCTTCTAAAAATAAATTGGTGTCGCGTCAAAATCGGTAGTGAGTTCTTCTACATAATCACTGTTCGGAAAATATCTTTGCTATTGCTGTGGTCAGCACGTGACTCTAAAGTTCGGTAGTTTTAGGATGGCGAGCTGTGCAATCTAATAGGAGTAAGGCAGGAAATATCTTCTTATTTATTTCAACTCGTAAGCATCAGCCGTTGTATAGGCCCCTATTGCGTTATCTTTTGTAAGTAAAGGGAGAAAAAGCATATAACGTGTCTTACTCTGTATTATTGCTCACTTCACCATGCAAAAACTACTGGACTTTAGTTCTTTACAGACGTCTTGCGATTCTTATCTCTTCGTCAAAAATATGAATTTTTCGCGTCAGTCTGTTATATTGTTCCGATTCTAAGGCAGTATTGACATCTTGAGCCTTCAAATTTTTCCTGACTTGTACTTCAGTTACAGTTTCGGCAGTTATCAAAGGTTGTTTTATAATTCTCACCTACGTGCGATAAACTATATAATAGGCTTGTATGCATAGTGAATAAAAAAATATTTTACACTTTGTTTTTGTTTTCCATTTATTTGTGCAACGGGCTACCACTGGCAGAGGGTAAGGAAGGGATATATTAACATACAGGACGTAAACCGGGCTACGTCACACATCCACTTTATAGCCCATCCGTTTCTACCGCCACGGCTTTTCATCGGCCTATATTACTTATCGACAACCGTTATTTATTCTCGTTACTGTTACACAGCGTACTGATATACTGAAAGCGGACATTATTTTTTGTGTAATTCTGGTACGAGAAACGAAGAAATAGTAAGTTTCCAAGTTTTATTACGAAAATTGTCCAATTGCTCAGTATTTGATTTGAAAGTCGGGGGTTTTTAAAATTGTCTATTTTATCTTCGTTTTAGAATTTTTTAAAGTGCCAACTGGCCCCATCTATGCAAGAGCGCTATATAGGACGATTTTATTTTATGTAGATATCACTGCAAATTCTCGCTCTCGTCTTTGGCTAGAGTAACTTGGTATTAAGTGATTTTTCTGCATTTATATATGCTTTTGATTTTATTTTATGCTGATTTTCAAGAGCATTTGTAAATTATGTTATGTTTGATTGATAAGTGCTTACATGTCCATCAACATTCCGTGATCTCGTTGTAAACTAACCTTTGTCAGCTAGAATGTCCCAAGGACGTTGATAATAAGAAATAATTTTATCACAGTTTCCGAAAGCATGTTGCTTGGTAATATTACCTAAAAGCAACGTGCTTGAGGAAGTTGTGATAAAATTATGAGTTATTTATCAACGTTCGAGGAGTATTCGCATAGAAAATTATTTGCAATTTATTTTATTTATTTGTTTAAAACCATTTATTAAAAACACAATTTTTATTAAAAGAGCAATTTGTAAAATTAAATGTAGATTATGTATTATGTATTATTTGGTGTGTTTTCCTCTATTATTATATTCATTAAATCGTAATTTGCAGTTCCAAATCGACATTGTCAAAAAATACATTTTAAATTATTGAACTGTCAAACTGGATGCCATAAGTAAAAAGATTCCTAAGAGATCTTGTCAGTGTAATTTTGTTCTGATTGGTTGTTTCAGCACACGTAATTAGAAATGGGCGAATTTAATAGGATTGCTATTTGAGCTAAAAATTTTCATATAAACACCAAAACCAATGAAAGTTTTAGAACGCTAAGATTTATAATGCGGTGTTCTCATGATTTTTAACGACAGTGACACGCTGAAACTACTCAGTCTTTTCATGTTAAGTCACAAGGAATATGGTGTCTATCCTGCTATTGGTTTTCCCCAGACTGCACTTTTAAACAGATTTTCTCTTTCTAGTTTGGAGAATTATTTCACAACAAATGTCTTTTTAAAGTAATACATAGTATAATAAGTTTACTAAATTTTCGAACACCTAGACCAAGTTCTAGGCAAAACTCTTTATTCTATCTTCTATCTTCCACTCCAATGGAGCTGAGATAAAGAGATTAACCGTGTAAATCATTTTTTTGTCATTGTTTTTATATGACTATTTTACATTTTTATGTTACATTTCTTTATACAAATGTAGTTTTATATATGGGCCCTGAGACAAACGAACGCAATGCAAGAAAGAAAACAGATTCCTTCTACAATGCAATAGGCGGTTAGAAGCGATGCCCTTACGTTGACACAACAATGTGATAAAAATAAGATTTCACGAAGTGTGGAACGCGCTGGGAGCGGTACATCCGCCTTTCTCTTCCTAATTTCTGTTTTCTTTCTTGTTCTCGTTTATCACAGGATATATAAAACGACATTTGCCGATTCTGTATATTTGTATGTACTTATTATCTCCTGCCCTTTAATTGAACTGATCTGTTGGACAGTGTATTGTTAAATAAATAAATAATAGTTTTTTTTTTTCAGTGGTTCTTGTGCATATGGTACCATGTCTCAGAGGCACCACGTGTGCTGTATTTGAGCAAATAGTTAACCAAATTAGTATTGGCAGTCGGTGTACCTTTTACTACCACATCCAGTGGAAGTATAGCAACCTAAAAAAAAAATTGAAAATTTTTATTGTTTAAATAGGCTTAGAATGTCATGAAACGTCGAGATTTTAAATTTGAGCAAAACAAAAAAAAAATGGGGGCGAGCGTAGAGGCGTCTTGACTGTGATTGTATTTCAAAACTTCAGTGAAACAACGTTCAGCGCGATTAGTACTTGGATGAGTGATATCCATCTTGGGAAACACAGCGATCTCATCCCATCTTCTAACGGCTTGCATATCAGCGTATACGCGGAAGCTATGTAATTTCAAGACGAGGATTACGTAGTGGATATATCATCCTTCGGAGGGGATGTAAAGCAGGCGTTCCCTTGTGTATTAAATGATAGTCAAGTAAAAGATTCCTACTAAATAGAAAAAAAGAAGAAACAAAAAATGTATGTCTTTCTGTAACTTTTTTTGTGCGCACGATTGCTCTGGAACCGTTTAAGATATTGAAATTTGGTACACGAATGTATTTCAACGAAATCTGGAACTAGATTATATTTTGATTTTATTCCGTTGTACGGTTGGGGTAAATAGATAATTCAAGCAAGTAAGAGTCCACAAAATTGGTTTTTGGTATATATAAGAGAAGCTACGGTCTCAAAAATTTTTTTGGCATTAGTCACCCTCAGTACCTCCACCCCACCATTAAAGAGGGTGAAAAAAAATATGATTAAGTTTGTGTACAAGAACCAAAGGCCTCAAATTTTTTTTTCTACTTCATCCACCCCTACTACCGATGTGGCATATCGTTTTATGAGTTTTTTGGGTAGGCGATTTCAGATATTATATTATTAAAGTTCCATAAACAATTATTTCCACATCCAAAATGCTTTTCGTTGTGAGAGACTTGGATAGAATATCTGGATGTGGAAGTAGTGATTCCTTGGGCAGTGGTTTTATATTTATAAGTACGTTATATACGTTCCCTAATATCTGTCGCATTAATTAGCATTTATTCTAAATATATATTTTATGAAAATTTAAAACGATGCTCCTTTGTTTGGGTTAGGCTAGGTGGATTTAAAAACTGACTAATTAGTTTTTAACCCCTGCGTTTTAGGAAATGAATAGAGGTGTTGTGTTTCGAGGCGATCAAATGCATGTATTAAAGCATGTTTCGTGTCAATACCATTTATTAGTGGTCGTCTAATGGTAATGGATGCTGCTGGTATGTCTCTGGGCTCAGTCAGACTGGCTACATGATGAGATGAGATTAGTGATTGCATTCAAACACAAACCTGATGGACATTATAATACCCGATATGTTCGCTGGACTCGCAGATAAGGTACTCGATCACTATTTATGAACAAACACGTGCGTATCTGCTGTTTTCGATTTATAACTTTTCAAATTGCTAATAATCATCCGGTTTATGTCAGGGTCTATGTAAAACATTGACTTCTGTGGGGCGCTATGAAATTAGAAATGTTGAATTATATGCGTTACTTTTTGTGGGTTTTAACTTGTCGTTGTCTTCTTGAAACAATTTTGTAAACACCAGTTAAATCGAGCACTATTTTTTTATTTCAGAAAATTTAAAATATCATGTACATTCAACCTCATTTAGTAGTCTTTCAGTTAACTAGTCAAACAAAAAAAATCATCTCGATATCTGAAAAACTCACGAACTTATTTAATTTCTTATTTGATTACTTCTCGCTAGGCTGTGGCGTCACAGTACACAACTCGCTGTTATTTTAGGCATAATGACTTCTTCAAACGATTAAAACGTTAAACAAGCCCAACTACAAAAATATCTTACGCTGTGTCCGGTAAGAATAACACTAAATGACGGAAATGTTGACGGAATCATGTACTGTGACGTCATCGAGCCTCAGCCCAGATGAGCGCTAACTTTTTTATTTATAGAGATAATTAGAAAACAAAATTACATATATTTTTCAGATTTTTACGACTATTTATTACGAGAAAATGAGAAAAATGGAAACTTCCTAATTATTGTGGGAAATAACTCTTCAAAGAAATATAATGATTTGGGTCTATATTATGTATATAGTGTGGAAAGTTTAACTGGAATACATTTTGTAACTTGGATGTACAGTATTTGTGAAGAAAATCCAAAAACACGTCACTTTTATTTTTAATAAGACTATTCCAAACGAATGAAAGCTGCAGTCGTGTGCTACAGAATGCAAATCTATTAAACAAGCTAACTTATGTTAAACTTAACATTTTTATTTCGAATTTGAAGCATTTGTAAAATAACATAGAATACTCCCTACTGGAGTTGAGTCATATCCGTGACTCAGAGCAATCACCAGAGGCGTATAAACTGTCATTTTTTTGTAAAATATATTTTATTATAATGTTAGAGCAAACTGGTATTTTATTACTGTTAGAAACACGAGCAGATCCGAAATCCGCATTACTCAAGTCCATTATACATTCGCGACATTTGCAATTCTCTAGAAAAGACATCGAACGCGAAAAAATTCAGTAAAGAATTAATTTTAAGCGCGTTGTTGAGAAATTTCAGAAATAAATTAACTAAAAAGAAGCACATTATTGAGGACTAATAAATGGCCGCAAAACAAATCAATATTTTTACAAACTAAAAAAAGGTCAGAATCAGTGGACAGCGCAACGGAAGCAATTTCCGAAGAAAGTACTGCTGAAGACTACAACGAACTTTCCAACCAACGTACCTCCGACATCAATCACCTAAAACGCCTCAAGAAGCAGGCTAGTCGTGGATTAGGCCTATAGGGGACAACCACGTAAAAAAACGCGTCATATACTCTCCCTCAAGGTGGTGTGGAAACGAGTATTGAACATTGAGCTATGCGTAGCAGACAAGTAAAATCGACTATATTTGAGGATTTTCAGGTAGGAAAATAGACACAAAAATACTCCATAAAAATCTTACTAAATCGAGAAAATGCAAAATATCATAATTTTGTCAAGAATGCTTGACTTCGATCGGCTGCTGCACAGAAACTATTCAGTTTAACGAAAAAATGTATAGGACATATTTTGCAGAAAATTTAATGCTCTTTTATTTTCATAAGAACATTTTTTGCCGTATGATGCACCCGAAGCGAGATATTTCAAAAAACTGTTTTTGTGTGCCATTTTTTCAATATGGCGGCGCCGGTGCGGCGGCTGAGATCACATTTTCCATTTTTCTTATTTCATTCAGGGCATCTAAATCTACAAATTCCCAAAATTTCAAAATTCCCGCACTTATTCGGACTAAACCTCATGTTTTATGCTCTCACCGCTGTATTGCATCCGAAATTATTTCAGTGTTTTAAGATCGGACATTGTCGATTTTTTGAATAAAAATTATTCTTTAACTTTTAAAGAATAACTTGGCCGGATTTCAATTAAAATAAATTTTTTGAGTTTTAAGTCTGAACATAGAACATTTTTTACAAAAAATTTTAAAGTGAAATAGAATCAAATTCAAACATTTTCTGAGACTAATTTTTTTTCAAAACAAAATTGAATCGCACCAACGACATTCATGATCCAGTGTTAGGCTTGCTATCATCTTAAATTTTGTACCGAAATACTTGTGTTTTATTTTTATACTTAAGTGAAACGTAGGAGCACAAGCGGCCGACTGCTTATCATCTTGGACGTTAAGGGCAATTCTCCTGAACTCTCCGCCAACATTGAAGCCACATCTTCCGTCAACACTACAAATCGCCCTGAGAGCTACACCCAACCCAATCAAGAAGAAGCTGGCAGGAACTTTGGATTGATGGCCTTTTTTTCAAAAAATAATGGGGGTGGTAAAGGGGGTGGCTAATGCCAAAACTTTTTGAAACCTTAGCTTCTCGTATATATACTAAATACCAATTTTATGAACTCTTACTTGCTTGATTTACCTATTTACCTCCCATATACCCCAATTTAGCCCCCAACCCTTCAACGGAAAAAGATCGAAATATAACCTAGTTCCAAAACTCGTTAAAATACATACGTGTACGAAATGTCAAGTCAATATCTTAAACGGTTCCAATTTTTTTGCTCAAACTTACAATTTTGACGTTTCATGACATTCTAAGCCTATTTGAACAATAAAAATTTTCAATTTTTTTTTATCTTATTGTACTTCCACTGGATGTGGAAGTAATTCAAAGTTTTAGGGGTTTTACAGAGTCCAACCCACTAAAACGCAATACAAAGTCTGATTTCCTGTTACAACCAGCACTCTCAACGAAGGAGGGTAGTTCTTTCCAGAGTAAATCCCGTAGTTCCTCCGGCTGTGGAAACTGCCTACCGAGATACCACCTTGACACTCCTAGTGGCGCACATTTGCATAGAATATGAGTGATGGTTTCATCCTCTACTCCACACATCCGAAGTAGGATCATAATTCAACTTAATTGTATGCACGTGCCTGTTCAGAGGACAATGTCCTGTTATCAGGCCTACCAATTATCTCAATCGTTTTCTATCCAGTCCCAGCCACTTTGCGGTAGTCAGTAGGCCCCTTTATATCCATACAAAGTGGCCTCCGACTGACAGAATGCTCCAACAGTTCAGCACTACCTTCGCTGGGCAGATTTGTAAATCTTCGTCAGCTCAGCCGGTACGTTAAAGCGTGTTGCTCTATTCAACAGCCTACGCGTTCAGGCCTCTATATTTTTAGATCAAAATATACCAGATCTTTTCCATGGCAATAAGCCGCAATTTATTGCCAAATATTATTTTTCTCAGTCAAATATATTTAACCATAGAATAGATAGATAGAATAGATAGAATAGAAATAGATAGAATAGAAATAGATAGAATAGAATAGAATAGAATAGAATAGAAAATAGATAGAATAGAAATAGAATTGTTTGAAAAGATACTAAAAAATAGAATTGTAAAATTTATAGACAAATTTAATATTATATCCAACAAGCAGTTTGGTTTCAGGGAAAGAAAGTCCACAGAAGATGCTATTGCCTATTTAACAGCTTTAATTTATAAAAAATTAGATGAAAATAAACCATCCTTGTGTGTCTTTGTTGACTTAGCAAAGGCATTTGACACTGTTTGTCACAAGCGTCTGTTATCAAAAATGCAAAATCTTGGGTTCCGGGGAAATGCTTTCCAACTCATAAATAGTTACCTTACAGGGAGGACCCAATATGTCAGAATTAATGAGACTATAAGTAACTCAAAAATTGTAAATTGGGGTGTCCCTCAAGGAACTATTTTAGGGCCAGTTTTATTTATTATTTACATAAACAGTCTACTTACCCTTAATAGCGCAGGTGAAATTTTAAGCTTTGCTGATGATACCGCTATATTTTATAGTGCAGACACATGGCAGGACCTAAAACAAAGAGTAGAAAATGATTTAAAAAACATCAAAAATTGGTTTGACACAAATATGTTGACTATAAATAACTCGAAAACGAAATACCTTCCATTTACATCTTTAGCGAATAATCTACCTAACTTCGGTCCTTTGAATATAACATCAAGTCTAGTCATTGAGGAAGCAAAATCAATGAAATACTTGGGTATTGTGATTGACAAACACCTTCGTTGGGATTTACAAGTAAATTATGTCACAAACAAAACCAGAGCTTTATTATCACGTTTCAAATACCTAAAACAGTTCCTAAGTATTAGTCAATTAAAAACACTTTATTTTGCATTGATACAGTCACACTTGACTTATGGAATAATAGGTTGGGGAGGGGTGGCAAATTATTACTTAAGTAAATTACTTGTTTTGCAAAAATGGTTCATAAAAATTATATTAAATAAAGAATACACATACTCAAGCAATAGTTTGTTTCAAGAGATGGTTGTGATGGATATTCGACAATTATATGGATGCTCTCTTTTAGTAAACCTGCAAAAAACAAAAAATATAGATTTTAAAAAGCATAATTATAACACCAGATTAAAAAATACAATTACTGTAAAACCAAAAGTTTGTAAAACAGTTGGTATAAAGAACCACACTTATTTGTCCGCAAAATTGTATGATTACTTACCTTATGACATAAGAAATTTGAAAAACATGTTTAAGTTTAAAAAAAAGGTAAAACAATGGATATTAGAATTTCCTAGGGACAGAATAAATAATATCTTACAAGGCAACTTTTTAATTATTTAAAATTTTTGTGATGTTTTTGTTTATTTTCTTACACGTTTAGTTTTACTATTTATTAATTTATAGGTGCTTTGTGTATGTGCAGTATTATTGTATATAAATAAATATTATATAGAGATAGATATTAGATAGTGTAAAAATGAAATGTTCTCACACTCAAAATCGCAAACAAGTGTCACTAGAATACTTCTGCGAAACCTGAGTGTTTATTTGGTAAACATCTTTATTGTTACATTGTGTAATCTTGTGTAATCTTGTAATTCCAAATAAACATTATTATTATTATTATTATTATAGAGCCAACAGACGGACTCGACTCGAAAAAAATTCATAATCTAGATAATCTAAAATGTGAAAATCCTAAGTAATCTGGCATAGTGATTTTTTTACAGGAACCAAGGAATATAAATATTTGTAAAACTATTTGCAAAAATCCCCTGTCCCGAAAAGAAAAACGCCTTGTGCTTAAATATTTAGATATTTGTCTTTGTAAGATTTTCTAATTTCTATAATGGGCTTATTTAGCATATTTTTCTATTACATTTCCCAAAAAATCTCTTAATTTTAGAACGAACTGCAAAAAAAAACAGAATGTTCTCGGATCCCTATATACTTTAAAATTAATCAAGAATATCGACGCTGCGTGACGTTCTTCAATCATAGTTGCGTTTTCATTCCCCTCTTTTCGGCACTTATATGCTGCATACTCTTGTGTTAAAGTACTCCAGTAGTCTCCAAATCACCATAATCAAATACATCTCCGGCAGATTAGACAAATCTGCTTTGAAATAGCCGTAAATGCAACTTCGAGACAGACTTTCGGATTCAATGATGTCAACACTTTGAGCGCGTCGGTTCATGTTTAAAGCAGTATATTTCTGAAATTACTTATCGGATCGACCTCAAATTTTCAGTGTTATAATTATTAGACAATTACTTAGCATAAACGCACTAAAACTGAAATATAGAATTTAACTAAATGACCTCTTGCTATTTATTTGTCTTATATACTTTATTTTTCCTATAGAATTTTGGGGTCTGACAAATTGAATAAATCAGCTTTCAACAAAACACATACTCAATAAATACGTTGTTATTTGTTATGTTTACACAATATACAGGTAATATTCAACTAAACACATTCCCACAGAAGAACGAACATCCTTGTTTAGCCAAGGGAATAATTAGTATTTAATAATTATATTAACCTACCTTGTATCTATGCTTTATGTGTTTACTCCTTGGCGCTGTGCCATGCATGAAGCACAAGGGCTAAATATTGGGGAATATGATAATTAATTAGCTTATAATTGCTATTTCCGTCAGATATCTTGCCTGTTATCAACTGTTGCAAATAACGTTCGGCACACCATTAATCGCATACCCGATAGACCTAATACAAAGGTTAATGTTTAGAATAGGTAGAGAAAAATAAAATAATAATAATAATAATATTTATTGCGGATATTCGTTTACAATTTGTACTTACTTATAAACAAATTTTACATTACAATAAATATTGAAGAAGTTCACAGAAGGATAAACCTTTTGAGTGGACTAAACATATCTATATAATGAAAACACGATTACTACAATAGAAAAAACTAAATATGTAATAACTACGTAGTAGACTTCACTCTCTCACTTATAAATACACACACACAAATACACAGATACGCGCGCACACACACACACAAAACACTTACAAAGACTTTTACTTTGCGGGTGTTAGCTCTTTGATATTGAAAAAAAAAACATAATATAACATATAATCACTTCAGTGCACTTTGTGTCATAGTCCATGGAAATGAATTAGTAGTAGGTTATTACCTACTACTAATTCATTTCCATGGTACGTAAGTGTAAATATACTGATTCAATGGGGAACAATCCAAGCCAGTTCTTAATATATCCTACAGATTGCACCATGCGTACTCGGTTTAGTCATTCTGAACTTGTCATATAATATAACCTGTAAATAAATGTCCTCCTGTGTTGGAACACTTTGGTACACAGCAACATTTCATTTTCATTTTATACGTTTTTCTAATTAATTTTGTTTATGCAAAGAGATGTTCGTATTGGCATTGGATATAACATAACCTCAACAGCGCGAACAACCCAAATACCTAGAAAGGCATGTGAAACAACCGAGTACGGCTGGTGCACTCTGGTGGAAATAATAAAAAAAAATGTTCCCATTATATTTTCATATCTATAAGTAGATGTATCTTGTTCCTAGTTTGACTGTTTATCCATTGCTTGATTTTTGCTTTGAAAATAATATTTGAGTTAAGACTTCTTATATAATCTGGTAAAATATTATATATTTTTGGTCCTATATACGAATAGCACTTTTGACCTATTGTTTTTCTCCGTTTCGGTATTAATAATAATAATAATAATAATAGTATTTATTTCTTCATTGCAAAAAAATTATATACAAATAAAAGTATATAATAAAATCAATGTAGAAAACGTCACAAGAAAAATTAACAAACGGTTAACAGAGAAAAAACAATACAATAAAATATATAAAACACATGAACATACAAGACATTTTGTAATTGGTCACATAAAACAAATATATTAAATTACAAGAATTCACTTATCGTGTAGCAGTTTTTGTCTAGTAATATTTTTTTCAATTTACGTTTGAAAATATGTGTGCTGCCCGAAGACCTAACCTCTTCATCTAATGAAATATAAAGTTTACACCCTTGGTAAAGGAAACTTCTTTGGTACATAGCAGTTCTATGAGAATCAGGCAGTAGACAATTCTTTGCTCTAGTGTCATGTAAATGACTCACTTGATTTTTTAAAAAGATTGATTTATATGTATGAACATATGAGCACACCTCAAGAATGTATAGACCAGCAACTGTCAAAATTTTTAAATTTTTAAAGGCATCACGGCAACTCTCTCTGTAATTTAAATTTAATAAAATACGAATTGCATATTTCTGTAATAAAAATACCCTAGTTACATTACAACTATTACCCCAGTTTACAATTCCGTACCTAAGATGCGAATGAAAATTAGCATAATAGAGTACTTTAAGAATATCCTGGCTACAATGTTTAGACATAAATTTTAGAGCATAACAACTTGTTCTTAGCTTTATACATAATTTTTCGATGTGTTGAGTCCATTGTAAGTGTTTATCAAAAGTAACACCTAAGAGTATACTATCAACACAAGTTTTTGTTTCCCAGTCAGTATCACTAAAAAGTGTCAGGCTCTCGGAATTATTATTCAGTGAAAATTGTATTGAAACTGTCTTTGATTTGTTTAGAACCAAGTTATTATTTTGAGACCAATGTATGATTTCTTCATAAACTCTTTCAGTGGTTTGTTTTGCTTCAGCTAGGTTATTGCCGGTAACTAGAATGTTTGTATCATCAGCATAACAAATCACATAAACATTCGGTATTTTTTGTAGATGACTAACCACATCATTGGCAAATATTATATATAAAAGTGGACCCAAAATTGACCCCTGTGGAACTCCCTGTTTAATATTACAAATATTACTTTCAACTCCACCTGCCATTTTTACAATTTGTGTCCTGTTGTCTAAATAGGAGGAAAATATTTGTAAAGCAGTTCCTCGAATACCGTATCGTGCTAGTTTGGCCTTAAGCAGCTGATGGTCTACCAAATCAAAAGCTCGTGAGAAATCTACGAAAAGACCCACAACCGATTTCTTGTTGTCTAAAGCTTTAATGATTTTCTGATGAAAATCACACAACGCAGACTCCGTGCTTTTGTTTATAGTGAAACCATGTTGAGCAGGAGACAGTAATATATTCTGATGTAAAAAACCTGATAGTTGCTCCTTGAGATGAAGTTCTAAAATTTTAGAGAAACTACATAGTAGACTAATGGCTCTATAATTATTATAGTCATTTGGATATCCCTTTTTGTATAATGGCGAGACAATGGCTCTTTTAAATTTACTGGGAAATATACCTTTCTCTATAGAAAGGTTTATTATATAACATAATTGGCCGCTTATCGCACATTTGCATGTTTTAACTAAATTATTAGAGATATTATCATGACCACTAGAGTTTGAAGACTTTAATTTATCTATAAGAAGTTCAACATCCTGAGTTGTAACTGGAGATAGAAAAATTGATTTCGGAGTGTTAGGCACATTATTTTCTAAGTAGTCAAAATTATGTAAAGCATAATATTAATACTAATTTTTCATTCTACCTTGTGCTATATGTGTGTGTTTAACTTTCTCCAAATTATTTTACTCTTATGCATTAGCAACAAGATATTTTGACAATAAAGTTGTCTTTTGTCGAATACCTTACTTTCTAAATAGAGATCAACGGATGGGTAAGTGCAGCCCTTGCTATATATTATTTTTAATATCAATTTTTGAGCAACTTCTAGATTTTTTAAATAGTAATTTGTTGCACCACCCCACTCAGTGATTCCGTATGAAAGGTGTGATTGAGCTAATAGGCGTAATACGTAATTTTTAGGTGTTTTCATCGAAAATGTTTTTAAAATATTTAAATTTTGGTAATAGACTTCTCATTTTTTTTTTACTAGATTACTAATGTGTGTATCCCATTTTAGGTGACAGTCAATTGTCACGCCCATGTACTTTATAGTTGTTGCAAATGTTATGGTAATTTCAAGAGTACCGTGCTTGATTGTAATGTGATCAAATTCCGGCAGACCACTGACATAACTGGTAGATAGAATGTTTTATTGAAATTTATTGTTAAAACCCTATTATTGAAGAAGTCAATGACAGTTTTAAAATCCTCTTCTACCTTGCTTTTTAATAATCCCCATGTACTGTCTTTAAAGAATATTGCTGTATCATCAGCGAAGCTTATTATTTCAGCGTCGATGGGGATTTTGAAAAGGTCATTGACATATATAGAAAACAAAATTGGCCCCAACACAGTGCCTCGTGGAACCTCAAAACTAACAGTTCTTGCAGTGCTTATATAATTGTCTGTACTTACAAACTGCTTTCTGCCTGTTAAGTAACTCCTTAGCAAGTCATTAAATCTCCCGCTAAATCCAAGACTTTCGAGTGTGCTTAATAAATCTGGGTGGCTTACCGTGTCGAATGCTTTAACCAAATCCACGAATATGCACAAAGACGGTTCAGCAGCATCCATACTACTGTAAGTTTTAGCTGTTAAATCCGCTATTGCGTCATTTGTAAATCTGGCTTCCATAAATTCGTACTGCTTGTTCGATATAATATTATATTTCTTTACGAATTTTGAGTATTTTTTCATATATTTTAGCCAGATTCGATATGATATTGGTTTATAATTCGATACTTTTTGTTTATCACCTGATTTATAGAAAGGTTTAATGATTTGAAAGCAGCCGGGAACACACCGGTTTCCATAGATCTATTTATTATGTATGTTAGAGTTCCACAATGTACTTAGATATTTCTTTTAGTGTCTCTGCCTTTAACTTATCCACACCAGGAGCTTTTTTTAATTTCAATTCGCTTATTATCTTCTTTACCTCCTGTATATTTGTATATGTAGTTACAAATGAATTAAGTAGGCGAGTCTTTGCCAGATTTGGATTATTTGGAGATTTGATATTTTCTGCTAGTTTTTTACCAACATCACTAAAAAAATTATTATAATAGTTTACTATTTTTGTTTTATCTAGTATAATATCTCCGCTTCTGTTTTTTACACTAGTAATATTTGTTTTGCTATTCGTTTGTCCCTGGATGTCTTTAATACATTGCCACATTCTTGTTGGACTATTATTATTTTGACTTATTATCTTTTTGTAATAATTTGTTTTTGTTATTTTAATTAATTCGTTTAACTTGTTTCGATATCTTTTGTACTCATTTAATAAGTTTACATCATCAACATGTATACATTTTATTTCTTCCTTGACTCAATGTTGGTTGTGGCATTTTCTTCATTTTTCCTGTGTGTCTTATTGGGATCCTCTGGCACATGTATTTTCTTCTAAAATAATGTCTGTGAAATCTACAAAATATTACAATTATGCGGTATTTTAGTGGAAAATAACCTTTACGACTGTGACTTTTAAGTCAAAGGAGCAGTTAGAGGGCGTTTTTTGACAAATGATGAATAAGATCAAAAATAAAAAAAGAATTTTGGCGACGTTTCGGAAACCGAATCTGGTTGCTTTCATAAAGCTTTATTACGAAAATGTTTATGTTTTGTGTATATTAAATACATAGTTTTAAGAATTTATTTAAGAATATCCATAGATACTTATTACTTACACAGAACTATTTATATAGTTAGAGAATATTATTTAGGTATTAAGCAAATCACAACTTACATACTTTTACTTCCACATCCAGTGGAAATATAGTAACGGCAAAAAAATTTTTTTAAATTTTTTATTGTTTAAATAGGCTTAGAATGTCATGAAACGTCGAGATTTTAAATTTGAGCGAAAAAATTTCTGTCTGTCGATGTCGGTCTGTCTGTCTGTCACTTTTTTGTGCGCACGTTTACTCTGGAACCGTTTAAGATACTGACTTGAAATTTGGTACACATATTTACTTTAATGAGATCTGGAACTAGATTATATTTTCATCTTGTTCCGTCGAAGTTGAGGGGTAAATTGGGGTAAATTTGGGGTAAATACGTAAATCAAGCAGGTAAATGGACTCTTACCTGCTTGATTGGTATTTAGTATATACAAGAGAAGCTAAGGTCTCAAAAAAATTTTTGGCATTAGTCACCCCCATTACCAAATCGAGCTTTGAACATGTAAAGAAAAACCGGTCATCTCGGTCTTCGCAGCGAGGCAGTTTCTTTTGTCTTCTTGTCGAGAAAAGTAAATATGATGAGGAAGAATTGAGAACTGCCCTTTTGACTGATGCGCCGAGTTACAAAGAAAAAAATATTGACAAATAGCCACCGGTCAAAATTTTGGTCACCGCGGCGAGGCAGTTCTGCTCATTATCGAGTAGTTTCGATGTCTCTTGACCACAAGAAAGTTCGAACGGAGCTTGTTGCTAGTTCAGTTACGAGTGATTACATTCGCATGGTGCGGCGAGGCAGTTCTCCACTTCAGACTGTTCCAAATATCATTAAGAAGACGAAAGAAATATGAACTTAACTTTTTCCTAGTTTACATTTGACAAAAATGATTTCCGCCGCGACAAAAAAACACAAGAAGCAAATTAAGGCTGTTTATATATAAGCACAAGCTCTCAGAGAATTTGTTTAAACAGAATTGGAATTAAATTTCAAATTTCAATTAATTTTCAAATACAGTAATAAGAAAAGAAGGATTAAAATTGTCAGGTTTATTATTTATTATATTATGTATAATATTCATTTTAGCGAACACAGTCGTATTTGCAAATGCGGCCCTTACTACGATTTATAATGTGTTAGACAAAACTAGCTGTCCCTTGACAACATCGATCATCGTCTAATAGTTGATGAGCGGGAGGGGGGACTCTACTAGAAGTACGATTTGTATGGTTAATAATTTTCAATATACAATAAATAATACTGAACAACTTCCGATTATCATCGATTCTTATCATTGGTCCTTATTCATCGATGTTCCGATAATCAATACCGTTCATCATCGATGTTGAAAAATCAATGTTTTGCCCTTTATTATCGATGAACATTGAATATCGATGAATATCGCTAATCCTCACGTTCCAGTCTTACCTTCCACTTCGTTGCCATAGGCAGCGAAGCCATCCGACCTCTTCATGTATTGCGCGCGCCGCCGCGTCATTCCAGAACTCGCATATACATACCAGGAGAGTCTGATACGAGCAAAGATGTTAAAGATCTTTGGATACGAGTTGCCCGGACCAGGGTGTATTAAATTACACCCTGGCCCGGACCGAGGATGCTGCGTTGGCACTATACAGAGTATACCATCTTTGCATAACGTCAACGCAGCATCCTCGGTCCCAGCAGCTGTCATCTTTTATTTACGTATACATCCGTTTTATACCTTCTGCTGGAGACGCTACATGGCTTCGAATACAGTCCATGTCGTTGCCATAGGCAAGGAAGTCATCCAGCATCTCTATATACTCCGCGCGCCGCTCGTCAGCACGCCGAACGTATATGCCACTCCATTCAATTTCGCGCAGCTACGGCCAACGGAAAACGGCAGTTCGCATTTTTTTATCGTTTTATACAACCCACTCTATAAATAGAAAAATTTTTAGCCTCGCTGCTTTGATAAATTGTAGCCTCCAATTTGATACAACTTTGATTGATATTATTGGAACTTAGGCCAATGAAAAATGGCAGTTCTCGATTAATTCATGTCTTGTTCATCATTTTTAACGAGCTCCCTATTTTGATGGGGGTTATTGGTAACGGGCTGCCGTACTATAATGAAATTACCTATTTTCTGTATAGTGTTGCCCTAATCTGGGCACGCTAATATACTAAGGTAAATACTTCAAAACACTCATTATTGGAGAACCAATAACCCATGAAAACAACTACCTACACTTCTAGCTAATACTGACTAAATGTTGAATTACATGAGAGGATTCCTGGCATTTTAAAGCAAAAAAATATATTGATACTTAATAATTAAATCATTTATTTAAATTCAGTTATTCACACTTTTTTATTTAATATGAAATTATCTACTTTCTTTTTATTGGTACCTTAATCTGGTCACGCTAATATACTTCTTAGGAAAACACTTTAAAACACTCATCACTGGAGAACCAATCAAACATTTAGTTTTCTAGCTAATACTGACGGATGCTAGGATTCCTAGCATTTTAAGGCAAAAAAATATATTGAAAATACTGAAATCATTTACTGAAATTACTCCTTAGTTCTCTTCAGTTGAGTATAGAAACATAGAAACATTCATTCATTATTTACAAGCCTATTCTTGATTTATTTTACAATTAATTATTTTTTATTTATTTGCTTTCATCATAATTAGAGAATATTATTTAGGTATTAAGCAAATCAGAACTTACACACTTTTTTATTTATAATGAAATTACCTACTTTCTGTATATTGTCCTAATCTGCATATATTAGCTAGGAACACAAAAATAAGAATTAAAATGCTAGAATATCGTAAGAGAAACATTGTTTCGACATTGCGTAATTTCAAATGATATGTTTAATTTTTCTAAAATACCTCGATAAAATGTAAATAAGTTGTCCACGACTAATTTAGATAATACGAAATGTTGTTGTAATCCACAGCTACAGAGAAGATCACAAGGTTGTTGAGTGTTCTTTAGTCCAAAAAGAAATCACAAAACAATCATGATAACGCTCTAAATATAGAAAAGAATGTTCAAAAAATAAATATGATGGAAAAACACAGTTTAAATTTTAAGTGATAATTAAATTCATATCTTACATCTATAAACATTTTGGTAGATATAATCGATGTTATGGCATATTATTTAAATAATTAATCTTGGTTAATGTTTATTTTGATGGCCGAGTCCAACGTCGATAATATCAACGATTTCAGATTATATCGGGTGACAGCATAAATTTTATTTTGTGTCATTAGATATCCAGTGCATTCCCATGTCAGTACTCGTACATTGCTTTATGATACACGTCCTCAACTTTGAGACATACGTCCAATTAAAAATCTTTAATACAACGGACGACACGAAGCGACGAACGGTTCCATTTTGAATGGAAACTGAGGGTAACCTAAAAAACATAGGTTTCCAAACCGCCATATTTTGTAAAAATATGCGTAAGTATGGTATGGCAATTGAAAAAAAATTTTTTTTTGTTTTTTGGTGCTTCATTTAAACACAATCTGGAGAATTTTAGTGTCTAGTAGAGAAATACTGAATAATCAAACGCAGCCACACTCTTGGCAGTATATTGACTAACAAATAAAATAATATGTACATTAAGAGAGCTTTCGTATACTTTCGTTTGGGTATGCCTAATATTTCAACTTATGAATTTTGTTTAACAAATCGCAAGATAAAAAAATTATGATGTATATACTTTGATAAAACATACAAACTTGTCTTGGTATTTCAGTCATCAGGTGTAAAAATTCAGGACTAGATTTTTTTTTTTTTTTTTTCGCTTAAAGACTTTATTTGGGTGTCAAAAGAGACCCGAGTTTGTGGATTGGGATCTGTTTTTTATTTTATTTTTTAAAGATATATAAAAGTTCAGAAGAATGCGAAGCAGAAGATTCGCTTTCGGGGGCGTATTTGTTGAAGAATCGAGCTGTTGGTGCTGTGGACTGTCTAGTATTATCCCTAACGGTCCGTGCCTGTGGTGATACAATTCCGTTTTTAGCTAATAAGGTCCAATTAACCGGGTGACCGAGTGTACTCACTTCGGCGATACATATACTAAAATTGGAATAATACAGAGAAAACTAGCATGGCCCCTGCGCAAGGATGACACGCAAAATCGTGAAGCGTTCCACATTTTTTATACGATGGTGATCAGGCCGGCCATCACATACGCGGCGCCGGTGTGGTGCAGCATCCCGGCCACGACAATGCGAAAATTTCGAGTCTTAGAACACAAATTTATGAGCCTCATTTCGGTAGGTAAACCTCCCTCAGAGATCTCTACGCACGTTGCCACGACATAACCCCACTAGCGGACTTCGCCCAGGAAATATCACAGAAATTCTATCAATTCAAACTGGGCGATAGTCCATTAACCCGCGACATAACACGAATCAGACAGCATAATGCCATTTTCAACCTGAAACACCCATTACCATACCAGGCGTTGCCTATCTTTCGGCAACTTCCCTTGCCTCACTTTCCTATACCACAATTTCCCCTTCACCACCTTTTACCTTTATCACCCTTTACCCTCAATCCCTTTTCCATTCCCTCTATTCATCTCTTTTTTGTTAATTTTGTTAATTTTACTTCCACGTCCAGTGGAAGTATAGTAACGACAAAAAAATTTTTAAAAATTTTTATTGTCCAAATAGGCTTAAAATGTCATGAAACGTCGAGATTTTAAGTTTGAACGAAAAAAAAAATTTCTGTCTGTCTGTCGGTCTGTCTGTCGGTCTGTCTGTCTGTAACTTTTTTTGTGCGCACGTTTACTCTGGAACCGTTTAAAATATTGACTTGAAATTTGGTACACATATGTACTTTAACGAGATCTAGAACTAGATTATATTTTCATCTTGTTCCGTCGAAGGGTTGGGGGGTAAATTGGGGTAAATTTGGGGTAAATAGGTCACAATCAAGCAGGTAAGAGTCCATAAAATTGGTATTTAGTATATACAAGAGAAGCTAAGGTCTCAAGAAAATTTTTGGCATTAGCCACCCTCATTACCACCCCCATCCCCTTATTAAAGGGGATGAAAAAAAATTGTGATTTAGTGTATGTACAGGAACCAGAAACCTCAAAATATTTTTTTCACTTCATCCACCCCCCACTATCACCCCCTATCACCACTCCCCACCCCACTACCGATGTGGGGTATCGTTTTATGGGTTTTTGGGGTAGAGGATTTCAAATATTATATTATTAAAGTTCCATAAACAATTATTTTCACATACAAAGTTTTTTCGTTGTGAGTGGTTTGGATAGAGAATCTGGATGTGGAAGTAGTGTTTCCTTGGGCAGCGGTTTTTCTTCTTTTGTCCTTTTTTGTCTACCTTTTCAAAATCCCCCCTCGACCAATAACTTCTTGAAAATCCAAACTCTTTAAACTACAACTTTCCTTTCACCCCACCTTTCTAGAGGCAGTACGACCACCGGACGAAGGACGTTGTTAGCTCGAACGGGTTTTTTCATTGAGTTTTCCTCGTATCAGCAATCAGACCTGTAAAAAGTGTACAGTGTTTAGTGCAAATAAAAACCAATAGTGTAATATTAAGTTTTTAAAAGTCCTTTAGTTTCTATAGACAACCAAATTGTTAGATTTAAGCTTTTATCTTTTTAAGCAGGAGCTCTAACATTTAAATATCTATCATTCTAGCCAAACCGGACCCGCTCCACCCGGCCGCGCATTCACCACAACGCTGCGCGAGGTGGTTGCACGGCCCTGGACCGGGATCCGATTAGGCGCATTCCTGTAACTTTAATTTGAAAATAAACTGTTATTGATTGATTGATTGGGTGACTGAGTGAAATTTTATTTTATTATTTTTAGTTATCTTTTTTTGGAAGGCACACAGTGGGAAATTTTTAAATTTTTTTAGACAAAAATTCGTCTACAATGCAATTATTAATGGATTTGAAATTTTTTTTTTTAAATAATTGTTAGTTATCACCCGATGTATGAGCACTGCCCAAATTTTAAAAACGTTCAACATAACCTCAAAAAATCCTATAAACATATGAAATTCGTGTATTTTACCTAAGTAAAAATGCGAATTTCTGTTTTTTAAAAGTTTTACTCAGAAAATATCCTTTACTACACGTTTTTTGGGCGGTGATTAAGAAAAATGAGGTCCCGTTAACCAGAAATTGATATAACACCCTTAAAATACCGAATAACACCAATAGGGATTTTTTCGAAATAGAGTCTAAATTTTTCATACATTCTACTCCATGTAAAACAAGTATCCAAAGTTAAAAAAAACAACAACAGATTTTTATCAAAAGTAAAGTCATTAGTAAACAAAATTATTAAAAATAAGTACATTTATTTCATTAAACTCTATAGCATTAACAATATAAAATATGTATTCAATTATTGCAGATTCGATTCTTTACCGCAGTTTTTTCTTTTTACTATAAAATTTAAATCTTATGATTGTAATATATGAAATAATTGACAATTATTATCAAAGCTTTAGCATTTAATAAGATGATTGATTGTATTTTTTTCAGTAATTTTTTACTACTAAGTATACAATTGATAAAAAAATTTAAAAAAAATTGAATAACATCCATTTTAATGTCCAATTTTTTTCATTATTAAATTATCTTAAGACTATCTTAAAATCTGTTTTTTTTAAACTTTTTATACTTGTTTTACATGGTGTAGAATGTATGAAAAATTTAGACTTTATTTTAAAAGATTTTTTTTTGAAATGTCTAAAATTTAATTTTTTTGAAAAAAATAGAGATATCTGCTGATTTTAAGCTGCTTGTCTGTCTTCTTGAAATAAATAATTTTATAGCTCGAAAAATACAAACATTTATTGTTGAAAAATAAGCGGACTGTAACAATAGTGACTGTGTACATAAAATCATTGTAACTTAACAACTGAAAAACTCAAAAACCTCATGGTCTCGCGTCTGCATTCCATCATCCCCCCCATTTCGCCTCGGCGCGTGGCTGGTACGAATATAGTCTGTTCACAGTTTGTAGAGATAAACATAGATATAGTCTGTTCATAATTTATAGCACTAAACACTGCTTTTAAGCACCCAATTGTTTATGACCTTTAAGATGCTTAAAATATGTTTACTAAAAATTGGATTGTTGTTTCACATTGCATAGAATGGATGAAACATTTTCATTTCATTTTAAATATTTTTTTTCCTTTCAAATGGAAAAAAATGCGATTTCTAACTTACGAGCTTCTTAAAAACGTTGAAGAACTTAGAATTTGTTTCTACTCACATTGAATTGTTGTTTATTCACATTGTCAAAGTATATAAGAAATGATTAATTTAACCTTTAAAATAATATTTATTTATCAAACAAGGTACGGAGACTGATTTTAGTGAAAATATCGAAGAAGACGTGATTCTAAAATTTCAAAAAATGTCGAAATCTATTTTCAAATTCTATAGCCATTTAAGGGTGGTTTTCACCCTTAAAGGAGGTTGAGATACACTCGTCACAATGTACTCTCTTACCCTATTTTGAAGCAAAAACTAAAAAATAACCATTGTAACTATATTTTTTGTATTTTTTGTCGAAATGGGGGTCGTTTCAACCCCGTTGATTAACTCTTAGGGTAAATGTTTACTGAATTATTATTTGAATAACTAAGGTTTTATATTTATTATATAAAAAATACACTTTACTAGACTATTTTATATTTTTAATAAGAATATTTCGAAAAAATCCCTATCAGAGGTGTTTTTCGATATTTTAAGTATGTTATATCAATTTCTGGTTAACGGGACCCCATTTTTCTTAATCAGCGACCCAAAAAAACATGTAGTAAAGGATATTTTCTGAGCAAAACTTTTAAAAAACAGAAATTCGCATTTTTACTTAAGTAAAATACACGAATTTCATATATTTATAGGATTTTTTGAGGTTATGTTGAACGTTTTTAAAATTTCGGCAGTGCTCAAACATCGCGTGATACCTAACAATTATTAAAAAATTTCAAATCCATTAATAATTGCATTGTAGACGGATTTTTGTCTAAAAAATTGAAAAATTTCCCACTGTGAGGCGGTTCAATTTCTTTTAAAAAAAAATTCTCACTCCTTTGTGGATATAGTTACTTAGCTTCTACATAGTGAAAGAAAACATTGTGAGATAGTATGCATATTTGTGCATATTATAGGAGCTTTTCCCATTCACTTAATTATAATTTTGTTATTATATTATATTAAATTTGAACTAATAATTAGCGTTAATTATAGCAGCTAGAAATTTGAAAAATGTTCTCTAGTTTCGGAAACATGTCTTCGACTCACGACGTCATTAATACTCATTATTAATTTTGAAATCAATAACATTGACTTAAATCAGTTGTTTCGAGTCTTCGCTGGCCCGTCGAGTGATTTTGCATACGTGAACTCATATCCACACCACCCCGGAGGTTCTACCTCCGGGGAAAGAGATGGTGTTTTCAGATGTAAAAATATAAAATATACGGGGTTGTTCCATTTAAAAAAACCAAAGTCCATATCTCCGAAATGCGACTTTCAATTGTTTTTCTGAAATGATTTTTGGAAAAACATATTATTTTCTATAACTTGTATTTTTAAATTTTTTTTATGTAACTCCAAAAATAACGTTCGCGCGCCCATCCTGTTACTTACACCCGACACTGTAAATTTCAGTCGCCTCTTACTTTTTGTAACGAACATGTTGAGAGCGACATCTGAATCAATTTTGAAATTAGAATTAGTACCCATGCTGAAAATTTCGTGGTGAGAGGGGCTCGGGGCTGGCTACTCCACTGGGCAGAGGTATGATTTTCATCTGGTGATAATTTCCAAGATTTCCTCCTTTAGCCTTTCCGATTCATAGTGCATTAACTCGTTGTTTATTTATCTATTTAAGGTGCAGTATTCCTTCAAACTCCAGCTATTATTTCTAGCAGTTAGTCCTTTGATGGTGGTTTGCCCAAGAGCTAGCCAGTTCCGTTTCTTGTATTAATTTTGTTCGTTCTTGTGTTCCCTTTTTCCTCCAGGTTCTTTGTCCAATATTGCAGTGGTATATGTGTATCTTCTCGTGTGCGTATTGTTGTTGCTTCTATATTTTATTCAGATATCTGAAAGTGTGATTTAGTCGTCCTGTTGGACGGATTTTTAGTTTTCGAAGTGTTCTCTGCACTTTTTCTCCTCATGACTTTTTTTCGTCTCTCTTTTTCTTTCAAAACTAATTTTAGTTACTTGTTGTTCTCCTCAGGTGTTGTCTATGTGGCCCTAATCTTTTTTAGCTGTTCATATTTATTATGTTTTCCTTTCTTGTTCATAGGTGATTTCCCCCTTTTTAATGTTTTCCTTGCCGAAATTTTTATTTTTGAACTCATAAAAATAAATAAATAATTAAATGAATTAATGAACAAATAGATGGATAAACAGTATTCAATTCAATGTTATAGTCATAGCTGAAAATGTCCATCTCCAACCTTCGTTTTTTGCTTTCACCTCCATATGATAAATAGTGGAGGTGGCTCATACAAAAAAAAATTAGGCCTTTAGTTCTTGTGTGCACACTAAATCACAGTTTAATTCTTTCACCCACTTCAATAACGGAGTGGGGTGGTAATGGGGATGGCTGATGTCAAAAAAATTTTTGAGTCCTTTGGTTCTTATACGCACACTAAATCACAATTTTAATTTTTATCCCCTTTAATAATGGGGTAGGGGGTGGCTGACGTTAAAATGTACATTTGGTCCTTGTACATACACTAAATTCCAATTTCCAATTTGGGTTCTTACTTGCTTGCTCTACCTATTTACCTCTCAAACCTTCAACGGAATAAGATCAAAATATAATCTAGTTCCAGTTCCAGTCGCTATAATATTAATAATACATTGGTGTACCAAATTTCAAGTCAATATTGCAAACCCATCCAGAGTAATCATGCGCACAAAAATGGTTAGACAGACCGATAGACAGAAAAACAGAAATTTTTTGTTCAGAATTAAAATTTCGAGTTTTCATGACATGAGCCTATTTGAACAAAAAAGAAAATTTTACGATTACCACCATGTGCATGGAAGTAAAATTAAACATTCGCACAATTTCAATATGTATCTTAACATCTTTTTTACACAATAGGCTGTTTTAATTCGTACTTTTACAGCACACATTTTTGCTGAATTAGATATACGCATAAAATCTAGTTTTGTATTTCACTTGCCTGAATAAAAACAAATATTAATTTAATGGTCAATATAAATGTATTTTATGACCAGCAATTTTTTTGTCAAGTTAAATTTATGACAGACAAAAACAGAATTGAAAATAAAAACGCCAATACTGGTAGATTTATATATAAAATAAAATCAGGAACGCTCATCAAACAAATGGTATTATCATTCGATCTTTAATTTTCCTTATCTAGAATCAGTATCCGGGACGCCGACCCGACCCCGGTTCTGATAACACTACCAACCGACTGATCAGTGCCTGATTAATAGGAAAAAAGTTTCATGTATGTGTTTACTTGAAATTGTACATTATTTTTATTTATTTTATAGCTGGACGGATGTCACACAACAGGACATACCTTAATTATCATTTTATGTTTGCCATAATTTTATGGCGTTTTAGAGGTGAAATTATAAAAGGGAAAACTGTATTCACGTATCGCAATAACACCATTTTAGAAAAAGATTGCATCTAGTGAAATTACAGTTATTATTATCATTTATTTCGCAGAACACGTTTAGTTATCTAACTTCGGAATCTTTTATCTTCTTTGTTATAAATAAATATACGTAGCGTCATTGTGGTGCGGTCTGTTAGGAAATGCATCCAGAGTAGATTGTTATTTCAGTTGAATATTTAAAAAAAACATATTATATATGAGTATAATTATACGCATGTAAGTACGATAGTAAGATCACATAACATAAAACATAAACACACTACACGTAGTAGACAACCAAGTCCAAAATTAAGGCTGTCCGGAAGGGTTACACATTTGGAAAAACCCAGACATACATCCATTATCAGGCATTATCAGTACCAGGGCTGGGGCTCGAATCCAGAACGCGATAGACAGTCG
The DNA here is from genome assembly GCA_936432065.2 of Rutpela maculata. Taxonomy (NCBI): domain Eukaryota; kingdom Metazoa; phylum Arthropoda; class Insecta; order Coleoptera; family Cerambycidae; genus Rutpela; species Rutpela maculata. The sequence goes on from OW386289.2 coordinate 137,547,375, forward strand.
GTCAGCATATTCCCAATTTCGAATTTAAATACTTTTATATTTTATTTAGCTAATTTACTTCCACGTCCAGTGGAAGTATAGTAACGACAAAAAAATTTTTTAAAATTTTTATTGTTCAAATAGGCTTAGAAAGTCACGAAACGTCAAGATTTTAAGTTTGAGGGAAAAAAAATTTCTGTCTGTCGGTCTGTCTGTAACTTTTTTGTGCGCACGTGTACTCTGGAACCGTTCGAGATATTGACTTGTGTACAAGAACCAGAAACCTCAAAATGTTTTTTTACTTCATCCACCCCCACTACCACCCTCACCCCGCTACCGATGTGGGGTATCGTTTTATGGGTTTTTGGGGTAGAGGATTTCAAATATTATATTATTAAAGTTCCATAAACAATTATTTCCACATAAAAAATTTTTTCGTTGTGAGTGACTTAGATAAAAAATCTGGATGTGGAAGTAGTGATTCCTTGGGCAGCGGTTTTTAGCATGTCATTGTTTGGTACTTCATTTATTTCATTTAAAAGTATAAATAAAAATATATAATGCGTACAATTTCGCGTTTAAACTGGTTAAACCGCACAAGGTACCACAGCGGTTAGGTGTTATGGCAAGCGACCCTCAGACAATGTTTTCTTAATTAGATAATGATCTTCATAAAACTCAATCATGTTTATTTATTTTTATGTTCTGGGCTTCACTAAATTCGCTTTTTTTTTTTTTTGGGGGGGGGGGGATTTTGTCATAAGACGGGTTTGTAGGGAAAATAAACAGAAAAAGCCCTACTCTAGCTGCCAAGTATTAGAAACAATTTCCACTAAATGCATCTTTGTATAGTTTTTGATTTCAACGAGGGGTCAAGGGAGTAGAGGGATATGGGTGGGTAATGTAGGTGTGTTTTATGGAGGGTGTGTTTGTAGAAATGTGGATTTTGATGGAAAAAATTTGCCACTCAATACGCCTTAACCGACCGTGCCATGAACATTAATGTCGCACGAGGGGCAAACCGCGAAGGAAATCTGGTGTACACTCAGAAGGAAATCCCAGGAAATCTTAAGGAAATCTTAGGAAGTCCGGAGGAAATCTTTTGCTTTTCGGATTTCTTCCCCCTCGCTCCCAGTCTTCAAAAATTTTTTGAAAAAAATTCGATGAAATCTGAGGGAAATCCGAGGAAATCTCTCATCTTCGTCAAAGAGGAAAGCTGGTATACAAAATTTTGGGCGCAATACGTACTTATCACGATAAACGCGTGATAGGTATTTTATTCTATTGTACAGTGGGACCAAAAGCCAAAAAATGCAGACAATTATTTAGAAGTTGGTACCGATGTAAAATAATTCATGCAAGATTCTAAATAGTCCAATCATTAGCTCAAATAAAGTGCGTTCGTAATGCAAAAACAACCGCTGCCTAAGGAATCACTACTTTCACACTACTACCACATCGAGATTTTCTATCCAAGTCTCTTACAACGAAAAAGAATTTGATACTATATTTGCACTATGCACTCCACCATGTGGAAATAATTATTCATAGAACTATAATAATATAATATGAAATCATCTACCCCAAGAAAACCATAAAACGATATGCCACATTGGTAGTGGGTGTGAGGGTGGTGATGGGGTGGTGGTTGATTTTTGAGATCTTAGCTTCTCGTACATACACTAAATCCCAATTATACGGACTCTCGCTTGCTTACTTTACCTATTTACCCCCATTTACCAAACAACCTTTCAATGGAACAAGATCAGAATATAAATCTAGTTCCAGATATTAGTCCTGAGTCTGAGTACACTTCTGTAGGAAAGTTGACGTACCCCAATTCGGATTCAGCACACAAATATACATAAGGAGTGATAGGTTTAGTCCTTGGAACAGAGTTTTTTTTTGTAGATCTGTGCACAGGTGCACTTTGTGCCACAGGTCTGCAAAAAAAAAATCTGTTCCAAGGACTAAACCTATCATTCCTTATATATTTTTGTGTGAAGCCTACGCTGCTTTCAGAACTGAAGGTCATACCGGAATGTTAGAAGCCTGCCGAATGGTTGGTAGGCCCGTTGAAGAAGGTGGTTATCTTGGCACCCCTCGTTTACTTAGGTCACATGGTTCAGGTATTTGCTTAATATACCTAAATAATATTCAGGTATTTGCACTCACTAACCGCACATGACATGGCTGTAATGAATTGGCTGGCGCAGCTACTGTGGCATTTTATTTTTTGCTTTTATTTAGTTAAGTGTTACCAAAATCGACATAATCGATTTGTGTGTAATATGAAACATCCACAAACACAAAACAACTGATTAGTGATGCCCACGAACAGAAACTAACCAAATCAATAACAGTAACAAATTCTAAAAATCTAATGATATTAGCAGTGGGCACAGTGCGACATGCATGTGAATATCTGAATTTAACATAATAAAGCATAGTAAAAAAATATTATGAAAAAATTCTACATTTAGTTAAGGCTACTAGTATCAACAAATTTGTTATTTTTTTTTTATATTCTTGGAGTACTATCTGTTTTTTTATTTCATATTTATATTTTTTAAAATGTTTGATCTGCCTAATTGTCTCTCGTAAAATGTTGTACAATTTAAGAGCAAAATAAATATTTATGCCAATTGTGTTTAGGGTTATTTTGACTGAAGTATTTTGTTGTTTTTGTCTTGTTTCATGATTGCGAGATTAATGTTTGATTCGGGTGAAATACTCCAAAATGGCTATTTCTTCATTTTAATTTCTATGCCCCCTTACCTCAGAGGCACTCAGCCAAATGTGACTATTTATGCTATATATTTAAAAATTCAAACTGGGTATATAATAAAATTAAATTACAAATTAAAAAAAAAAAACGACACAAAGATATCGACTAACTAATATAAAAAAAATAAATTAACACAACTTTAAAAATTATGAAATAATTTTAATTCCATATACGAACTCTTATGATTTATTTAAATCCGGCTTACATTTTCTTTATGTCCTCGAGATTTGCTTTCTTATACGCATGAATATATCGGGAGCTGCTGTTTTGAATCTAACTATTTAGTAGTTCGTCTTTACAGCAGCCCCCGACATATTCATGCGTATAAGAAAGCGAATCTCGAGGACATAAAGAAAGTGTAAGCTGGATTTAAATAAATCATAAGAGTTCGTATGTGGAATCAAAATTATTTCATAATTTTTGAAGTTGTATTAATTAATTTTTTTTTTATATTACATTTTTTTTATATTAGTCGATATTTCTTTTTGGGTCGGGGGTTAAAAATTAACTAACTTCAAACTTTTGGTTATTTTTTGGTGGTGCGTTAATTTCTTGGAGAAGTGTATATTCATTGCGTCGTTCCTATCCGATATAAAACTTATAGTTTAAACCGAATCCTTTACCATTTCTTAGAATGCAACGTATATACACTATCAAATTATAGTGTTAAAACTAAACAATTTTGTCCGCCATCTCGGGACGTCCGCCATATTGATTTTAGTGTGACGTCATTTTATTTTCGTATTCTTCTCAGCAATTTCATTTGATACCCATATCATGGGGGTGCATAAAAAATAACTGGTCCGCCATATTGGATTTGGAATGACGTTACTTAGCTAACCATGCATTGTCATCCAAACTAAACCTGTATGCAAAATTTCAGCTCAATCGGTTGTGGATAACTGTTTTAAAATTCAGTTGCATCCGCCATATTGAATTTAGTGTGACGTCATTTTACTTTCGTATTCTTCTCAGCAAACCCTTTCATTTTATACCCATATCATGGGGGTGCATAAAAAATAACTGGTTCGCCATCTTTGGGAGTCTGCCATATTGGATTTGGAATGACGTCACTTAGCTAACCATGAATTGTCATCCAAACTAAACGTGTATGCAAAATTTCAGCTCAATCGGTTGGGGATAACTATTTTAAAATTCAGTTACAAGATTTGACCCACAAAAACAAGGCAAGTTAAATAAAAGCTTGTAATCAAGATGGCGACCAAACATCAAAATCTAATATGGCAAAAACCTTCTCGATAAAATACTCTTTCAAATAAAAAAAGTGCATCAAAATCGGATCACCCGTTGAAGAGATATGAATCCACAGACAGACAGACAGGCAGACATATAAAAATACGCGTCAAGCTTATAACACCTCTCTTTTTGTGTCGGGGTTAATAAATCAGTAGATTCATGCATTATTTTTACATATCGCTTTTGTTATTTGTATTTGTTCAGAGGTTTTAAGTTGTTTTTTACGGCATCCCACCGTAGAATATCATACCCCAGTATCGACTTGATGATTCTTGCGTAGATTATTTTTAGATGTGTTCTTTTATTTTTCACCATGTCTTTGACCAGTTTAAATTTTGTACATTATTTGAGGTCATACCCGTTGAAACTTTTATTTAGGTTGAAATCCATAGCATATGAAAATGTAGACAATTCCACCGAGAGCTAATTTTCCATAAGAGTGATGCGGAGTCCGTTTTTATTAGGATATTTTTTTTTTGTGAAGTTAAATCATACACACAATCCTGTTGCTTTGAGTCTCGGCCTACATTTTAAAAATATCAGTGCGGTAGTAGAAAAATATTTTTTAAACCTTATTGGGGTTGCACTTAGGAACAAAAAAAAAACAAGATATTGTTATTTTGAGTAAAAAATTTAAAATCATTTTTATGACACCCCTTAAGAGGCTGTAACTTAACAAAGAAGGAATATTTTGAAAAATGTTATAGGAAGAATTTCACTTAATTTGAGCTAAGGAATCTACAGTTAATTTTTTTCAACTTTGTCCCCTGATACCCTGTATATATAAAAAGAACACATACGGGTCGAAATGAGAACCTCCTCTTTTTAAAAATATTTAGAACCCAGTTAAAAAAAGTAATGGGTTTTATGAAAGCTCTATAATTAAAGCTATTTACCGACATCGTCCTTGTTAAGATTTTTGCAACATACTAATGTTATTAAAAACACATCGCAAATAAATAAATTAATTTACTTATCTCCATCCACATGGTTCATTATTGCGACTAAAAACAAACCAAAACATAATTTATTCGGTGATCAATATTGAAATAAATACCCACAACAGAAGACTTATATGAAATCAAGACAAAGATGAAAGCGTCCTTCCGGCGGACAATAAAACTGAAACTTCAGTTTTCAATTCCGAATGAAAACTGTAAAAATCTTCATTACCGATACTCCAGATTCCATTCAAGGCAACATATATTTACATTTAACTGGCCATTCCATTGAACAATCACGTTGACGCAACAGGTGATTTTCACACCACTCTACAATCCTCCCCCTCCCCTCGCAGCGGTTTACTATCAACGAGGGTCGTACACGGCGTCCCGGTCCCTTTACGATCGCCCTTCTGCTGTTTAGGGCCCTCTTTTTGACAGAAACCTTCAGTCCCTGTTTAGCTTTGCTAGTGTAGTCTGTAGAGAGCACGAAACTGGATTGTATTAGATTTGAAACGGTTAAAAGACGAATGCCGAGGTGTATTAGTGTGTAAAGACCGCTCGAATCGGAATTTTGCATGTGGGGTTCAGCATGAAATGGTAGTTTTTGCTTTCGAAATGGGTGAGTTTGATTTTTATTAGATAGCGAGATAAGAAATGCTTATCTTGTTATTTTATTTATCATTGTTTGTTTTTCTAGATTTCAGAACGATATTAAAATAAGCTGTCACTACATCATTACGTGAAAGGTATTTTTTTGGTCGTAAATTAGAAATAACAATGATTACTAAAAGAGAAATTAATTTTGGCTGTTTATATTAAAATGAAAGATTGCAAAAGTATGATTTGATTTGTCGTAATGATATACATGTTAACAAACAATCTTGTCATTAACCAAATTGACCAATTGTAGCAAACGTCTTTGAAATATATCTCTTATTTTTTTCTTTAAATATCTGACAGTTTTTATGGATTTGCTGCCCTGCAAGAAATTTCAAACTCGTAAAAATGTTAATTTCATTACGCCATTTAGAAGATGCAAGATGTATGAAAGAATAATTCTACGAATAAATTACTGCTTAGTAAAGAGTCAAAGGCATATGAATCTCGCCTTGGTGTTCTGGGTTCTATTCCTAGCGGTGGCAGTGAGTTTTTCTTGATCTCGATTTCTCAAAATTTGCCAAATGAGGTGTGACTAATCTTCTCCCTCATAAATTCATTTTAGAGGTACATGGTATTATTTTACCAGTGATATTTGATGAACAAGATGCATGCAAAATCTATTTTTAACAATAAACTGGCTAATTTATGAAATATGTAACTAACCTCGGACAAACAAACATAATGTTCATTTACTAACGTAATCATTATTAATTAAGAATACACTGTAAGAAATTTAAGATTGTCATGTATACATACGTTTATAATGAGCGAATAATCTCATAATTATCTCGTTAATGATTCTAGAGACTGTGCAGTAAAAAGAGTGTGCTGCTGCGCAGATGTCATATTTTATTCTTTTAACCTCCCCACAATAAAATTGTGGGAGGTTACTGAAATTGGTCCAAAATCGAAAATTGAGATAACATGAAATCTTTACGTTTTGAGGTCTCAGGAACCCAAAAATTTATAAAATGTCTGTGTGTGTGTATCTATGTGAACACGATAGCGGCAAAACTGCTAAACGGATTTGGATGAAACTTTGCATGAAGGTTTTTTTAGTGCTCCAGAAGATCTGAAAATGTTTTGGTTGAGATCGTATTACGTTTAGTGCCGTTTTGGCACAACAAGTTGTTTATTTTATGATTACTTACAATTTGTAATGAACCACTGAAAAGTAGTAAAAATTTCGATTTCAACGATATATCACACATGCACCCTTTCGATTTGATTTCCGTGAAAAAAATTAAAAAGGGTTCGTTATATGTGCACACATGACAGCATCCAAAAAATATTATTGGTATTATTGTCGAGGGAAAATATATTTTCCCATCTGTCAAAAATATTTGGGTTGGTAACCTTTGTGAATGTTGATTTATAGCTAACCCCAAAATAGTATATTGTGTATTTAGGTGTGAAAGCAATACATCGATGCAATTTACATCGTCGTCCGGGAATGTGCTTTCACACCGAAGTACACATACTATTTTTTCTGAAATCACAGTCAATATTATTATAAATTAAGGAATTTGTATTAATGCATAACATTTCTTTATTACAAATCTAACTGCTTACTAATAAATGCAATTTTAATGTGAGTTGGTTTGTCTGCGTGTATTTATTTACTATCTAAAATATACATAAAAAACCGTACGGGAATGTTACTTTCCCGGCCTAGGCCGGGAAAGTAACATTCCCGTACGGTTTTGTTGATCGTTGCTATTCAACGGATCTTTTCCGATCTGTTTTCTGATAGTTTCTTAGCAACGGACTAAAATACTGGAATTGTGTATTTTTCGATCTGAAATCGCGCCGAAAATGTAGACATTGCCGATCGATTTCAGAAAAATATATATTTCTTAAAATTTAAGAATATTACATAGCTATTTTGAAAATTTCTGCCTGGTTCCCGTACTTTCAACTAAAATCTAGTACAATGTAATGTTTATGAAGTTGTAAATACTTTGTCCTAAAATAGGACTCTTTTTGTAGGTTGGAAATCTAACCTGTAATTAGCAGTCTATTTTTTTTATTAATCAACAATATAAAAAAATTATTTGCGTGAATTTTTAAATATTTGCTTGGAACCACTGTGGCTCCAAGCTGAAAATGCGTATACAAACATTAAAAATGAGAATAAACTTGAAAAACTTAAACATGATGCAGATAGATAGGTTATGTCCCTAAATATATTTCATAACCTGAAAATCAACATTCGTAAAGGTTACCAACCCAAATATTTTTGACAGATGTCAAAACTCATTTTAGTTGGTTTTTTTAAAGGTAATAATTGTTTATAGCCGTGTTCGGATATTGCGTCTGATTGATGGGACGCGTCACAATCGTTCGTTTAGTGGATATGGAGCTAACCGAGCTAAATCTGAAACGTTCGAATATTACAAAATAAGGGCCGAAGCTCGACTTGCTCGAACCTTTTTGATCCAGCAGGAAGATTTTAATTTGACGCATGCGCAGTCTTCTTAATTGTCCATAATGTTATTGACTTGTTGAGGTTAAGGTTGGCTAAATTCTGTGTTGTTATTTTTTTTTCGCTATCCAATGTTCTACAAAATCTTCGAAACGTTATCTGTTAATATCCTTATAATATCCGGCAATTGATTAGTTAACACACAACATAAACAAACATGAGAGGTTATGTTTTCACAGATTGCTTGCACTTCAGTTCGTTCGATATTTGTTCATGAAATAAATGGCTCCAAAGTCACGTGTAACTTATCTGTTTGCTCAGTACTCTGATGTCCAATGTAATATCCAAACACAGCTTATAAAGATCCACCGTGTGGGGAGGTTCCAGCGACTTCCAGTAGCTGCCGATTTTTTTTATAAGTAAGAGTTACGTTCCTCTTAGTGAATTCTATTGGCTTTTCACGGCACTTCAAACTCTTTCTTAGGCAGTACTGAATAAATATCCACAGTGATATGGTAAAAGAGACGGTGGTGTACTTAAAAGCTAAAGCTTTTGATTCATTGGTTTGCAAAATCAACGTTACCTATGATAAGATTGTAGGTTTAATTGCTATATTTGCATTTTTAATAATCTCCATCTTGATTGTCGAAACGAAGGTTAACATACTGTGCAGTATCTTATCAAAGGTGTTACAAAACTCTTCACGTGCATTTTCTTCTTAAAATGTTTCATAGCCTTTATATTTACTCGATTTTTTTTCAAAAACACTAGGGTTCTTTCTGCAGCTGACACTAATTTACTATCCAAATTTCAATAAAACCGGACTTGTCTCCCTGAAGTTATCGTGCATACAAAAACACGATTGTCGGAGGGGCAGACGGACAGGTAGACAGACTGACATTTTAAAACGGACATTTTAAAGTTCAAAATTCTGTGACTAACACATTAATATGATTTTTTTTCTCTACAAGCGATGTATTCAGTTTTAGCACTTATGTAATTTTTGAATTTCAGATTATAATACGGAAGAAATGAGTATAACGTTTTTTGTAGAGAATTTTATAAGCTTTATTTTTTATTTGAATCATAATTTCGATATCGCTGATGGTTAGCGAGATAAAAACAAAAACTGAATCGGAGCTCCACTCTTTCAAGATGGTGGATCGAGAGCAACAGATTGGGTTCACGACTTTCAGAAAATAGCACAAAACGGTCACACCGACACGCTGCACCATGTTACGTTTATTATAGCAACAATTATATACTTCAATATTCGTCAACTCTTTCAGCATAAATATGATCTTTGATATGTCCCAGACAAAAAAGTTGGAAGGATTATAGACTAAGAGCTGGCAACAGAGGAGGACATGTGACTCAATGTAGTCGGTATTTTGTCGAGTGCAGGTTCGATTGTTACCGTCATAGTGAGAGCCCGGTCGCCAGAAGGCAGTCTGGAAGGATAATGGGTGGGTGGACGGTCAAACATATATTTTTTTCGAGTAAAAATAGTGATAAGGTGCAGCGGTGAAAATTTGTAGAATGACTGAAGACAGTATAAGTAAGTAGGAAATAAATCGGGGTGGAACAATAGTTTATTGAACATCTCCAAATTAGGTGGACAAATCGTCAAAAGTACACTTGATGATGTAAAATGTGAAAATACAGAGAAAAGTGATCGATCGGTTAAGGCGCTGACGCTCTCAGCATCTATATTTTTTCTCTTTTTCTTCCACTTAGCCTTCTGGGTGGCTATTCTTGAGCTTGAGGGAGTAGAATGAGTAAGAGAAAATAATCTTTTTCTACTCCCTCATGTAAAGTTTGTATTCCTGAATTTATTTTCCCCAGCCAAGTAGATGAAAACACTCCCTACTAATTCCCTTACTTTTAGTGAGAGAAAATCGAGGGAAAACAGAAAAGAAACATTTTTTAAGTACTTTGCAAGTTATGATGATCGTGCGTGTGTGGACGTATCATATTAATTCGGTTTTATTTAAATAATGGATATCGAAGATTTAGTGGTTAGACAAGTTTTGGATGATTTAGAAGATGCGGAGGAACAGTTTGAAAATGCGAAAAATATTCGAATTTTAGGAAAAACGGATCTCTTTGAATTGTCGGATCAAATTTTTGTTCGTTTATTTAGGTTGTCCAAACCATTAGTGAGACATCTTATAGATATTTTAAACCCACTGCTTCATCATCCGCCAAAGATGTCACGCCACCACCAAACAGTTTTTGGCCACCACAGCTGACAAATATCAGATATAGGAGAGTTCTGATTGGTTATATTGTGAAGAGCAATATGACAACACTGTAGACTTCTCCCTCAAACTTTCACCGGTCCCTCGTTATTCCTTTTGTTTAAGAATACATGTTTTTCGAGTAGGGGAATTTCAAGTGAAAGACGAGAGAATTAATTCGCCGAGGAGTAACAATTTCTCTCGCGCTCAAGAATAGCCAGCCTGGTGTTTTGCACATAATTTCATTTTGAAACAAACAATAAGTACGCAAATTGTCAGAAGTGCACTTGATCATGTAAATGTTGCGAAATTTTTTGCAACTTTGGCGCCATCTGGCGGCCCTTTACCTTCCACCCACTCTTCTGGCGATTTATTTCCTACTTACTTATACTGTATTCAGTTATTCTACAAATTTTCAATACTGCACCTTATCACTTTTTTTTAACAATCGAACTTGTACTCGATAAAATATCGACTACAGTGAGTCACATGTCCCCCTTTGCAGCCAGCTCTTAGACCATTAAGAGTAGGTAACCAAGAATACCACAAATTGAGTACAAAGATACGGAGGCAAATTATTTAATTTTTCACTAAGTGCGACATCATTTGCAGAGACGACATATCTGGAAAACACTAAGTTATAGCTATCCATACTCCTATAAATATGCAGAGAATACCCTTCTTCCGAGCCTTCGTTATTTTCAAGTAAAATAATTTATAATCCGTCTATTAACCTTAATCTTTGTGGCACTACATAAAAAGAGACTGAAAAATGTCTGTGATATTTATAGATTGCTAACATTAATACCTCACACCAATAACATGATGCAAAATATTCTTCAGTCCAGACGGCATCATCTATCTTGACAAATATGCTCCATACGAAAATATTAGGTATTTGTCTACCTGTTTCGTAGACTACCGTAACCTTTTGACAAAGTTGAATGGGACAATATGTGACTTTTGAAGATGGTTATACACGGACATATGCTCATTATTCACCAATTATATGAGGAAAACTCTGCTTTGATGAAAATCGCATAATAAATACTTAATTCGTCAAGTGTAAAGAGGTCAAAGGCATAACGGAGTGTGGTCCGAGGACTGGCAGGATCAAGTAGCTATACATGGAACTAAATTTCTAAACTTGAGACTTGCAGATGATATTACCTAGGTTGCTGCAAGTATATGCTTAAGCAGGATTTGATCGAAGTTTTTAAACAGTAATCTAATTAGTAAATACAAAAAAAAAACGAAAATTGTTATTGCAGATGGAGCAAATGAATAGCATTCAAACACGCTAAATATAGGTGAGTGAGGGTGAGGTGGTAAATAGATTAATTTTCCTTTGGAGCTCTTGTTGGCCGTATGGCAAATGGCAAATATGAGATTCGATGGAGAATACAGATCAGCAAGTTGACGGTTGAGGAAAATTTGGCATGAATAAGTATCACGAAACGAACAAAGATTGGGCTTACTAAAGTGCCTTCATCTATCTTTCTTTGTGTCTCTGACGCGTTAGAGAAGCAGACAGATGGCGTATTGATGCTTGCTTACGGGATGTGGGTCTGGAGACGAATTTCTTGGAGAACCTATCGCAACAACAGATTCTCCAGGAAGTACGCCCTCGACAACAACCGTATCTTATCATCTTTCGGCCACCTCAACGGAAGAGAGCACAATATAAAATGGTAAATGAGGTAATGAACACCAAATAGTAAAGGCCGAAAAAAAATACCTCAAAATATTGGTCTACCAAAGTGCTGATCAAGCAACAGCCACAAACTGCATGATGCTGTCAGACGTGCCATACAGCAAAGACAGACCAACTAGAGTAATGCATGGGTCACAGAACGTCTACCAACACGTTGTCAAGGTGTGGGGAAGAATGTTGTAAAATTTACGTGTTAAAATATTCTCCTAAATCAGAAATTATTTCCATAGAACATGAAATCCAAATATATTTTTAGTTAAAAGCAGGAATAATAGACCATAAAATATTTCAATTTATTTACGCAAGGTTTATAGAGCGTACCGTCAAACGTTAAGGTGTTTGGTGTCTTGTATAAACTACTTTATACCTTCTATGTTCTGTACATGATCCAAACATACATAGCCTGCCCATACAAATTGCGTTACTTTTGCGCGGCTTTTCTCTTACTTCTCACCCTTAACACTATATGTTGAGTTTGTAGATACTGAGGGGCAAAGGTGAATTCGTGTCATGACTGTGATATGTTTGAAATCTCCCCGCTAAGCGAGGTTTTTTGTGACGTCAAGCTATTTGAGGCGGAATGAGCGGACCATGTATGTTTGGATCAAAACGCTGTATTGGTTAACTGCATTATCCTGCAAACAAATGCCAAAAAAATCATAATTTCTAATATTTTAGAGATATCATGTGATCAATCTTAAGAGGCATGAAGCGTTTTTTCAAGGTGTGTCTAATTTTATATAGAAGTATGCTACAGGTTGATGACGAACTGCCATTAAAAGATAACATTTTCCTAAATGAAGATATACATAATATACATAATATCAACTTCTGTGAGTATGCTAGCATGCTAGTTTTCGCTTGTTATTTTGAGTATGAAAACTCTTCTGATCCAATCCAAATCCCCTTATAACGTTACTAAGGCCGAATGTGAAACAACTAACGAATACAGTGAATACAGCTATTCTATTTTGTCAGCAGGAAGGGAGAAGTTTTTTATCCAGCAGCTCCAAATTACGAAGAGGAAAACTTACGTGGTGCTTAATATACTACATTTAACAAACTTGGATCCAGATGACTTTCTGAGCATGTGGTCCCCTATTGATATTTCTAAATCTGTCTCTGTAACTTCCACATAGAAGATAACAAAGTTGTTTAGCAGAAATGAAAATATCTATAACATTTACAAAAATAAGTATAGCGGGTGGAAGAAAATGTTCACTAGGTCACAATAAAAGATAAACTTTACGAGAGGATCATGTTAGATTCATAGAAGCAAAAGAAAGTTCTGCTGCGCTACCAGCATGGTAGATTGTGTGATTTGTTTATGTTTATTGATAGAGGGTCTGACTCATGGGACTAAATTTCAGGAAAATACTGTAGGAAATAAAAATATTGCTGTCTGAATTTCCTTAGAAACCGTCTTGTTTAACATGAGTGTGTAATTTGAGTACCCTACGATAGTTTATCACGAATAAATACAGTGTCCCAAAAATATGGATACGCCAGAATAACTCGCCAGGATAGGGAGGTATGGGGAAAATGACCTCTATAAAAGTTGTTGAGGACATAGAGGGTACCACTTGGTGACCTTGAATTGCGTTTCAAGGGTTATTTGAAGGCCCACTTTCGTTTTTTCGTGATGAACTTACAGAGAGATTTTAAGGTCAAATCGAGGTCGTTTCATGATCGACTTCGGCGACTAGAGGGTTCCCATTTCAAAACGAAAGTTGACCTTCAAATGACCTTGAAAATGTCAAATTCAATGTCACCTAGTGGTGCCTCCCGATGACCTCAACAACTTTTATAGAAGTCATTTTCTTCATATTTCGCTATCCTGACGAGATACGAGTCTGAAAATTTCGAGAGACATTTGACCTTTAGATAACCCCTAGGGTCAATTTGACCCCTTACAACTCTAATGCAACATTTTTCGCTCTTTCAAAATCCGGGGTCAAATACCAGGGGTTTCCATTTAAAAACCGAAAATTGACCTTCAAATTACCTTGAAAACGACATTCAAGGTCAAATCCAAGTGGTGCCCCCGATGATCTCAACGGCTTTTATAGGGTTATTTTCATATCTCGCTATCCTGACGAGTTATTCAGACGTGGGGGGGACTTTTGGGACACTGTATAGTCTAAAGTATTTGGCTTTCCATTAATGCTAAGTAGAACCTAAATTCAAATATAATGATGATAACCTGTTAATATTGAGAGATATTTAAAACCTCTTCGCTTTGCACTACAAGTTAAGAACTAAAATGATTTAGTACAGTAGAGAAAATACCTGCCGCGCTGCGATCAAAGACCCAATTTGTTTATAGCAGAAAACAATACAAAAAAGTCGAAAAGAAAAATCTAAGCAATAGACTGAGATAGAACTGACTGCGGTATTGGACTACATTATGGAAAACCGCTAAAAATGTAATTGAATATTTACCTCTTTTACTAATATGATACATCTTTACCTTTCAATAGATCATCGTAATTAATTTGTTAGATGGAATAAATCTGCTTTTGTAATAACGTACTGTACTGTTTAGGATTAAGCTAACTTTGTGGTTCTTTTGTGTCTTTCCCTATGTGATACAACCCTCTTACCGTGGCCCTTCCTTTATGAAAATAGTGTACCGTTGTGAATGTCCCATTGTGTGATGCAAATCTTCTCTGGTCATGTTAAATTAAATTAATAATTATTATTTAGGTAACGTTATTGACGAAATGCCAAAAAATAATAAAATAATAATGCCATTTTGGGGATATTGTAACGAACAGTTTTACTGAAACATTTGTTTCTCACGTCTTAATTAATAAACGTTTTTCAGGACTTATTATTATATTCTTTAACTTAAGCATCGCGTGGTTGCCTGGAAATGAACACCCTGTATATAACTGTTGTGCTCCGAACTTTCATATTCGCGCTATATAGCCGGTTAACTTAAAATAAATCATTTGCTCTGTACATTCATTAAACACCTTATTGTTCCGTCAAGTATTTTTATGACCAATAAAATCTAACAATATCTGCGATTGTATCTATACATTCTTTTAAATTTATGTTATATTGTGAGATTGTGACACATTTTCTCACCGGGCATATTACGAAATATGTTTAGGTGCTAGTATGATTTACGGTGGGTGGTTTATGAAAAATCCAAGTCCCCGCTTCACTGATACGATCATTACTGGGCTGGCCAAGCTAGTTAAGCCGATAAGATCTCCTCCATAGAGGCCAAATAGCCCGATTCGTAGAGAGATAAGGTTCGATGCCGTGCGCGAGAGGCGAGGGGCCGGAGGAGCTAGCAACGATGCATGCCGCTGATAAGGGCCGGGCCGGGCCTTATCAGAACTCATCAATCAGCCTGCAACTGATAAACAAACTCTGCTTGAACGCTGGGGGACCGCTTATCGGCTCCGACGGTTTCCATCTATAAAGACTCCAGACTTCGCCCCCACACCTCCCGGCTTCCCTACCTACCCTGCTGCACAATGTTGGGCTTTTAATTAAAAGAAACAAATTCTAAGATAAATGCTTAGGTATTTGGGGCACGTAGCTTTTTTTAATTGGCGAGATATGCTCACGTAAGGAGATATGGTACAGTAATTTACCTTATATCGTGTGGTCTGGTTTCACTTAACGTTTTTACACTCTTGTCATCTGGCGTTATGTTACAAAGTAGGTTGTTTGGTATGTGCATAATATACCTATCTATTTTAAGGTTGCGATATTCAAGATGAGCAAATATTAACTATTTTTTATTCACATATTGTCAATAATTATAGGAATACCTAAATAGATTTATAATATAATTGGGTAGAACTGCACCTTTTCAATTTATATTCTGGTGAAGTTGCCTATAGTCCAAGAGATGACCGCACGAAAGCCTACGTCACAGAACATTCGATTAGTTCCTGATAAATTCGAAGGAATTTATATATAAAAAAAAACACTAAATTGTTGGTCTTCTGAACATATTCTGGCGGAAGGCATTTAATTCACCTAATTACGGAGTGTAACGAGATATTTCACTTAAGTTTTGGTAAAAATGAAAGTTTCCAATAAATTATTTGAAATCCCGAAAGTTTCCAGATTATACTTACCCGGAATTTTGGAAACTCAAATATTCAAATATTTTATTGGAAACTTTCATTTTTATCAAAATTTCGTTCCGGAAAGTTTTCTTTTAGTCCACTCAAATTAGGAAAAAAGCGGAGAAAAATCTGAACAGCAGTTTCTATACGTTTTTTTCGTGTTTCTCTTCATTTAGACGTATATATCTCGAAAAGTACACGTTTTTAAGGCTCAACAAACATAGGTAAACGTATTCAGAATACGATTTCCTGCAAAAAGGGTTCTATACATTTTTCCGATTATCCCATTGGCTTTTCCGGAAAAGCGACTTGAAAAATATATATATATGTTTTTTTCGTGTTTCTTTTATTTTGAATGCAAATACTCGAAAAGTGCGCGATTTTGGGGCTAAATGAACATAAGTAAACTTGTTCAGAGTGAGATTTTATACAGAAAAGCTCCTATACATTTTTCCGATTATCCCATTGGTTTTTCCGGAAAAGCTTCATGAAAAATATATATATTTGCTTTTTCGTGTTTTTTTTTTCATTTTGACGTATATATCTCTCAAATATATAGAACCTTTTTTTTTCTTTACGAAATCACATTCTGAACAAGTTTACTAATGTTCATTTAGCCCTAAAATCGCGCGCTTTTCGAGATATTTGCATTCAAAATAAAAAAATACGAAAAAACGCATTTATATATATTTTTCAAGTCGTTTTTCCCGAAAAGGCAATGGGATAATCCGAAAAATGTGTAGAACCTTTTTTGTAGGAAATCGTATTCTGAGCACGTTTAGCGTTAAAAACGCGTACTTTTCGAGATATATAAGTCCAAATGGAAAAAAACTCGAAAAAACGTTATATGTCCCAAGTCTTTTTTTTCTGCGCATAAGCAAAAAATTGTTTTAAAAGTTGAGTACTTACTTTTTATGCAGAGAAACAGCTGTTTAAAATTTTTCTCTAAAACGGCGGTTTTTTTTTTCCTAATTTGAGTGGACTATTTACCCATCTCTGGTTTAAACAATTTTCTCCCAAGACGAACGTTTCAAAATTGCAGCCTACAAATTTAAAAAATAATGACATTATTGAGCCGCTATAACTTGTAAACAGTTGATAGTGCAAGAAAATTGTTCAAACAAGAATTTTGGGAAATTTTATAACCTACAATATTGACAGTAGCTAATTACTAAGTAAGAATAATGAGATAATTGTAAAAATCGGCATTTCACATTTTTGGGCGAGTGTAAAACGTAAATCATTAGCAATTAGAAAAATTGTTGTGTTGGCAGATCAGTGAAAATTGTTGTGTTGGCGAAAAATTCGCATAAAATTCATTCTTTTAATAAAGAACTAACACTACACATTTTTATTGTTGTGCAAAATTAAGTAAATAATGTCGGAACAACCTAGCAGACATTTTTCCGGAATTCAAGATTCAAGACTTTTTAGAACTTCGAGCTGTTGTATTTTTTAAACAGTTGACCCTGAAAATTGTTTAAAAATTTTTTTAGAAAATGATCTACAATATTAATAATAACTAATTACTACGCAGGATCAAAGGGGACAGAGATAATTGCAAAAATCTGCAGCGAAACAAAAATTTTCATCATTCTGACGATTGTAAATCATAAAATATTAACAATTGAGAAAGAGTTTAAATGAAAGTTGTAGGTAGCTTTTTCATTTTGTACGTCATTGGTAATACCCTCGGTAATACCCTCGGTAATACCCTGTAATTTTAGGATAGAGCTAACAGGATATGTGATAATTGAGAAAATCCTATTTTGACCGTTATTTTTTCAACGATATTTTTGTGGAAAACATTAATTATGGATAGTAGCATCCCCCCACATCATACAAACAAAAAATTCCTTGTGGGAATTATTCACGAGTCAAATGACAGATTGACTGTACTATAAATTGTTAATATAAATAATAAATTTGTTCTTAATTTTTTATATTCTAGAGTTATTTTTATTACTTTCACATCATGAAAATACAGTAATAGAAAAAAACTGATTTTTTTGTTCAAATAAGCTTAGAATGTTATAAAACGTTGAGAAGTTTGAGCAAGTCTGGCAGTCTGTCTGCAACATCTTTTGTGCACACGATTAAGCTGGAAGTGTTTATGATATTGACTTGAAATTTGGTACACCTATGTATTATAACGAGATCTGGAACAAAATATTTTGATTTTATTCCGTTGAAGAGTTGGGGGGTAAATGCGGTATGTCGGTAAAGCAAGCAAGAGTCCATAAAATTGATATTTTGTGTATGTACGAGAAGCCAAGGTCTCAAAATTTGTTTTTTAGAAATATCATGTACATTCAACCTCATGTAGTAGTCTTTCAGATAACTAGTCAAACAAAAAAAAATTATCTCGATATGTGAAAAACTCACGAACTTATTCAATTTCTTATTTGAATACTTCGCCTCGGCTGAAGTCCACCGTGACGTCACAATATATAACGCGCTGACTTGCCATGCCGGCGGCCTGCCGTATGTTCCCTTTATTTAGTGTATGTGCACGATTTTCTGAAATGTCACAAAATGTCACTTTGGATTCGTTCGTGCCGAGCCGAATTTTCGAATTTCGCCGTGCAATTTACGATCAGGTTTATCTGGAAGACTTCCTCTTTACGTCGCGACATCATACGGCCGTCCCAATGGTGTTTTTCGAAAAATATGAACGTGCCAAAATTGCATGTTCTAGCAATTTTTTCGGCTCTCAAAGGCAAGCTGGCTATAAACTGCCGGTGCTTGCCAGCGAGTATAAAGGTGCCCGCACCCGCCCGCTATTGGCGGAATCATGTATTGTGACGTAATCGAGCCTCAGCCCAGATGATCGCAGCATTTTAAACTTGGAAGGACCATAACTTTTTTATTTATAGAGATAATTAAAAAAAAATTACGGATATTTTTTAGATTTTTACGACTATTTATTACGAGAAAATGAGAAAAATGGAAACTTCCTAATAGGCTCATTTAACAATTTTTTATTATTACATATTCTGAAAGAGCTAGGTGAGTATAGTAAGTATGCCAAAAATTAGAATTTACTGACGCCGCCTTCATGTATAAAAAAATTATTAAAGTCGGCGCGCTTAAAAACGCTCGGGATAACATGTAGTCGAGTTGTGACGTCAGATGGCTGAACCGGCCAGTGAACACGGCTGTGAATGCAAGTTAGTAGAGTAAAATCTGGAAGTAAAGTCGCTTAGTTTTCGAGAAAAAAAAACCGGCCTAGAACCAAACTAGACTTAGTGGGATTCTTTAGTAAGATAATCGTGTACACGAAATCATTTTTTACGACATTTTGTGGTGGTCGAGAACTTTTTTATTTCGAAAACTCAAAAAAATAGATTTTTAATGAAATATTTTTTTTAACGTCTCCACCGCTATATCTCTGAAAATATTTGTGCTATCAAGCTATTTTTTTAGAATAAAGTAGACACAATAGCGCTTCGAACAACGTCCCACGTGAACCCGATTTATTTATTTTTTAAGTTGGAAAAATAATAGGAAACTCAAACTTGTTATTTTCAGTAGCGTAATTTTAGGCAATCGAGAAAAAAAATTATTTATGAAAATTTGTATATACATGCTGCGTACAAATTGAATCCAATAGTTGAAAAAAGTTTTTAGGATAAAAATTTTTCATGTTCCGTTCATAGTATTGAGTCAGCGATTTTTTTTAATGGGCCAAAGTCATATTCTTGCGCGCTCGGCTGTAGCAAGCCTGCCGACTGCAACGACCTGACGGTCCCGGTAGTAGTTTAACATATCGATAGATACAAAACCACTAGTGATCAAAAGCATCTAGGGGATCAATATTATTGTTCAATATTTCATATATTGTACAGTAGTATTGATCATATGTTGTTAATATTAAGAAATTGTACAATAAATATAAAATAGTCTCCTTTTAATAATAAAAAGACAGGTAGGTAGATATAAATACCTAATCTTATAAATATCAATCAGTGTTACTAACTACCCACCTAATTAGTAAGTTTATTAGACATTTTTAAATGAATGGAAGTAAAAACGTACGCATAAAATGAGTTTTATTGTTGAAATAAATTTTCTATTTGGATAGATAAATATGTAGTATGTAGTTTATGTAGGCCCTACATTAATAGCATTCTAATTCGTTCATATCTGCCTCGAAATCTTATTAATAATGTTACAGGAACGACATTTGCACTTGTTGAAACATTTTAGGCCTTCCTTAAAACAAGCACATTTTCGATTGTCACAATTTTTATCCGAATAATGAATACTTAATGATTTTCGACAACCGCCACTTCTACGCGACTAATCTGACCAACCCTGCATGCGAGGTGTATTAATTGCGTCCCAATGTCGCATTTAGCGCCGATAAAAAAAATCGCTGTTGCCACACGGTACATTTTAGGAAAAAATATATTGTTTCAAAAACTTTTGTGATTATTAGGCTTTATTTTCTTCGCTGCATGTATCTAAATATTTTCAAAAATAAAAAAGTTTATCCATTGGTGAAGATTTCAATACATAAAATATATATTTTTAGTTTATCTGCTTTTTAGAGAAATGAAAGTGCGAATTGTGCCCAAACCGTTTATATTTGTAAAAGCGCTACAGTGTGTGCTTTAATTTGACACAAAACAAATTTCGGTACTTTTAATAGTTTTAAAGAAACAAAAAAAAACAATTTTATTTAAAAATACATTTTTTTCATTTTTTATTGATTTAAAAAGTTCGAGACCACAAAAAAATGTCATAAAATATGATTTCATATGCCCGGTGACATACTCAAAGGAACCTAACATGTTTGACCTGGTTCTACGCCAAAAAACAAAAAACGACACGATAGATTTACGAAATCGCTGCTCTAATATAGGTATCGGCGCACGCCAAGTGACGTCACTCTACGGACTGTTGGCCGGCCGAGCGTGTTTCTATTCAAATGCGAATATCTTTGTGGCTATTGATTCAATTGAGCTGAAATTTTTTTCTGAGGCTATTGGTTTGTTATACTTTAAAATGAGGAAGAAAAAGTAGGAAACTGCCATACCACTAAATGACCCTATTGTGGGAGGTTACTAAAATTGATCCAAAATCGAGATAACATCAAATCTTTACGTTTTGAAGGAATCCAAAGAAGTGGTTTTTGAAAAATGTCTGTGTGTATGTGTGTATGTATGTGTATTAGCACGATAGCGGCGATACTACTAAACGGATTTGGATGAAACTTTGCATGAGGGTTTCTTTAGTGCTCCAAAAGATCTGAAAAGGCTTTGGTTAAGATCGGATTACGTTTAGTACCGTTTTGGCACAACAAGTTTTTTTTATTTTCTACTAACTTAAAATTTGTAATCAAACCAGTAGATAGAATTCTGATTTCAACGATATATCACACAAGCATTTTTTCGATATAGTTTCCGTGAAAAAAAATAAAGAACAAAGTCACGCTTCTTGTCTATCATATATATTACAACCTAAAGTAACTCTCTGAATGGATTAGTGTGCTGAAGCGCATAATCCATAATGCCCCATTCCAGATCAAACACCCCCTACCATACCAGGCGTTGCCTATCTTCCGGCAACCTCTTCCCCAGCCATACTTTCCTATACCATTTCGCCACCTTTGATCTTTCGTCAACTTTATCTTTCCAGTTCTTTCTATTCTCTTTCTGTATATTCTATTTTTGTTCCTTTTTTTATTCTCTTTGTTCTTTTTGTCACCAAAAATTCCGTTTTGACCGATAAGTCTTTAAAAAATTCAAACATTTTAAATTATATCCTTTTTCCACCACATTTACCTGGCGTTAGGGAGACCACCAGGTCGGCAGTTCTCGTCCGGGTTTATTCGTTTAGCTTTTTAGCCGAGTCAACAGCCAAACTTGATTCAGTGTTACAACCAGTAACCAGTTCTAAGTTTTATATGTATTAGTTTTAGGTCTTTGTTGGCAGCATTATTTTTAAACATATTAATTTTAAACCCACGCTAGGTGGGTCGGAATTTTAATTGTTCTTTATTATCATTGTCGCCAATCCGAGCCGAACCTGCCCCATCCAGTCCTACAATCACCATGGCGCTACGTGCCGTGGTTGTCTGGCTGGCTGCGGTAAAGATTTCGGGGAGGCGCATATGTATATATGAATGTTAATAAATTTTATTTGCTATCGATCGCAAGATTGTTTTTTTTTAATATGAAAAAATTATTTCAACTTAATAATAATAATTAAATAATTAATAATAATTAAACGAGATCGTTAATATTTTGTGCTCTTTTCGGCTTCAAAGATTCACCGGGTGGGGAGGTTCCAGCCGCTTGCAGTAGCTGCCGATTTTTTTATTTTTATGATTTGTAATCGAATAGAAAGAAATCTTGTGAAATGATATTTCCTTTTATTTAATATTTATATATACATTTTACTAATATATATTTCTTAATATAATATTCAACCGTGGAAATATGATTTTGCTTATAAAGTAGATTTTGTATTTTTTTTGTGGCAAACGATGCCGTTGCGTTTTTGATTTGGAATGATCCTCCGATTAAAGAACTTATATCTAGATACATAATGCCATTAGTTTGTGTATTGCTGAAAGTTTCCCAATCTAAGGCACTTCTTCCCATAAGTTGCTGATTGGCCCATTGGCCTATTCGCGGCTATTTCTTTACACGATCGGTTAAGTTCGATTATCATCGTCCTAGTTTGACGTTCCGCCATTAATGTCAATGAATGTTTTTCGTGTTCTCCGATGAAAAAGTGGTGAAGAAGTCATATTTTATCTAAAGTTGTGATTTGCTAATACCTAAATAATATTCTCTATTCATATTTACACAGTTTAGTGACAATTTAGTGCAACATGCAACAGTGCTGTGCCGTTTGCAAAAATCGATCGTTTCATAAGTAAGTAGGTCATAGTCGTAACATGATGAGGTTCAGTTTACAGTTTTAATAATAATATTATAAATAATATCCTTTCAATACATATTTCCCTTGAATAAAACATCTTTACCTATTATATTTTTTAAATCTGCGGTAGTGTTCCTAGAGGTTAACCAACAATTGTTACATAAAATAGGTACAATATTTTACATTTTCTACACATACCCGCCTCTGTTGCCTATGGGATGTGATGTTCATCTATCCATTTAAATGGACATATAATGTGACTATGTTAGGAGCAAATAAGGTATATGAAGAAAAGATAGCCATTATGTATCTAGATATAAGTTCTTTAATCGGAGGAATCATGTTCGAAACCCACATAGGCTGGATGTAAGTATTTTTTTAAATATATGTTTTACCTACTAAGTTGGTATTATAAAATTAAAAATGTCTAAAACTAACATGATTTACAAAAATTTGCGAATATAGACTATAGAATGTGTAACAATTATATAAAAAGTTCAATAAATCGACGAAGAGTATAATGTTACTTTAGTTTCATAATAAATTTTACTCAGCTTAATGCAGACGTTAACGGAAGATTGACAGAAATGAACAAAATAGCACGAAAGCAACTGTGCAGTAGAAGTTTTAGAACACCATTAACAAATTTTAATGCAGATATTCACCAATGTGAAAAAGCATCATTTAATCACGCCTTGTCAAAAAACTTAAGATGAATTGTATGTACCCGGAGAAAAATGGCCGAAGTAACAGATTACTTTCAACACCCCTAATGAATAAATATGAAGCTATTACTATAAAGCATCACACATAATATCTCCGTCTCGGGTCCCTGCCCATAATAATCTACTTTGATAAAATGGTCATCTCTTAGCAATTTGATTAAAATTCCAGTCAAGCTTCTTACACGTCATTTGGTCGTGTTACCAGTGTTCGCGTGGGTTAACACGTTAACGTAACACGTTAACATGAGAGCCGGGAGAGCGACCGGTCCCTCTAACATCCGCTCCTGTTAGATTCTAATTTACATCAGCTACAGGAAAATCCCAACTTTACAAATACAAACTGTGGAAGTGCACTCGACTAAAAAGATAACCTGATTTAAGGAGTGTCTATGATTAAATTAGGACGATTCCTATGATTCCGTTGCGGAGGGTGAGGAAAGTTTGGGTGTATGTAAATTGAATTGCTTGTGTCGTTTCATTTAATCTGCATAATTCGTGATGGATTATGCTGTTTGAATCCTGATGGGTAGATAAAAAATTTAGAGTTATTGTTTGAGTAGAATCGAACGGACCGGGTCGTCCTTTTTACTTCCACATCCAGTGGAAGTACCTATAGTAACGACAAAAAAAATTTTAAAAATTTTTATTGTTCAAATAGGCTTAGAATGTCACGAAACGTCGAGATTTTAAGTTTGAGCGAAAAAAAAATTTTGTCTGTCGGTCTGTCTGTTGGTCTGTCTGTAACTTTTTTTGTGCGCACGTTTACTCTGGAACCATTTGAGATATTGACTTGAAATTTGGTACACATATGTACTTTAACGAGATCTAGAACTAGATTATATTTTGATCTTGTTCCGTCGAAGGGTTGGGGGGTAAATTGGGGTAAATTTGGGGAAAATAGGTAAATCAAGCAGCTAAGGTATTTAGTATATAGAAGAGAAGCTAAGGTCTCAAAAAAAATTTTGGCATTAGCCACCCCCCATTACCACCCCCACCCCATTATTAAAGGGGATGAAAAAAAATGTGATTTAGTGTATGTACACGAACCAGACACCTCAAAACGTTTTTTTGCTTCATCCACCCCCACTACCACCCCCTTCACCACCCCCACCCCGCTACCGACGTGGGGTATCGTTTTATGGGTTTTTGGGATAGAGGATTTCAAATATTATATTATTTAAGTTCCATAAACAATTATTTCCACATACTAAATTTTTTCGTTGTGAGTGACTTGGATAAAAAATGTGGATGTGGAAGTAGTGATTCCTTGGCAGCGGTTTTAGATATAATGAATAAATGTGCAAATCTTTCGGGTGACGTAGCGAAGAATTTTTTTTTTAAATTCATTTTCTATAAATTTCGTTAAATGAGTGAATGTAAATTTTATTTTTTCATATTGTTAACCGAATTCATAAAATTTTAAAAAGAGAGGGTTTTCAATTCGACCCGTATGTATGTTTTTGTTTGTTTGTATGTTTGTTCAATCATTACTTCTTATAGACTCGACGGTGGTCCCATATTAATTTCATCAAGCTACGTAGTACAAGGTGAGCAAAAATTAGAAATAACATTTTTTTTAGTGGAGAATATCGCGAATATGGTGACTAGTCACCACTTTCCAGGGGGCTGCACCAAAAAAAAAAAAAAATAGAGATGAAAAAGAATAAAATTTTGAGAAGAAAATGTTCTATGCAATTTTCGCATAAAATGATAGTTTCCAAGTTCCAAATTTTCAAGTTAAAACGACTTGAATTTGACTTTAGTTTGAAAAAAGCGGTATTTCAAAGGATTTTGTCAAATAACTCGAAAAGTACTACATTGAGTGAAAACATGCTAGAGACAAAAGAAAGCTACTAAATTGAGGATAGATATAACTTTTATCTAATTTCTGTAGAATTAATGGTTTCGGTGATCTGGAAGTATAAATATGGCGTTCGAACGTTTATATCACGAAGTATTTAATTTAACTGTTTAATATATAATAAACTAAGAGACATGCGTAAAAAATGTTAGCGAACAAAATTAAATACTGATAATTAGACAGCAATCAGCGAGAACCTAAAGATGGCAGATGGCATTCTGCCGAAACATCGTTTAGACAACCGTGCCTCCAGCAGGAGCCTATCAACTACTCGGGAAAATACCCGGAAGTACAACACTTCACTTAACACTCGCGAAAACCTAAGAAACAACAATATAATAAATCGAAAATAAACCCATATTTCCCTCTCACTCTTTAAAATCCTATCCTTACGATAATTAATTAATCAATCTATAAAATGATTTTTTGTTTGTTTCTGTATCGTAAAGAATAAAGAAGTTATGATCGAAACAATGTGCGTCTTCACATTTTTTTTTAACAAAATGATACCATTTTGTTATTATTGCTCAGCAATTAAATTATTTTTTCAAAAATGCTGTTTTTTGTTAATATATAGCATCACCTAGATACTCGTTCGTTTTTCTCCGTTTAAAACACTTGCTTTAGAAAAGAAATTCATGCTCCCTATTGAAGCAGCAATTTTGAATTTATTAATTTTGACTTCAGATTCATAATCAGCGATCCCAAAAACATAAATATCTCACGTTTCAAAATTAAATTAGTAATACTTTTTCGAATATTAAATATCTAAATTTACCCCTTGAGGGTAAGAGTAAGCGTTGGGACCACTTAGAAACTGAAGTTGATACTTTTTGCTACAGTAATGACCCTTAAAGAAAAACCGCTGCCTAAGGAATCACTACTTCCACATCCAGATTTTATCCAAGTCTCTCACAACGAAAGAACTGTTGATACTTTATTTGCATTCCACTATGTGGAAATAATTGTTTATGGAACTTTAATAACGTAATATTTGAAATCACCTACCCCAGAAACTTATAAAACGATATGCCACGTCGGTAGTGAAGGTGGGGGTGGATGAAGTCAAATAAATTTAGACAGAGTTGGTTCTTGCACACACTAAATCACAATTTTGTTTTTTTCTCCCCCTTTAATAATAGGGTGGAGGTAGTGATGAGAGTGGCTAGTGCCAAACATTTTTTTGAGACCCTAGCTTCTCTTATAAATACTAAATACCAATTTTACTTGCTTGATTTACTTATTTACCTCCCATTTACCCCAGTTTACCTCCCAACCCTTCAACGGAATAAAATAAAATATAATCTAGTTCCAGATGTCATTAAAATACATAAGTGTATCAAGTTTTAAGTCAATATCTTAAACGGTTCCAGAGTAATCGCGTGCCCAAAAAAAGTTACAGACAGACACCGACCGACAGGCAAAAATTATTTTTTGCTCAAACTTAAAATCTCCACGTTCCATAACATTCTGTCTATTTGAACAATAAAAATTTTCAATTTTTTTTGCGTTACTACACCACTGGATGTGGAAGTAAAATTACACAGGTCTGCGAATAAAGGAGTCATGAATGTTGTTGGGCAGCTGAGGGTTATTTCCGAAGTAATTTTTCGCGCAGAATCAGAATTGACCCATCACGTCAGAATTTTGAAATATTTGAGTTTAAGTACTTAAAAAATGGTTATTTTGGCAACTTTTGAGGTGATGTATAGAACTCAAAAAATTTTTCAGCTTATTTTTAATAAATACATCATTTAGTACCATCCTTCATCTTTGAAATGAGCTTTCAAATGGTTATCTATGATGTTTCCTATGCGTTGGTTGTCGCCCCAAAGATATATATTTTGTAATCGAAAATATGACAATTTGTCCTTTTACTCGTTGGTTAAGATTGTTGCGTTTTTTCTTCTGTTCTGTTAAATTTGATTCGTTTAGAGTCGTTTGGTTAAGAGTATGTTTTCCCTTTTATTGTGTCAAATCGTGATTCATTTAGAGTCATCTGTTTAAGACTATTGTGTTATCCCTTCTGTTGTGTTAAATCTTCATTCGTTTAGAGTTGTACGGTTATGAGATCGATACGTTTTCCCTTCTGTTGTGTTAAATCTTGATTCGTTGGAGTCGTTTGGTTAAAATTGTTGAGTTGTAGGGGATCATGGTTTCAAATTCATGTCACCTTAAAATGGCTATAACTTTGCGAGGAAACATCGTAGATGGTCATTGGAAAGCTTATTTTAAAGAGGAAGGTTGGTACTAAATGATGTATTTATTAGAAATAAGCTGAAAATTGAAATTTGAATCCTATACATAACCTCAAAAGTAAACAAAAAAGCCATTTTTTAAATACTTAACCTCAATTATGTCAAAGTCCTGACGTGGTGGGCCAATTCTGAGGCCAGATTTGAATTCAGCGCGAATAATTACTTCGGAAATAACCCCCATCAGCCCAACAACAAAACCTCGCAGACCTGTGTTATCATTGCATATGAGACTATTCCTAAATTTTACATGTTTTTTTACCTCTAAAACCTGTTTGATTAAATTAAATAGGTGTGATAATATTTGAATAATTAAAAAGTATTCTACAATTTTTTAACTGATGCTATTTTTATTTCTGCGTTTAAGCACGGCCCCTATATTTTTTTCATCAAAAAGAATATACAATAATTATTATTTCTTATCGATTTTTTTATTTGTTCAGCTATATTTATTTTTCGTACAAGAGACCTCTAATGTACCTATACGTGACAACGTCGCATCGCAGCACCGGTACCGAGTGCGCGGCAATGTTGGATGGAGATCGTCCCGATAAGATGACAGAAAAGCGATAAGAACGCGGTGCGATTCGAGATATCGCGAAACGGGATGAGATGGTATCAGATGATGACGCTGCTGGCGGAGTGCGGACTCCACTGGGTTATACTAGTCGGGAACGGTGTATGAAAACTCGATTCAGGTGACGCTCTACATGAGATATTCAACTGAAACAGATGTTACGGAAATCACGGATGTACTTTTGTATGTAAATCAGGGTCAAATATTTATTTTTGCTCGTTAAGAAATTAGTCCGGGAGCTGGCGAACAATTTGTTCAAAATGTTTTATACCCGCTGAAATTTTGTAGATAGATAGTTTTTTCATGCCTGAAGAAGGAATCGATCGCCGTGCTTGAACAACCCCGGTTTTGAAATTTCAAGAAATAATGCTGAAAGAAAGTAAAGTGTACCTCTTGAAATGTTAATGCACAATACCGTTTTAAGCAATTGAAAATTGACAGGCATCCTGGTTGGTCGCAACTTATGGACAGGCAAAGGTGCACTATTGGGGGAAGTGTATAAGTGTTTTCTACCGCCTGTAACGTTTACAGCATCTTTTCTTATGCTATGAAAGTAATTATTGTTAAAAGGCAGGCCGATCTGACGACCGCAACAGGGTGAAAATTGGTAAGAAGTTTTCTACGTGAGTAATACAGGGAGAAAATTATGCAGATGCGCGCGGGCGAGAGAGCGCGCACACTGATGCCTTATATATTTTTTCATGTAAATGAAAAAAATATTTTTTCTACACCTATTTAATTATATGACAATTATTATTAGCATTTTTTTGGTGAAAAATCATACTCATTTGTTTAATGGGTGTAGAAAAAGCATAGTATTACATTCGCGATTATGGCCATTATTCACTCTGATGATTTGCGCCACTCGCCTACGGCTCGTGGGCTCAAACGTCATCTTCGTGAATAATGGCTATCATAATCGCTCATATAATAATATACTATTATTTGTCATTGTTGTTTATAGAAATGTGCGTAAGTTAGGGCCGACTTCACTACAATGAATGATATAAATCAATTTTTTATTGTGTCTATTGAGTCTACTATTCCTAGCCACGAGCGGGTACAGACTTCTAGATAGGGGTAATCTATCCGTGAAGTTTCGTTCACATATCTGTTAAATGTCAGTAGTTAGTAACATGTTTGCCGCTTGTGCATTATGGCTGTAAGTGTACATGACTGTGTCGTCAGCGTACCTCGCAGTTTCAAAATTAGCACGCCCTTACGTAATTAATGTATGGATTATTTTAGGGTAGGGTCTGGTTGACGCTAGCCCCACAGTAACTTTTCCCTGCAAAGTTTGCCAGCACACAATGTTTAGACCTGACACACCCTAGCAGAATCACTTTCAAAGTTAGCGCACGTACAGGGACGGTAATATACAGAAATAGAAATTTTTTTCCAGAGCCATTTGCTAGCACTCGATGCTTTTTTTGGGGGGGAAGGGACCTTCAAAAGGCTTCCTGTGCTGATGTTCGTGCACGCAGGCGTGTGTGGGATTTTTACCTCACTAAAATATCTCCCCTTTTCTTCCAGCGCTCAATGCTTATACCTAGTACAACCATTTTTAAAGCTATCACATCTCTCTAATTCATAAATAAGGGTTGCTTTCGAGAAGGCCCAGGTTGATCCTACACTTCCCGTTGTCGTTCACTTTTCGTAAGTCATTACATCTAAAGGGGGATAACTATATAGAGGATTGAAATTTGTTTATTAACTTCTCCCATTTACTTTTTTTAATCAAATTTGCCAGTACACAATGTTTAGACCTAGCACGATCACTTAGCCCTCCGTTGGCACTTTACGCTATTGCTTATTCCTACTGTTCAACTAAAATGTCATCAGAACTTCAAATATTTCAATTCTAATTCCTTATCGAAACAGAAATGCATTGGAACTTTTACTTCCACACCCAGTAGAAGTATAGTAACTGAAAAAAAAATTTTTGAACATTTTTTATTGTTCAAATAGGCTTAGAATGTCATGAAGCGTCGAGATTTTAAATTTGAGCAAAAGACATTTCTGTCTGTTTGTCAGTCTGAAACGACTTTTTTGTGCGCACGATTACTTTGGAACCATTTAAGATATTGACTTGAAATTTGGTAGACGTATGTATTTTAATAAGATCTGAAACTAGTTTTGATCTTATTTCGTTGAAGAGTTGGGGGTAAATTGGGGTAAATGGGGTTGAACAGGTAAATCCAGTAAGTAGGAGTCCACAAAATTGGTATTTAGTATATGTAAGAGAAGCTAAGGTATCAAAGAATTTTTTGGCAATAACCATATATATCCATTACCATTAAAAGGGGTGAAAAAAATAAAATTGTGGTTTACTGTGTACAAGAACCAAAGGCCTCAACGTTTTTTTTTTTTTGGGGAGGTTGCTGCAGTTGGTCTAAAATCGATTTTTTTAATGAAGTAAAATAGCAGTGCAAAGTGATGAACAGTGTATACAAAATATCTTTCTAGATACAAATTCCCTTGCCGATAATTTCTAAATAAGTTGATAAATGTATTAGTAGTCGCATTCTATTTGCCATTTATATCATTAAATTATTAAATATTATAATTATTTTAAAGTATCACTTATTTATAAAATATACAAGATAGATATAATCACATTGATCTTAACTTTTTATCTTTTCGTTTATTATTTTATCTTAGTGATCTCAAGGTGATTAAATTGCAAAATTGATGTGGGAACTTTTTTATCTTAATCTGTATACATTCAAGTATTTTTAAATACCTAATTTATCAAGATATGTATATACTCACCGGCACAAATGTCGTGGGATATTGGATCTCACGTAGGCACCCCGATTTATATCGATTTTTTTTTAATCGATAATATATAATAATGGATAAACGCATGTGCTCCAAACACCATATTTCAGAATATAAAAAAAAATATTATTTCCATATGCCTGCGATGTGATGCACGTTTAAGTTATCCATCTCCATTTAATTTCCTAGCATTGGTAAATATGAGTGTTACAGCACCATAAAAATGTAGGCCTAATTTGAAATCATGTTTATTTTTGGATTATTTATAAATTGCTGAACCTATTTTTAGTTTATGTAATGAAGCATTATAACACCACTTTTTTGTAAATATTTCGTGCAAAGTCGAGATTACCGCCCCGCCCCCCCGTTCTCGAGGGCGCTGAACACGATGCAAGTAGTGGGAGAAATTTTTGACCGCCGCAACCCTGAAATGGTCAAAAACCACCACTTTTATGGATCCTCTTATGTTTTCGTATATAAACGGGTCTGGGGAGTGATTTATCGACTGGTTATACTTGAAATAACATGGAAGGGGGTTATAGAGTAAGTGGAATCTATACAGCAGCTAGGGGGTTGACTCTCCCGAGGGGTGGAAAATCATTTTTTTTATGATTCGGTTCAAAGCGTATCCCCTCGTTTTCGGGGTCGCTGATCACGGAAAAATATTCATTTTTAGCTCCACCCCCCACCCCCCTCATCTCTCAAACGGGTAGAAACCACCCCTCACTCACCAGAAAGCATGCTATACAGAATTTACAGGTTTTTCGACATATGATCGTTATTCTTGTGAATATCCCTTCATTTTTCACGGAAGATAAGGTGCTACCGACCTCGGGGGTTGTTTCAATCATCCCAAGGGGTGTAGAAATTCGTTAATTACACTTTGGATTATTAATACGCCCTTCCCCGTTTTCGCAGGAGTGATCACGGGAAAAATATTTTCACTTTTAAATTAATTACTGCGGCTAATTTTTGCTAGGCTACCCAGCAGTAACGCATTACATTATCATTAATCATTCATTTAAATCAAGTTTTATTAAAAAAACAGATACCTGCAGAAATCAGCGGCCGGATTTTAGACTAATAGATAAAGATAGAAAACTTAATTTGCATGCTTCGTCGTGTTATTTTTTGATGAGGGTAAGTTTCCGTCCATTATAAAGGTTGAGAAGAGTCGGAGATGAAGGTGAATATTTCTCCCGTGATCAGCGCCAGCGAAAACGGGGGAGGGCGTATTGGCGATCCAAAGTGTAATTAATGAATTTTTACATCCCTTGCAAGGGTTGAAGCAACCCTCGAGGTCGCTACCACCTTCTCTTCCGTGAGAAATGAAGGGATATGCACAGGAATAACGATCTTGTGTCGAAAAACCTGTAAACCCTGGATAGCATGCTTTCTGGATAGCATGCTTTCTGGTGAGTGAGGAGTAGTTTCTGCCCGTTTGATGAGGAGGGTTGGAGTTAAAAATGAATATTTTTCCCGTGATCAGCGATCCGAAAACGGGGGGATAGGCGTTTGAACGGAATTATTTGAAAAAAAATACTTTCCACCCCTCGGGAGGGTCAACCTCCTAGGCCTGATGTATAGATTCCACTTACTGTGTAACCCCCTTCCATATTATTTCAAGTATAACCCGTCGATAAATCACTCCCCAGACCCGTTTATATATGAAAACATAAAGGGATCCATAAAGGGGTGGTTCTTGGCCGTTTCAGGGGGTTCCGGCAGTCAAAAACTTCTCCCACCACTTGCATCGTGTTCAGCAGCCTCGAAAACGGGAGGGGAAGGTAATCTCGTCTTTGCACGAAATATTTACACAATTTCTGCCTTCATTACATAGACTATCTAACGGGCAATTGTAGCTGTTTTGGGCAGTCCTAAATTTGGAAAAGGACAAACTAAAATGCAAAAATGGGTTCACAAATAGTAGGGACTGGAGTTAATATTAAAAAAAAAATAGGCTAAATTGAAAAAAAAAAAACGAGTATATTGATATTGCGTTGAATTGATTGGCTTCGGTTTCCAATGTTTCCATTAGCCACAGAATATCTATGTTTTAGGTAAATTTCTTTATTTTCTGTACTTAAAAGGGAAACGATGTTAGTGGGAAATTGAACGCCTAAGGTTTTTAAATAACTTTTAGATTCTTTTCTAAGTGAATGACTGGTACAAAAAGAAAATATGGTTCAAATCGCCTAGGAAGGGGGATATATTTAATACCTATTTTAAAAAGGTGCTGGAAAGCATCCATGATTGAATTTGAGTCGAGTAATTGTTGTAGAATATTGTTTGTTGACTGAAAATTTGGAAATATGAAAATTTGGATATATGGGTAAAAGATTTGAGTGATCTGCTTGTTGAGTCTGTCCTCTCCTGTAATCGTTTCGGTCTCGCGAAATATGCTCTTATATTAGTTCTGAATTATAGCTTTTGGCGTATCTTTTACACGCCGTTTTGGCCCTTGAGCTACACTAAGGCTGCGTGTCCCGGTTTTGTTCCAACATAGGCATGTTTTGATTGACATATGAGCGTCAAGAGGAGATGGTTGGGCAGTCGTAACTTTTGCTTAGATAAGCCCTGAGAAATTGGAACGATTTGTGAGAGAAAATGAATATATCTACAAAGATAACTCAGGTCGGTAAAAAAAAAATTGGCTGCGGTTTTGATCAGAACCATCTTATCCTAATGTATTTTGACATGCTGAACCCAATTCTGATATTAAAAGAAAATCTGCCGCATCAGTTTTTTTCTACTTCCTCTTTCATTCCCTAAAAAGGGCAAAGATAAGGTCTTGTCCTGATATAACTTTTCCGAAATGTTTTGATGCGCTGAAGCGAATTTTGGACAGATAAATATATACTAATACCACCCCTTTTACTAATACCACCCCTTTTATTGCCTAAACGGGGCAAAAAAAAGGTGTTTTCCTAAGGTTCTGATCTAACTTTTCTGAACTATTTTGACGTGGTGAAGCTAGTTTTGGGCAAAAAAAAATTCTATCGTGCCAGTTTCCCTCTCTCTGCCACCCCATGGAGATAAAAGGGAGTTGTAGCGAAAAATTGATCTTGTAGAAAATTTGTTTTTGTCCAAAATTGGCTTCAGCGCGTCAAAATACTTAGAAAAGTTAGATCAGAACCTAAGAACAAGACCTTTTTCTTGCCCTTTTTGGAGGATAAAACGAAATTTGATGCGGTGGATTTTTTTTAATATCAGAATCGGTTCCAGCATGTCAAAAAACAGTTGGTTCTGATCAAAAGCGCAGCCCTTTTTTCTTGTCGGCCTGTGTAATTGAACTCGCAAGAAAATATGCAAAAAATGACTAATGTAAACAAAGTATATCGAATGTGGTAGCTACTTTATTGTGGGTGATTGAATAGTTAGTGCCTGTTGTAATAATACAATTGTGGAATTGGATAATATGACCAGGTTTTGTTGGTCCTTAAGGATAGGGATTTTGCCAAGGGAGAGGGAAATATGCGTTTATTTTCGGTTTATTATAAATATTTAAAAAATCACAAATTGTATAATCTTTAAAATAGTTTCCGGTACTTCCCATTGCTATAAAGAATGCAACCAGAATGCCATGCTCTAATAATGAAACTAGGAACTCTTTTCATTGACAAACTACAGTATTCAAGTACAACAAAAATTTACAATAAAAAATATATGTAGTTATATTCGTTGGAACAATAGCAAGTATATTGTGGCGTGCTTACACCCTTTTTGTAAACACCCTGTATCGTGGATTCGGAAATTATAACAACCAGGGTAACACTAAACACTAATTTATTAACTTACTTAATTACAATAACTACTTGGCTAATTAATAACACACTGTGTACTACTTGATCACTTTACTCTCTTCTGTTCTGATCTTACTACTCTTGTTATCTAAACTGAACTCCCTGCTCTGCTTTACTCCATGCTTTATATACCTAAAGATGACAGATCTCGAAGCTTCTCTGATGACGTCACCATACTCTAGACAGTTCCAGAACAGATTTGTCAACACTCCAGGACCTTCTAGTAAGTTCTTTCTCTGGTAGGTGCAAATTTACTACATTCAGACATTCGAACTATTGATTCTGTGCCTACTACAGTGCATCATGTAACCAACATAACCTTAAATTTTATGGGGTTGCAACACATTACAATATAAAACAGTTTTAAAAATTATACTATGTTTTGTTTTTTAAATTTATCGAAAATAAACGCATATTTCCCTCTCACTCTGCAAAATCTTACTCTTAAAGCAAATCTTTTTTTGTATTAATAATTTATTTAACACTAATTGTTTACACCATTAACTCGGTAATAAATAATTATGTGTTGACTTTAATAAAAATCTGTATTTTTAGATGGATATTACCGGACTGTATACTAGAAGAATGTTATTAGAAGTTTTAAAAGTAAAGAATTTTGAAAAAGTACCATATAGTCAAAAAAATGAATATGTGAATATCTGTTATTGCATATTTAGTTCAATACGACTAATTGGGGGTCAGCTGATAACGACATCTTCCCTTTAGTGATGAACTCTCGAAACGAGAAATACACCATATCACAGCTGAGGAACGAGAAAAAACAATTTAGCATGTTATTAAAATGGGGGAGTAATTATTAACTTCACAAAATTTAAAGGAGGGGGAGGTTGAATATTTTTTTAATTGTGCAGTAGCTGAATCAAGAATAAAGAAACCGCTAAAGAATATGAAAAAAAAACTTTAATAGCCCTCGCCTTCAAAAAAGTCGCTAAAAATTATGAAATAAAATGTAAAAATAAATAAATAACAAATTCAAACGTATTTGTAACTGACCTCAATATCGAAATTAGGCAATAAAGTTCAATTAACTGGGCGACCGATGATGAAATTTTATTTCATAATTTGTGGCTACC
This sequence comes from Rutpela maculata, assembly GCA_936432065.2. NCBI lineage: Eukaryota > Metazoa > Arthropoda > Insecta > Coleoptera > Cerambycidae > Rutpela > Rutpela maculata. Next base: position 137,583,466 of record OW386289.2, read on the forward strand.
TTTTTTAATGCGGCTCATTTTTTTTTTTTTCAAATTTTTTTTACAAGGTCTATAACAAAATTGTAATACATTTAAATGGTGACAGTAGCAATGAGAGAGAATGTTCCTGAGATAGAGTTGTGAGTAAAACGAATAAAATAAATATGGTTTCTCTTTCGTTATACTAAAATACCTGTTACAGCCGTTTTATAAAACTTTAAACCATTTGCAAACTTTTATTTGATCTATGTTTTATTTACTTCATTCAATGATCATCCCTAACTGACAGGTTAGCACCACATGTTTTTGAGGTGCGTTATTTTTTTTGCAATTTTTTATTAAGTCAAATATCGTTTGGTGTACTATACATACCTATTTTATATACATTAAAAGTTGGAACCATCCGACTTGTGTGTTTTATATCAACATTTACAAATGGTGTATCAACAGTAAAAATGTGTGGTATAGATTTAATGTACATGATCTAGATGTACAAGCTTTTCTAACATAGGGGGAACAGTAATCTTGTGGGTTAGCTTTATATCTTTATTGTGCTACTTATGGCCATTCGCTGCCTTGTTTCCCGTTGATGAAGTATCTCCTACTTAGTTTGCGACACTTTTAACTTTTCCCTTTGCGGGGAAAACGTCGTACTTATCTCAAAGTAGAGCGTCTATGACAATAAGTTTTAGTTTTTGTACATTGAATTTAATATTATAATCTTTAACTTAAGGTAACATCCAACATGAAATTATAAATCCCTCTAAAATGTTTGTATAGTTTATAGACGAAGACGACAACAAACAACTTTTTGTAAATTAAACACAGATTTAGTTGGTAAAATTTACAAGTCAAGCAGATGTACATTTATGCATTTTTTTATAAACTAAGAATAGGATTTTGGTAATTTTTATTTAGTGCTTTTTTATGAAGCTTACACTTTGAATTTTTAAGGAAATCTGTGCATCTATTTGACTTAAAAGGACACCTACTAAAATGCATTTGATTTATAGTTCACTCACTCTTATACTGCACATAAAAAACAATAAGTTGTCGATTGAGCTAATATAAGGGGAGGCCGGGGCATGCTCAGAATGTTATGTTCAACTATTATTTCTTCTTAAATTATGGCGTGCCGTTTATTGAACATCCTTTATATAACAATTTACTATCATATTGAAAAGATGTCCGACAATATTAATTAAATCAACTGCCTAGGGCATCTTAGAGAATTTATCCAACTTTATTCTTGCCATGATAACAATTTTAATGTCAGTACAGTTATTACCAATGAGGACAAACTTTAAGTTACTTAAAATCTAATACGCGTATTTTAACTGTATGTATATTATCAACTTGTACCATTGAATGGAATTGATCTACCAAACATTCTACATCTATTTACAATGTTCGACAATGTTTTTGTTTAAAATCTTGTGTAAATGTTTCTGAAGCGTGCTACATATCTCATGTTATAGTCAAATGTCAGAGCAATAAGTTGGCGCCATGTTTAGAGCTTTGAAAATTATACTACATATTTAAAAACATAGAACAACTCAAGAGTTATACTGGAAACTTTAAAAATGCTTGAACCTTAATAAAAGTTGTAAAGATGATATGACTCAATACGCACTAATTATTGAGATGACAAACATAAATTCTTTATCAATGCTGTTACCAAGTTACCATTAAAATTTTGTCTTCTGTTTCAGAATTATGTGTCAGTATTCTCAGTTATAAGTCAGAATTCTAAGATAAAGTAAGAATTCTAAATTTTATTTCAGAATTTTGACTTAAGGAAAAATTGTTGTGGCCTTTCTCGCTTTCATACTTATGAACTTACAATTTAAACAAAATCTCCTTATTTTGAAAATATCCGCGAGAATGCGGAGCACACCGCTAATCCGTACTTAGTGACAAAATGCACTTAGTTGATTAATTTTTATATTTTATTGTTTATATTAATTACACAGATCTACAAGAAAATAAGGTCTTGTCCTATGGTTCTCATCTACCTTTTCTGAAGTATTTTGACGCGCTGAAGCCAATTTTGAACAAAAAATTTCTATCGTGTCAGTTTTCATCTACCATCCGGGGAAAAAGGTCTTGTTTGTTCTAAGATTCTGATCTAACTTTTCTAAAGTGTTTTGAAGCGCTGAAGCCGAATTTGGACAAAAAATGTTTTTCGTGTCAGTTTTTCTCTACCACTCCTTCTATCCCCTAAAAAGTGCAAAAAAGGTCTTGTCCTAAGATTCAGATATAACTTTTCTGAAGTATTTTGATGGGGCGATGAAGCCAATTTTGGACAAAAAAATCATGTTAGTTTCCCTTTGCCACCCCTAGGAGATAAATGAGATGGTGGAGGGAAACTGACACGATAGTAGAAATTGGCTTCAGCGCGTCAAAATTCTTCAGAAAAGATAGATCAGAACCTTACGACAAGACCGTTGTTTGCCCTTTTTAAGGGATAAAAGAGGTAGTAGATAAAAACTGACATCATAGATTTTTATTTTCCAAAATTGGCTTCAACGCGTCAAAATACTTCAGAAAAGTTAGATGAGAACCTTAGACAAGACCCTTTTTTTGTAGATCTGTGTTATTCATTACATTTCTAATTATTAAATCTTGGAATTTTACATAGTTTTTTTTTTTCAGGTATGTATATGTCGCCATCTTATCGGTTATACCAAACTGTAAGTACATTTTTACATTAGCTATTATTTATTGCATTCTGCCATGACTATTATTTATATAGGCAAATCAGATTGTAACTATTAGTCGTAGTTACCATTTTATACTATGTAAATATGGGGTCGAATATTCCAATATTGATTTTGATATACATTATTTGATTTTGGATATATAAACAAAAGATAAGGTCACACGTGCATATTGTTTATGGCATTTTTTAGTCGATACATTAAAAAGGCTATTATTACCTGTGACATTACAATTTATGTATCTCGTTACTCATGTGACCGAATATTATTAAATATATTATATTGCGAAGAAATATATAACTGAATATATCGAATTACAAAGAAAGTACCTAGTAACTGCTTTTTCATTTGCGAATCTAATGACTGTAGTTTACAAATTTTAACTTTTTTCATTTAGCATTAACCAACGCTGTGTTAATTTATCGAGTAACCTTCTCTTATTACAAAAATGTTTACAGAAATTACAGAAATTTTCTGTCACGTCACATTTTTTTTTTTACTTCACAGGATGTAATTTTTCTAACTACCCTTTCCGAGGATATTAACCCGCTCGGTTATAGATAGGTTTGTTGTTGGGATTGCAGTACGCTTAGAGAAGATTATGTGGGTATTAAGCAAATCAAAACTTACACACTCTTTTATTTATTATGATATTACCTACTTTCTGTATATTGTTGCCCTAATCTGGGCACGCTAATATACTAGTTTGGTAAATACTTTAAAACAGTAATTATTGGAGACCCAATGAAATAAATAAAAAATAATTAATTGTAAAAAAAAAGTATGCTTGTTTTCAATGCTTATGGAATAGCAGGGATAAACAGAATCATCTAATATATAAAAATCTCATGTCACAGTGTTTGTTATCGAACTCCTCCGAAACGGCGATTTTTATGAAATTTTTGGTGTATATTTGGTAGGTCTGAGAATAGGTCGTAGGCTATTCTTTATACCCCTAGGTGATAAGGGTGGCCCTATCCAGAAATTTTCTTTCTATTTTTTGGACAAAAATTTATAATTTATATGGCAAAACAACAATTGCTGGGTCAGCTAGTTACGTATAAAAAGATCTTTACGAAACGAATATACTCCTGGCAAAATTAACTTGAAGGAAAAACTGTCAATCGATCCAAACAATGTTATATTGGCATTATAATGTAAACATGTTACCTAAAATCTATTTTTTTCATTTTCACTTGAATACGGAAAGCGCATCCATCAGGATTTGAGGGGTTTTGAGGAAAGGTGCAAGTATTGTCTAAATGTAGGTTGTGGCATTTTCTTAATTTTTCTGTATTTCTTGTTGGGATCCTGTGTCACATGTATTTTCTTCACAAACAGTGTCCGTGAAATCTACAAAATAATACAATTATTCAGTATTTGACTGGAAAATTACCTCTACGCCTGTGACTTTTACGTCAAAGGAGCAGTTGGAGAGCATTTTTGACAAATATTGAATACGAACAAGCATATAAAAACAACGTCTTTTGCTGACGTTTCAGAACCTTAATACAATAGTAGTAGTTGAGGATAACATTCCACCAAACCTTCCTGAAGGTCTTTGTAATAGTGACGAGACCAACAATTATTTTATGGATTCCATACCTAACTTAAAATCGAATGAACAACATATCGACACATTTCTAAAAAGTAAATTTATGAATGACATTCTTATTCACTTTTAAATCGGCTACAGTTCAAAAAATTGTAAATATAATAAATAACCCAAAATCTCATACCATAGGCCCTGATGGGATATCAGCTAAAATGTTACAACTTACTTTACATATTATTAATGTATCGTTAGAACTAAGTGTCTTCCACCTCAATAGAAAATCTCATGTATTAACCCTGTATCTAAGAAACAAAATCCGGAACAACTTGGAGATCTACGCCCTATTATCCTGCCTATAAAAATTGCAGAATTGGCTATTACTTTCTGAATATATATGTCTTTGAAAACTCAATAATTCGTTCTAATCAGTCCAAATTCCGAAAGGGCTTCATTACTTCAACACCACTAAGTAACATAAGTAACGAAATATTGCCAGCCATCGACATATGTCTAAAGCTTTTGACTCTTTAGATATTAATTGCTTAATTGCAAAATTAAGTTGGTGTAGCATATCTGGAAGTACTATTTCTTAGTTTTAAAATTATCTCAATGATAGACAATAATGTACTAGTCTTAAGCAGGAAACTCAATACTTACTCACAAAATCGATCAGTTGCATCCGGTGTTCCGCAAGGATCTGTCCTTGGGCCACTTCTTTTTAATATATTTATTGCAGATATCTCTAGACTTCCACTATATTCAAAACTCTACGCTGGCGCTAATGACATTCAGTTAATACAAAGTTTTTCTCTTTCGAAATTTCAAATGGCAGAATTTTGCATTGATAATGACTTAACTCTTATGCACGAAAGGACAATCCAAATACACTATTGTATTAAATGGTAAGAATAGTCAAAATATTGTTTTTGGAACTTCTCAGAAGTTCAACCTGAAAACTAAATATTCAAATAAATTATAAGGTCTTTACATCAACCAACAACGGCGTACAGAATCTGGGTGTTAATTTTAATACTTTAATAAGCTTTTTTCTTATCATGTTAATAATACTTGTAAAAAAGCTTTTTCTAAGCTTAAAACAGTTATATGCATTTAAAAAATATTTGGATACAAATACTAAAATATTACTTTCTGAAACTATGATTCTATCCCATTTAAATTACGCAGATATTGTATACGGTCCCGGTCTTTCACAAGTAGACAAATACCGCTTACAAAAAATTGGAAACCTGCTGTGTATGAAATTTTACAAATGTCCCCCAATATGGTCACATTTACGTGCTTTCAATCTGTTAAATATGTGTGAAAGGAGATTCATACACATTGTAGAATCACTCTAAATATTTAAAAAACAGGAGAACCTTATTATTTATTCAATAAAATACAAAGGCGTACAGAAATTCATATCAGGGGATCTGAGATATGTTGAAAATAAAGATTGTATTCCCTCTCATAAAAATTCATCTTTCGATCATCCTTCTCCTTCATAGCAGCATATATTATTAATATATAATATATAATATACCTGCCAATTCAATATCGCAATATGTTAGTAACAATGGTAAAACGTAGACTAAAGGAAGACATAATTTTATCAAAATTAGATAATTTTAATGTACAAATGTTCTAAATTAGGATTATGTATTTATTTGTATTCACTTAAATGTATTTATTTGTTCATACAGGGTGTCTATTAAAGAATGGGCCATAGAGGAACAGTGGATTCCTGGCATTAAAATGTTACGATTTAACCAAACTTATCTTAGTCCAAAAGTTAATATTAACAGAGATACAGGGTGTTAAAGTCAATATTATATTTATAATTTTCCTACATAACTTTTGAATTTATTCAAATATTTGTACGAAAATTGGAGAATAGGAGTTTTTTGATATGAGAAATTCAAATCTTCTCCTATTTTTTGTGTAAATCCTAGAGGGCGCCACATAAGCAATATTTAGAGTGCAAGTGTACTCCTAACTTTTTCACCCGTAATGTTATAGCCTTTTTTATTAATAAATCCTGAATCTACATCATTTTGAAGGAGAAAAAGTATACTTGTCATTAACCTTAGAAATTGACCGTTTTCGAGATAATCGCATTGTAACAGTCAGCCGCATAATTCATTATTAGAAATATTAATTTTAATCTAGTAGGCACACGGTTAAATCTGACAGTTAAATAATTAATAATGATAGTTAAAATGCAGTTATGTAGAAAAAGGGAGGTTTTATTATTATTACAAATTAAGCAATTAAGTAAACAAAAACGATATCAATGGAAATGTCAAATTAAACAACAAAATAATTAAAATAATTGCTGCAACTCATTTTCAAATTGTCTTCCATTTAACTCAATACACTTTCGGCATCTTTTAAGAATATTTTGCCTGATACAAAAAAGGATGGAAGCAAATCACGAATATGGTTTGCAGCTGCCACTATTTTCTGCCAGAGTTCTTGTCTTGTGTTACTTGTTTGAGAGTATACAAGGCTTTTCATGGTACCCATTAGGAAAAAGTCCTTTGCCGTTAGGTCTGGACTCCGTGGTGGCCATGGATGTTCACTTCCGTCCATTCCAACGCCTAGGAAATACATTATCTAAATGATTTTTTACAATCAGAGGATAGTGAACAGGTGCTCCATCGAGTAAAAACCACATATTTTCTTTGATATCTAAAGGCACTTCATCCAACACATTTTGTAAATCATTTTGAAGGAAGTTTAGATAGTTTTCTCCATTTGCTAGCGGTGGAAATTCAAAAGGACCCACAAGATAATCTCCAATTATTCCACACCAAATATTAATTTTAAATTCATATAGAAAATGTCTCACTCTTGCGGTTCTTGGATTCTCTTCAGCCCACAAACAACTGTTTTTTGTGTTAAAGATTGACCTTCGAGTAAACATGCGTGAAAAGAACCTTATTTAAAAAAGTTGGATCTCTTCTTTGCTTTCTTAACATAAATTCGCAAAATTGTATGCGACGGGGAAAATCACCTGGCAACAAATTTTGTACTGATGTGAACTGGTATGGGTGTAATTGTTGCTCATGTAGAATGTTTGATATTGTGCCACGGGTTAGTCCAGTATTTGCAGAGATTCGGCGAATACTTATTTCAGGATCGTCTTCAATAAGATGTAATACTGCTTTCTCTTGTTGGACACTATAAACTACAGGGCGTCCATGGGAACGTCTAGGACGACAAGAACCCGTTTCTTTTAATCTTGCAAAAAGTCTTGAGGATAATTTTCGATCAGGTTGCCTTCGATTTGGATAAGTATTCGCATATTTTCTTGCTGCAGCACGTCCATTATAATTTTCTTGAGCATAAATAGCCACCATATCAATCATTTCTCTATTTGAAAAAAAATTATGCCTCGGCATTGTGCAAAAAATATAATATTTTCGTAATAAATTACAACACAGTAACTGTCAGATTTAGCCGTGTTTAATTGTCAAAAGTATTGTTGACATCGGCGCCCTACTACGTCAATATTTCTTATAATGAATTATGCGGCTGACTGTTACAATGCGATTATCTCGAAAACGGTCAATTTCTAAGGCTAATGACAAGTATACTTTTTCTCCGTCAAAATGATGTAGGTTCAGGATTTTTTTAACAAAAAAGGCTATAACATTACGAGTGAAAAAGTTAGGAGTACATTTACACCCTAAATACTGCTTATGTGGCGCCCTCTAAGATTTATACCAAAAATAGGAGAAGATTTGAATTTCTCATATCAAAAAACTCCCATCCACCAATTTTCGTACCAATATTTGAAAAACTTATGATATGTAGGAAAATTATAAATATAATATTGACTTTAACACCCTGTATCTCTGTTGATATCAACTTTTGAACTAAGGTAAGTTTAGTTAAATCGTAATATTTCAATATCAGGAATCCACTGTTCCTCTATGGCCCATTCTTTAATGGGCACCCTATATGTGCCTATACTTATATATTTTATGTTTGTACTAGGAAAATGTTGAAAAGCAACACTGTGATAAATTTCCTTTTGGAAAAGTATGTTGTTGTACTGCTCATTTTTTCAATAAACAGATTGTATTGTATTGTATTGTATTGTATTGTATTGTATTGTATTGTATTGTATTGTATTGTATTGTATTGTATTGTATTGTATTGTATTGTATTGTATTGTATTGTATTGTATTGTATTGTATTGTATTGTATTGTATTGTATTGTATTGTATTGTATTGTATTGTATTGTGTTGTATTGTATTGTATTGTATTCTATTGTATTGTATTGTATTGTATTGTATATTTAAAGTTAGGTATTTTTCATTCCTTACCTTCTCGTAAATAGGTAAATCAAGGTAAATCAAGCTAATAAGAATCAATAAAATTGGGATTTAGTGCATATACGAGAAGCCAAGGGCTCAAAATATTTTTAGCATCAGTCACCCCCATTACCATCAACACACTATTATTAAAGGAAGTAAAAAATAAAATTGTAATTTAGTGTGCATATAAGAACCAAAGGCCTCAAAACTTTTTTTTGTACGTTAGCCACAAATGACCCATTGCCAGTATGTAAGATCATTAGCCTTAATTCAAATAAAAATGTCAGAGTGTATAAATCTGTAAAGATGATTTTCGTAATTTTGTTTTTCCTTTGAATTTTGGATGTTTTTGAGTTTGTTGAGTGGTATCAAAGTCATAAACTGTATTTTCAGAATTTTTCTTTGCCTGTCTGTCTGATTATTTGTCTTACCATGACTCGAAGACGGCTTAACACTTTTGATAAAATTTTGTACCTTTAACGAACTCAGATGTGTTTTTAACCGACGATATTAGATAAGAAGGTAGCAACCGTAAAACGTAGACTAAAGGAAGACATAACGAAAAATGTTTTTAATATAGAAGTGGTATTTCATTTACTACCATTTTACTCCAGAATTTTTATAACAATATTTTACTCAGATTAGACATTTACGAAAAAAAGTTCAAAAAATCAACCACATGTTATTTCGGTTGCTCTTATACTAAAGTCATTGATTTTAAAACCATTTAGTATAATATTCCAAACACCTGAGGTGTTCAGGAATTATTTACCTATAACTTATATCCATCGAAGCAGCTGCTGCAGAACTATTACATTTTGCAAATCTCTGTTTATTTTGTTTAATTTTTCATGAAATGATATGTTGATATTTATTGTTATGCACTTAGCCATGTTTAAGCAGATGCATGATGTATAAATGTGTTTTTTTAAAGATAAGTGATAATAAATAGATTTTTTTATATTTTCAAATTTCATTATTATTGTTACATAGAACCGATGAATTAGATATACGCATGAATTTTAAATTAAATCTAAATTTCTACTTCTAGACACTTGTTTTCTTATGAAAATTCGCTGAATTTTTGACAGATTTTTACTTTCCGATCAAATGCTGTCATAGGCTTAACTTGACCATACGTCTAGTTTTTGAGCTATTGCTCAAAAAATTTACTAGCGGTAACGTTAAAAAATTTCCGAATTTATATAAGATTTTTCGTTTTATTAAAAAAAGCGTAGAAAGCAATAAAATTTGAAAACTTTTGGCGGCGGCGACAGAAAATTGATTCTAAAAATAACAAGTGAAAAAATTTCTGTCAAATTAGCTAAAACTAATTTTCTTTATCCTCCAGAACAAAAAACTCTTATTGAAAAACTTTGGGAAATGACTCCTTTGACCTTTAGCATATTGGTAAATTTTCTCATATTAGTTTTCTGTTTATAAAGTTAATAACATTCATTTTCATAAATTATCTACAATAGGATGCAAGAGTTTAAATACCTTAATTCATTCGAAGAAGGGGCATTATTGTTAGTAAATTTTATAGTCTACTACCTATCCCTCGCGCGAATTCAACTCGTCCGATAGTTATTTTTATTCATTTGGCTGAAAGTCGCAACCTACTTTTATTGTTTTACTACTTTTGCACGTATTCTCTTTCTTGGGAAAACAAAAATTGGTTCCGTAAGAGCAAAACATAAATGAAGGTTTATACCGAGTCGTTTTCTCATATTGAAATATTTAAAAAAGCCATAAAAACTCACCATTTAGTGGTAATTATAATGGGCTTTAATAATTAATACTATTATTTATTTTTTGAAAATATTGAAACGTTAAAAACCTAAATAGATGTTTTCTTTTATTTTTTGTTTCTACAAATCTCAAATTGTAAATGGCATATATACCTATATATAAACAGTTGTGTCAGATACAGCGTTTTGGGATAATTTATTTGCGATTTTTAAACGGGGTACCTATTCGCTCTTAAGAAAGAAAAGCCCGATTGTATCGAAATTTGGACAGTAAGCTAGTATAGTTATACCTCGAGCATAAAGTATTGACAGTGGACGGTTCCCAGTTGAGGGTACCAAGAGTGCATGATTTTCAAGAGTGTAGCGCCAGACAGCCGCGCATACTGCCATACGCATCCTAAAGCACGTGCCACTTCATTTTTAAGATCCTCTATTCCCATTACTAAAGCACGTGCCACTTCACTTTTAAGATCCTCTATTCGCATTACTTCACTGTCAATATTTTACATTCGAGGTATAGAGGACTCTTTTTTAATCTACCAGTAAATATAAAAGTTATGAAAAATTTTAAGAAAAAGATCTAGTATACTGACGAGCGTTTCGCCAATCAAGATGGCACAACCGGGAGATGATTAAAATTACAAATATAGCAATTATACTTGAATTAACTTATTTTCAAAAACCTGCAAAAAGTGCATTAGATAATATTTAACAATGATATGTCTTACAAAATTCAATAATCCGCCGAAGATTATATATAAATTTACATGTAGTTTCTGTTCGATTTGTGACATAATCTCGGCAGTAAAATTCTGGTGCTCCTAGTTATACAAAAAGTTAGTTTTGTGTTCAAAAACTAACGAATCCGTAAAAACCTAGAGAAAGCCAGAATGAAAGAGAAAACAGAAACAGTAAAAAACCTTCATACTTCTTATTCACATATTCACCCAGTTTAGAGGAACAGCAGGAATCGGATAATTCTCAGTAGTCAGTCATAAGGTGTATTAACTTGATCCATGTCCATCGTAAACTGGAGAAATTAGACTTTAATGTTCTTTTTAAGGTTCAGTCGTTAAATCCCAAAAAACGAGAAAAAGTTGTATTTATAGACTGTTTTGCTAGGTAGTTTTCCGAATTTCTATAGCCTATCGACTAAATTGGAGGCTTATAAATGGATTACTTTTATCGGAGGTCAGATCAGATTTTACATGGGCGAACAAAGGAAAACTTAATACTTTTATTACGTATATTTGTATTTCCAACAATTTAGCTAGGAATTTTTATCGCACAATTTTGATGTAAAGATAAGATTAAAAATATTAAATACAATTATGATGATGGAAGAATGCTATTATCTAATGAAAATTGTAGTAATATTATCCTTTTGTATATATTTTTACATGTACTACTTCCTGGTCAGGGTCTTGTTGATTTTTATCTATTTGACTGTTTTATTATAGTGTGCTAAATTTTTAAATACTTGATTGTAGCTTTTTATTAATGCTCTTTGTAACTGCATATTTTAGTTAATGAAACAGGACTGTAGCTAGGGGGCTGGCCACAGCTAAGCTCTGGTAAAAAAGTAGCCCCCAGGCGAATGTTTTTAAGGTGGGTGGTTCCGTGAATGAAATTCGAAAATATCTCCTACATCCCTGAACCGATTGAAAAAATTTTTTGATAAGTTTTTAGAGACAGCTTTATAGAATGGCAGGTACTAGGCTATTGAAAACTAAAGAAAGAAAAAATTTTTTTACTTGTGCGAAAATTAAAAATTTTTTGACTTTTCAATGGTCTAGTACCATTCTATAATGTTGTTTCTAAAGGCCTATCAAAAATTTTTTTTAATCGGTTCAGGGATGCAGGAGAAATTCTCGAATTACGGAATCATTTTCTTAAGCACGACACCGCCACCGTGCAAAATGTCAGCTAAGAACGTTACTGTTTATGTTAGCCCTGGCATGTAGAAAATGAGCTCTTCGTAGAATAGAATAGAATATAATTTATTTTACCATTTTTTTGATACATAGATTATGAATATTTGACTCGTCTAAATAACAATATTTATTTAAGTAATTCACACAAAATTAAAATAAACAATTAATACTATTTAGTTCTGGATACGGCCCTAAAGGCAAACTTCACGAATATTTAGTAGGGTGGCTCTTATTTTGCGGCCTTGAAATTTTTTCGAATTTATCCCCTAAAGCGATTTCAATTATTTAAAAAATAATGAACGACCAGATAGATGTATTTTTCAAGAATCATGTCAGAAGTACAATTGAAAGTCGCATTTTGGAGACATGAGATTTACTTGGGTTTTTTGTAATGGAACACAGTATATTTTTACGCCATAATAAACGCCATAAAAAAAGCTTTTTAATCATATATAAACATTTAAATTTTTTGTCTTATTTACTCTACAGTGTGTCCCAGAATAGATGTAACAAGAGGTGTAATGGACCAAAAATTTTGGAATTTTGGAATGGTATTTGGGGATTGAGTCCTGCTTGTTGTAAAACTAAAGTATACCAAAAATGGTGTTCTACAGGGTGTTTTATAAGCAAAGTTGTAAAAATCACCACTAATAAAGTACCTTTATTTTTCAAAATATGAAAAAATTCCACTAAGAAAAGTTACTTAGAATGCAATTTTATACCTCCATACCAAATTTCAGGAATATAAAATTATTTTTTTGAAACTTCCCATTTTTTGCGAATTAAGAGTTGAAGTCATATTTAAAGTTGTGTAGCAGCAAATGTTAATCATCTCAAAAAGTAGGATATTGGTAAATAATAAATTGAATATACGAAATGTAAGAAGGTATAATGTTAATCGAACTAATTGTAAAACAAGAAACAATTACTAACAGAAGATTAATGAGGTTTAAATATATAACAAGTAATAAATGTCAAAAACATAACAGATTCACAAACAAATTAATAAGAGCTGATCTCTCTCTTAGTGGCATCCTAGGATTTTCTATAACAGAGGCATGAGCTATAATAGCCCCAACATTGTCTTCATCATATGCTTTTTTTTTTTCATGTTATGAACACTACCAGTAGTCAGAAACTTTTTAATTATTCTCATAGCCTGAGTACGTGACAAAGCAGTGTTTGGAAATTTCAAATTAAATTGGCTTACCATTTCTCTTAGCGAGTTTTCACCGCCAATTCCGTAGCATTGCACAATATGAATTTTTTCACGCACTGTGAGTACCATTTTCACTTAATTTTTTATGCTTGGTTCGTTAATTTGAAACAGAAATTAATGATAATATTGACTACGTTTGACAGATATGTCAATAATAAATGATAAATGTGTATCCACTGCTTTCCTCATAGCCTACTTTTAGCTTTTACATAACTTTAAATATTAATTCACAAAAAATAATTTCTATGCAGTTTTAATTGAATGGTCAAAACAAAATACTAATTTATTGAAAAAATGGGAAATTTCAAAAAAATAATTTTATATTCTTGAAATTTGGTATAGAGGTATAAAATTGCATTCTAAATAACTTTTCCTAGTGGAATTTTTTCATATTTTGAAAAATAAAGGTACTTTATTAGTGGTGATTTTTACAACTTTGCTTATAAAACACCCTGTAGAACACCAAATCAAGTCATTTTTGGTATATTTTAGTTTTACAACAAGCAGGACTCAATCCCCAAATACCATTCCAAAATTCCAAAATTTTTGGTCCTTTACACCTCTTGTTACATCTGGGGCACACTGTATATTTACAATTTATTAAATTAGTCATGGAAAACGAACGTATGTCATTTAAGCACAATACGTTAGTTTTGTCAAGATATTTGTTGGCAATTAATTTCACTTTGTTTTAAATAAAATGGAAAATTTTAATAATTGGCAACAAAATATAAAATATAATATCCAGTATAGTTTTTAAGATAAATGCTATGTTTTATATATCATTAAAAACGCTTTTATGGCCTTTCAGATGGTGTAAAAATATACAGAGTATTACATAATAAAAAACACAAGTAAAGTTCATATCTCTGAAATGCGACTTTCAGTCGTCTTTCTGGCATGATTTTTGGAAAATACATGTGATTTTCTATAACTTTTATTTTAGAACTTTTTTTACGTAACTCCAAAAATAACGAAGTTAAATGAGGTTCAAAAATATAAATTGTACTTTTAAAAGGCTTATTTAAATATCTATTAAACAAAAACGTATGTGTCTTATATTTTATATAAATAAAATGAATAGATATGTTTTATTAGCCGATCTCTGCAGATATAGAAATTATATGTAAAATCTTTCATATAGAAAAAATTATAGTGTATGGGGATCACAAGTCAAAAAATATGTTCAGATGGTAATAGTTAGGTAATCATTAGGATTAACTTATTATTCATATTATTTTTTTCATTTTAAGATTAAGATTTTATGTGTTTGTCTAACTTATAATATTATTGACCTTCAAAATTCATAGTAAAATATTCCTGCATTGTAGTTGTAACTGATATTTTATTTAATGTTATTAACTCCTTTTTATCAGTTGGAGAAATCTCATACTTTACTTGGCAACACGATATTATTAGGTATCAGACAGACGCATCTTTAGTAAAATATTCGTTTTTTAGATTTACAGCTTTAGATTAGATGCAGTACAGTCATAATATATTATTTTATTGTCTAATATCATATTTAAATGCCGTAAATATTTCATTAGAATTGCCTAGAATAACGTATATTGGGTTTTACACAGATATAAGATACATGGAAATTAAAAAAAAACATTAAAAATGTCACTGTCATAGGTTGGGCAATAAGGTATTTACTATCAGAAATAGAAGTGAATAAAAATCTTAGTTTACGGAGAAGCTACATTAGAAACGTGGGAAACGATTACCTAATTGGCCTTTCAGTTATTTGCTTTAACTGTCCTTTTGGGAGTATTTTTTTTTCTCAAAAACTTCTAGAAAAAGAAAAATTCGTAAGTTAAATATCTGCTTTTTTAAAATTTTTATATGTAATAATTATTTTTTTGTAACGCCATATTCTAAAATGACATTTATTTGACAGTTTCAATGAATCAAAACAATGTCATTATTGACTAGTGTAAAATAAAGAAAAAAGAGTGAAATAAAGAAATTTTATCTATTCTTAATTAGGTTATATACTAAGTAATGAACTGCTTTTGAACAATTAATAGTATACATAAACAAACAGCGTGAGTTATAATGAGTGTCACGTGGCTCTGTCCGAGAGAAATTCTTTTCCTATACGGTGAATTAGAACGGTCCATTATAGCCAGGGAGATAGCGACAGATTTTTCGCGTTAATATATATAAAGCTAGATGTTTTTTCCATGATAACTTAGACAGTATCAATGATAAAGGTGCAATTCTACCAATCTATAGTCCTGCAAAAATGGGTAAACAATTAAATAACATGTTGCAAAAAGAGATATCGATTTTCTGAAATGTCACAAAATGTCACTTTTGATTCGTTCGTGCCGAGCCGAATTTTCGAATTTCGCCGTGCAATTTACGATCAGGTTTATCTGGAAGACTGGCTCTTCCTCGCGACATCGTACAGCCGCCCCAATGGTGTTTGTCTAAAAATATGAACGTGTCAAAATTGCATGTTTTCGCAATTTTTTCTACGCCGAAATGCAAGCTGTTTTTTTGCTATTTTTCGCAGATATCTCCGAATCGGTGGGAGTTAACTCGAAATAAAAAGTAAGGTCAACTACGAATCTTTTTGCTGCCATCAAAATTTTGATTTTTTTTTCCCGTTTCGAAGATAGCTACTGAAATATCGACCATGTACGGCAAAAAATCGCAAATTTTAATCTTCTACAGTTGGCAACTTTTTAATATTGGCTCCTATGCCAAAAGACCACTCTAGCTAATTTAAATAGAATTAAATTTGCTAAAATTCATTTTTTAAATTTTTTGAATTCCGACAAAAATGAAGGAATTAGAGGGGGCGGGATTTGGGACTTTTTTTTTTTGGGTAAAAATTTCTCCATTTTGTCACCGTAATTAATCGGTAATTAACTGAAATCGATCTCATATACGGTGTTCACTTAATATCATGTAGTACTTTGACGCTCCGTTAATCTTGGCCCTTCGAAACAAAGGTTTCTGAGAAAAATTGTTTTTTAAGATTTACATACACTCTATAGGAAAACGTGTAATTTCCTACATTTCCTCGAATATCTCGATACTGATTTTTTGTCTACAAGCAGTTTATGCACTATTTCGATTAAAAATCACATTCTACCTACAATACATAATCTATTACCCGAAAAATCGCAGAACAAAATAAAAGTGTGTACAAAAATTAAATTTTATAGTTAATTTTATTAATAAACAAACTGAGTAATTTAAACATAATTTTCTCAACTTAATATTTATTGTTATAATCGTAGAAAGTAAACTTGCGGTAATGGTAATAACTCACTGGATGACTTACAGCACTCGCCTACGGCTCGTGCTGCAAACTTCATTTGCGTGAGTTATTGCCTACATTACCGCTCGTTGAATAATATACTATTATCTCACAGTGTGAAATAAAACTTATTGGTTTCTATGGAAACAACAATAGAATTTAGTCTATTTTTACAAAATTATATTGTTTTCTAATTTCGAATGGCGATACAAAAAATTTTTTATATTACTTGAGAATAAAATGTGTTTTTTTGGCTCGATTATTTATTGTTTAAATCTTTTTTTTTTTAATGATTTAGGTAAGTATAATAAACTACAACAGGAGTTCAGCGTTTAACTAGTTCTTCCTCTTATTTGTGATCCGTGTGTTTTTCTAGTTAGCCTTCTTTTGCTGTTAAATCTAGTTTTGACTTAAAAAACGTTAAATCGCTTTTAAAACCTTCGTACTTTACACGTTCAACCTTAATTCGAGAATTTCCATCAAAACAAATTTTGTGAAATCTTTATTCTACGACCGGACTTAAGATGACATTTTATGACTTTATTTGAGGCATTTTTACGCGTAAAAGATTATTTTAGACCCTTGGGCCTAAAAGTGAAACTTCCTATAGTTGGAGAGATGAAATAAAACAAGAGTTTATAAAAATTTAATAGACAACAGTTTTAGTAACAAATTTTGTTGATTTGATAAATTTTACAATTTAACATATGTTACAGTTCCAATTATATTATAATTTGTATTTGTATAATTGTAAAGTTCACCAAATCAACAAAATTTCTTACTAAAATTGTTGTCTATTAAATCTTTATAAAACAAATTATATCATCCATTTTAATACACATTAAATGTGTAAAATAAGATGTGACGATTTAACCTCCCCACAATAAAATTGTGGGGGGTTACTAAAATTGATCGAAAATTGAGATAACATCACATATTTACATTTTGAGGTTCCAGGAACCCAAAAAAGTGGTTATTGAAAAATGTCTGTGTGTGTGCGCGTGTGTATGTATGTATGTTAGTACGATAGCGGCGAAACTACTAAACGGGTTTGGATGAAACTTTGCATGAGGGTTTCTTTAGTGCTCCAGAAGATCTGAAAAGGTTTTGGTTGAGATCGGATTACGTTTAGTGCCGTTTCGGCACAACAAGTTGTTTATTTTATGATTGCTTACAATCTGTAATCGAACCATTAAAAATCAGTAAAAATTCCGATTTCAACGATATATCACACTTTCGATTTGGTTTCCGTGAAATAAATTAAATAACTGGGCCCAAAATAAGTTTTTTGCCCAAAACTATTAAAAGTGACAGTGGCATTAAAAGTCTGAGAAACTTGAATCCATTTCCGCCAATCACAACCTAAAAAACATTAACATAACCTAAAAACCAAATCAAGTGCAATACCAACCTAAAAATTTTCGACAACTGTCGAAAAATAAAATCCCTCAGTAAATTTTAGAACCAGAACTTTTGATAGCTGTCAGTTTCATATTCTTTAGGCTCTTTTCGGCTTCAAAGATCCATCGAGTGGGGAGGTTCCAGCCGCTCTCCGTTGCTGCCGATTTTTTTATAGTAATTATTGTTAAACCATAGTTTTTAACCGACTTCATAAGATTTAAAAAAGGAGAAGTTTCTCAATTCGACCCGTATGTATGCTTTTTTATATATTTGTTCAATCATTTTTTATGTGACGTATGGCTCGACGGTGGTCCCATATTCATTTCAACAAGCTACGGTCTAGTATGAAGTGAGCTAAAATTGGAAACAATTTTTTTTTGTCGAGAATATTCGAGATTATGGTGAAGTCGCCATTATTAAGGTCGTAAAAATTTAATTTTGTGATAAAAAATTCAAATTCCGTCGGAACTGGATTAAAATTGGTAGTTAGGTATTTTAGTAGTAGCTGATAACGAATCTGATGTCAAAAGTTGAGAATTCAAAATGACGAAAATAATATGGTCTCGATACATGCAAAATTTTTGCAGATTTACATGAAATTTGACCATAGTGATTTCAGGATTCTCTGATAATGAGCCTAATATTAAAGCTTAAAAAGTCACAATGATGGATATTTTACTGAAAGATGTTATCATGTCTACAGCATTTAAATCATATTACCCTCGGTGTAGAGTTACTATGGATTGTTCTGAATTGCGAATTCAACAAGCTCTATTGAAAATAGGATTTATACACAATAATACACATTTTCATGTAAGGAAACATTTACGACATTTTTAGTAGGAATATCTCCGAATGGGTATGTGTCGTTTCATTCAAAGTGCTACTACGGTGGTCGAACGCATTTATAATAATCAATGATTTGGATATTTTAAACTTATCAATGTGATCTTAAGCAGATAAATTCCATATATTTCTCACTGAATGCAGCTAACGGTGAGTTTTTGAAATAAGGCAGAATAAATTAAAACAAAGGCAGGAACATTAATAATTCTGGAAAGATGTATTAGTAGCCAAGAAAATTTTTATAAAACCATTCTTTACTTTTTCATCTACATTATTATCGTCATTAATACTAATTTGTGATAAAATTTCACACATAATGCTCATTCATATAGAGCTGTTTATCATAATGCTTATAATAGCAAAAAATATTTGTTGCATCAAACAATTCCAGTGAGTTAACATTAGGATTTGCAATCCCAAAATCTCGAAACTGAAAATCCCGGGATCCCGGCAATATTTAGATACCGCAAATCCCGGGATCATAGCCGATTGGATCCCGGGATTTT
This sequence comes from Rutpela maculata, assembly GCA_936432065.2. Classification (NCBI taxonomy): domain Eukaryota; kingdom Metazoa; phylum Arthropoda; class Insecta; order Coleoptera; family Cerambycidae; genus Rutpela; species Rutpela maculata. The sequence goes on from OW386289.2 coordinate 137,602,980, forward strand.
CGGGATTGTAAAATAAGATGCAACAGTCTCTTAATGCTACAACATTTAAGTTACCTCCGGATTCAGTTCAAAAAGCAATGATCGGCTTAGAAATGCCGCTTTTGATACTGGATTCGGAATATAAACTTTGGGGTTGAACTATTGGAACCACTTAAAGTCGCACTGAAGGCACTGTGCTGATGTGATGTGAATTTATTTATCAGATGTCGCTTTAAAATCACTGTTTAAGCAAATTATACAAGTTGACATGCCCCTTAGTGCAGATTTGCACGATGCACCCAACGCAAAATTGTTACCCGGGCATTATCCGATTCACAATTCCACACTCAAAGAAAATGATAGGTAAATTCAACCAAAAAGAGCATATGAAATCGCGCTTATCTAGTTTCATAGTTAAATCAATCAGTAAAGAATAGTCATACAACTTTATTTGTTTTCGTAAACAAATAGTAGTTTAATAATCATATCTTGTAACAAATTAAATAGGACAAATTAAATAGGACAATGACATTTTTTTATGTTCACTAACCATTTTCAATTTGGTCTACAATTAAATAGTACAACGACTTTGTTTTTTGTTCACCAACTAATTTTTAGGTTGATCTACACTTTATTGTATGATGAAGTTTTTTTTGGTTAGCCAAAATCTCAGTATTGAGACATCAGACCACCCAAACCCAAGATTAGAGATCGTTTATAAGATCCATCCAAATATATCAATGATCCCTGAGAGAATTTGAACACTGCAATCATGTTATTAATTTTCTATAAATTCATAAGAGTGTAAGATAATGCATGATTGATTATTGTCAGTGATTTGTATGTGGCGTCATCTGGGAATAATTTCTGTAATAGACTACGTGGTAAACAAGCAAATTTTATTTTAGAACTTCTAGAAGACGACAATAATATTGGTTTGTCTACCAAGTACAATAGTACAGCGAACTAATACTGGGTTAGAATTACAATTCGATAATAGTTAAAAATAAAATATACTATTATCTAGTTTAATTTGACAGAATTCAACAAAATAATAGTCTTATTCATCTATTTTTTAAGTTAATGTTTGTTTTGTTAATAAATAACAATCACCTCTTGTTTAAAAATACCATCAATATAGTTTGGTTTAACAAAATTAACGATATTGTTAGTTAACCATTTTTTTTTTGTTTAATTTACCCATACTATTTCTTTGAGTGCAATGAGCAAGAATCAGACATTCCAGGTTCCTGAAAAAATGTCATTAGGGAAATATTAGAGAATCTTATAAAACATTTCCAACAAATTCCAGAGGTAACTGATGAAGAAGACCATGAGAAAGATAAGATTCTCCTCACAGCACAGAAAAATCACTAGAAAACATTTTTAACAAAATGCTACAAAACGCAATTCACCCAATTCGAATACGCCCTGAGACCGATTTGACATCATCAATTTAAAAAAAGAACTGACACTTTTCGAAAATGAAGACAATACGCATTCCACTCTCATATATGATCGTCTGATAACGATACCGCCATCTAATGTAGAATCTGACAAAAATTATATGTAAAAGAAACTTTTTAAAAACAAACTTGTATTATTATTTAGGTGTACTAAAACGAAAAAAATAAAATTAATTACCTTAATAGCTTGTCGCGCGCAAGAAGTTCATACAGGAATTAATTTTGTTTGACAGAGATTGTAAGTACTTAAGTAAGTATTTTTTTTTTCAGTTCACGTTAAATTCTTAGTTACGCCTTAGTTATTAGTTTTATATTCATTACGTCGCGTCGTCCTTACTTAAAAGTGCCGAATCCTCCGACATTTCTTAGAATGCAACATCTGAGTGAATACACTATCCAATCAAATTATAGTTTAAAAAACTAAAAAACACACACTTTTTGGTACCATATTATAATAATAATATTTATTGGTCCATTTGATCATTACACAATAATATTATTGTATGGTCACCAGAACTACACGTGAACGCAAAATGTCAGCGTCGTTAAGTGGTTCAAAATTACTTGCAAGATTTGACTTAAACATATTAAGAGAGAAACAGAGGAAGTTAAATAAAAGCTTGTAAATAAGTTTTCCACAACTGGTACCATTTGTACGAAAATTAGATCCCAATTTGGAGTTAATACCCTTAACAAATTGATTTTCTTACGCTATGGATTTAGTCAACATTGTCAGTAATAAACATTCGGCCATTTTTTTTCATATATTCATGTATTTATTATATATCTACTAGAGAATATTATTTAGGTATTATGCAAATCACATCTTACACAAGTGTGTAAGATGTGATTTGCATAATACCTAAATAATATTCTCTAAACATGATAAAAGCAAATAAATAAAAAATAATTAATTGTAAAAATGTATCTACTACTTACGCTATTATTTTTTCAATTCCTAATCCCGATCCCGAAATCCCGGAATTCCCGGGATTGTATTATGACTCCGGGATTGCAAACCCTAGTTAACATCACAATGTCTCACCCAATCTCGAGTATACCAAGCAAACAACCTGCATGGTACCCTTTACCCTGTGCCGGCCAAAGACGCTGAAACAACCATCCAGCTCATCCGACTAACCGGAACGCAGGATATCAATTGCCACCCTTTAAACCAGTAAGTTAAACCCACCACACCAAAAATCCCAGAAAGAGGACGGCAATAGCCGTTCCCTTTCGCGATAGATGACGCTCCTGGGACAGACATGCCGGCGAAGAAAGAAGATCAAGAGTGGAGAGCACCAGAAGAGGCGGCCCAACAGCTAGGACCAGAGGAGGTCTGCCGGCATCGCCCACACACACATAATCGGTCATTTGAGAAACCACACCTACCGAAAATGACATTTTTGCTGAAATGCATTGTGGAAGCCTAAACGCATCTTTTCATAGATAAACCACATTTGTATCGTGTATAGTACATAAGCAGAGCGCGTTTAAAATAGTGAGTTCATTTAGAACAACACAAGTCCGGACTTGTGTTGTGAATGTATGATATTCAATCACAAGGATCCGAGGTCACAATCTAATTAACTCCCCAATCAAGATTCTCCACTGCTTTCATCAGATTCACAGGGTTATGGGGCTGCGGGGTTATGAGGTTTTACGGGTTCTTTGAGTTATGTGATCAATATTAAAGGTTTTAATATTGAATCACTTGTGGAGTCTGATTTAAATGAGCTGAGGAAGCAATATTATGATCCAATAAACTTTTCTGGTGTGGTCAGCACAGCCACCATTTATTTTTTTGTGGGCCTGAGTAATCAATAGTAACTGTTTTTCATTTTTGATTAAGAGTCGCTAGAAAAATCACACAAGTCCAGAGAGTCACTAGATGAACCACAGAAGTCCAATTTTTTTTCGGAAAATCTCACGTGGGTTTTGCCAAAATGTGGATCTAGATATAATATGCTAGTACAATTATCTACATTAAATGAATTACGTTTTTGTTATACATGATTATTTGAAATGGTGAATCTGGAAAGTTTTTCTTAATTTTCTCAGGTCTACTTTTTAAGGACTAGTGTCGTTTCTCAAATGACTGATATTTGTGAGCGGGGTTGACGAAAAAGCAGACCCAAATCAACTGATTAATATTTAACCGGATGTTAAATTAACTTAATCGAGACTGTTATGACCCTAAAACTATTTTTTAATGCTTTGCACTTCCCTCCCGGTATAAATCTAGCAAGCCTGGTCTATGAAATAAATTTCATCGGGTGTTTATACTGAAGTTTCAATCAAGACTGGTGAGTGCTGGAGTGGCCATTGGTTTCATTGTTCGACCTCGGATCAGTATTGCACGATCGGTCCGGCATAACAAGACCGATATGCCGCTAATCAGATTACCGGTGATAAATTACATGGGCTGTTGTTAATAGATATCTTTGCAGACTCACGACGTTCACTACGCCCACATTCACTCTTAAGCGCCTAAAGATACGCTCTGTATGCCCGTGTACTCTCCCTCGGTCGTGGCCTATCTCGATATCGCTATAAAAATATGTAAGATTTGTTTTAAGGATATATAGGCAAGGCACTCATGTCTAAAAAACGTAACAGAATACAGCTAGATATCGTTCGAGTGATCTTGCAAACGTTCAATCATGTCCAAATTGATTTTGTAGCGAGTTTTTACTTCTTCCACTTTCGTGAATATTTTTGTAGCTTTTTACGCCCCTCTTTTACATGACTGGATGCAAATTTGACGTTGCTTGTCACCTGTCAGTGCAATTTTAAAGTTGAAAGGTGTGTACAGAGTGGACCAAATTCAACGGTGGGTCAAATTCAAACTGTTCGGGTTTACAAAATTATGATTTTTTTAAAAGAATGTCATTTCCGGTTAAACTAGAAGGGCCAACTTCTTTTTTTAATGCTCAATTGTTTGTTTCTTAGCGGCATAGAATTCCTCGGAAAAAACTACGTCAGCATAGCATTTGACTAATGTCTCTAGAGCTTCCACGAAAATCGCATTAGTTAGAAGAGCTGCTGTTTGGAGTTTTCCAGGGTTCCATTTTGACACCATTACTGCTCATACTGTATGCATGTCAATGACTTATTCAATCACATAAGGAATGAACATTTAGCTATGTTTGAAGATGAGTTCACAGTGACGTTGACGGCCGACACACTTGCAGAACTTCAAGAGGGACGTAAGCAACCACTACGAAGGGAATTTTCGAAATTCAACTTCTAAGAGAGTGAAAAAGGGGGTTGAAATTTTAGGCTTTTCGGTTACGGTTAGATCTAGATGCGTGAAATTTGGCAGAAATATTTTTTCTTGAAATCTATTAATACGTGTAAGACGAAATTTCGATTTTCACTTTTTGAAGGGGTGAAAACTGGGGTGGTAGATGGTTTAAAGCGCACCCGTATTTTTGAAATCGCGTAAGTCAGAAACGTAAGATTATTCGAGCGATGGACTCTTCTGAGGAAATAATAGCACGACACGGTTTTCAAGAAGAGACCCCCGAAAGGGTGAACGGTGAGGGGGAGGTTTTTAAGCTTTTCGGAAACGGTTAGACCTAGAAGCGTGAAATTTGGCATTTATTGGAATCTATTCGACACGAGTAAGACGAAATTTCGATTTTTACTTTTTGAAGGGGGTGGTAGATGGTCTAAAGGATACCCGTCATTCAGGGACGGCGCCAAGGGGGGCCTGCAGGGGCACGTGCCCCCCAAAACGAACTGCCCCCCCCAAGTGCCCCCCTGGATTCCTAGATTTTTTAATAATTGAAATTAACGAAAATATTATATTTTTGCTTTATTACAATTATAATTCCTATTTCCTGCCCTACTATACAATATATAAATTTCTGTGCCCCCCTACAAACCTAAAAAAAATTGTGCCCCTCCCCCCCCCCCGACCTGGCCAGTCTGGCGAAGTCCCTGCCCGTATTTCTGAAATCGCATGAGTCAGAAACGTGATATTCCAGCGACGGGCTCTTCTGAAGAGACAAGTATTCGACGGTTTTCAAAAAGAGACACCCCACCCCCCCCCCCCCCGTACGGGTGAACAGGGAGAGGGATGTTTTTAAGCATGAAATTTGACACATACCCGCCCATGTTCTTTATTGTCTATTAAAATAATTATTTTTTCGTTTAGCTTGCTCTAACACAAAAATAGAATAATGAATTGTTATCAAATTGCGATGCGCAGTGGGTTTCGTCGAGTGCAGTGGATGCGCAGTGGGTTACCTCGAATGCATTGATTGCGCAGTGGGTTTCCTCAAGTACTATGGATGCGCATTGGGTTTCCGTCCAGAGGGTGGCAATGAGTTTTCTTGAATGCAATGGATGTGCGGTGGATTTCCCCGAGTACTATGGATGCGCTGTGGGTTTCCTCGAGTACAACGGATGTGCAGTAGGATTCCCTGGGTGCTATGGATGCGCAGTAGGTTTCCTCGAGTACAATGGATGTGCAGTGAGTTTCCTCGAGTATTATTAATGCGCAGTGCGTTTCTCCGAGTACTATGGATTCGCAGAAGTTTTGCTTGAATGCAATACATGCACAGTGGGTTTCCTTGGGTACATGGATGTGTACTTCTGAATACTAATCAGTGAGTGTCTAGTACTTCTTTATAGGCATAAGTTAGTATGTCAATGTTCATAATTCCACGCCTAAGAAGTCTTCCACATGAACCAAGTCGTGGGCATCGGCTAGGAACAAATAAAAAGCAACAGAAAGCACCTGTGTGCTTCCGGTAGTTTTCAACACCGACAATATCAAGGTAAAAAGAAATGACAATTTTGGGTGCTCATATCTAACGATTTCCACAGATTTGGTACAGAGTGGTTTCTGACGCTAAATTAAAATACAACAAATTACTAATGTATACATTTTAGAGAATTGGCGCTTTTTCTTTTCATCTTAACAAATACACAGAGGAAACCCAAAACAAACCCACAAAGAGAATGAAGCAGAGCATTACTAAATACCTTTAAATCCGGGCAGTTCATTATACTGTAAACTACTGGGTAAAAAATCCAGTCACTTTTGATAATTATTTGAATATAGGTGACGATGAAATCTAATATCGTAGAGTTTGAATTTATTTCTTTTAAGCAATGTAATACAGTTGTTTTTCAAACTAGATTTAGCGAGATATCCTATTCTTTTTAAAGTAAAAAAATATTAAATCATTGCACAGTGCAATTAAGCGTTTCTAAAATATCATCATTACTCCCCCATTTAATTAGAATATAAAACTTGAACCTTGGAATCGACTTTTATGACTAACAGAAAAATTTATTCTCAGTGGTAAAATTAGAATGTTTAATTTTATTTGTAAATGCCACAAGCAATTTCTTTGATGAAGAAGAATTAATAATTGATAACTAAAAGTAAATATACTAATAGAAATACGACGGTGGAAGAGACAGGTGTATATATCAGAAAATTAAAGTATGATTTAGTTGGAAACAATAGTGGGTGAGAAAGACTAACAATACCTCAGGCTGAGAATGTACTGACGCTGGAATAATAGATAAATCGGGAATATAATGTAATCTGCAGTCGTTCATCTGTTGGATTTAGCCCCAGCGCTTTCGAATCTACACTGCAAAAACCTTATACTAACATTATTACCTTTTGTTCCGCCTCTTTTACAGATAATACATACTTCTCTCTTACAATGCTCAGTCACTCGACGACATCATTGATTAATAAAGCTTACCTGGAATTTTTCTTCTCAATTTTAACGTTTCTATTGTGATTTTTAATAATATATTTTATTTTAGATATGCTTGCTCAACCGGCATATTTATGAAAAATATATTAAGCAAGATTATTTGTTATTTATTACACTACTTGTGATGTATCAACAGAACCTGGTAAACCGTATTATATGTATATTTTAGATATGCTTGCTCAACCGGTACATTGCACACCTCACTGGATGTGTGTTATATTCTCGCTCAACGCGCCAGTACTCAATTTCGTTAATAAAAATCATTTTTAACCAACTAAAAAAAAATTACGAGGTTCTGAATTTGTTCCGTATCTGGTTTTTCCTGAAATATCAACCGTTCTATATTGTTCTCTCTCAGGTTGATGTAATTCGAGAGAATACGGTGTTTTGGAGACGCATTTCTTAAAAAAATCGAGATATCGGTGGGATGCTCTGTCCAGGTAATTCGTAATAAACGTCTATAGACCCATATTCCGAGAGCATCATTACGCCGGGAAAAATATGACCTTTTTTGGATAAAAATCTGCCGACAGTAGAAATTTCAATCAAATTAAATTTAAAAAATGACAAACTGCAAACTGCAATAGCAAGAGATATTTACAATAACACGCCGGTGTCCTCATTGTTCGACCGAAAGCAAAAAACGCGGCTCTCTTTGATCTGTGCTTTGCCGCGCTTGCCGGCTTCACTTTTTATGCCAATTAAGGAAATGTAAACATCTTCAATACGTTCTTTCACAAGTAAGTTCGTCGACTTATTCCCGACCTACTCAACATCAGTAAGATATCTTCGCAAATTTACTAATAATTTAATTTACTAAATTACCTCAGTACCCTCTAAAATTTTGCACAATTCACCGAGCAATTTACACTTAGACCATAATCAGAGCTTATTGTCCGAAGCCTGCCCAACAGGTGTATGAGCTCATCTTCGCTTGCTACAACTAAGGTGTTATCATCTGCAAATATTAAGTTAGAAACCTTGCTTCCGCCTATAGCTACTCCACCGTGCCAATCCTCCACCTCATCACGTGTTCGCTATAAATTTTAAAGAAGATTGGTGACAGAACACAGCCCTGTCTGGCGCCTTTGCCGACTTTACATTTATTAGAGTTAGTGTTGTCTATTTTCACGAAAGCAGAGTTTTCTTCATACAGTCAACGGATAGTAAATACCAGATGTTTGGGTGTCCCCATCTAAACTAATACAGTCCACAGTCTGTTCCATTCCATATTGTCAACCAAGTATTAATTTTTAATGGGTTAATTCTGCAAGGAATCGGTTTCAATTATAGCTTTTTGAAAACTGAAAATCCGGTTTTATCAATCAGGTTCTAAAATTGCTATTGAAAATTGAAATATGCCTCCGTCAGTTGGTTTGCTCGTATGTACGTACATACAGTATCGGAAAGTCCTGGATTAGGTATTGCATAGTTTCAACGACTTAACCGACCGCCCACAATAAAGCCGTCTACCAGTACCTTAGTAGAGCAAAGTGTGACACGCCCCTTAATTTACATCATTGCTTGCTTCGCTCTCGCTTGCTCTTATTGCCGTACCTAATCAAACGCTTGCCGATACTGTATGTAAGAAAACACACAGATCGCAAAACATCGTTATGAGCTTTTGCGGAGCATTTGTCTTGTTCTTGGCATCTATTAGTAATTACTTTTTCGTTTAACTCAAGAACGAAATGGTGAGTTGGCCTCAAATTTTTATCATGTTATTATAGAAGAACACACTACCGAGCGTCAAATTGACGCGACAGCAATTTATTTATTCAGGGGCGCCAGCCGCGTTCTGCTCCGTTCTTCCACTCCCAGACGGGTTCGAGATAAGATGCGCTTCGATAGCCGAGTAATGGATCAAGGCTGCACTACCTTAGATCATCAACGACGTTCTCCCTCAGGGCGTGATTTTTTATTTTTCACGGCTGATTAGGATTTTAACCCTTCTGAATTATTAAATTTTCGCATAAAAAAATCTCAATCGAAGATTTCTCTTCGACAGGATTGATTTTTGACGTGGTTGTCTCGTTCTTTCTGCTAATAACGGACTCTACATTTAAGGATTTCTGAGAAAAATGTATAAAAAAATTCCTATCGAACCCCCGTAAGGCAACCAGAAGGTCGAGTGTGTGTGTGGTGAATTAACTCGACGCATCCGGTCTTCCAAACGAAAGTTCTAGGGATTAAAGACTAACAACAAGTCTCAAGATCAATTAAGATGCAATTAGTTCAAAGAATCCATTTATTTAACAGATATGGTGATATAGTGTATTCCACAAATATTTCAGCGATATAAAAAAGCTCGCAAAAAACGCCGACCGCTTCTAGTTAGTGTACCGCCCGCCGGTCCAATTTGACAACGCTAGTCCACGTTGACCACCAACCTATCATAATTCCGGTAGAGAAAATTTAAACCAATTATATTCAGTGGGAGTGGCCTACATTTTTGTTCGGAAATATGTGACCATTTTTTTGTGATGATAATAATATGTAAATAGACTGAAATTGATACAGGTCGGTATCCTTTACGTGTTTTTGCGAACTTTTTTATATCGCTGGATTATCGGTGGTACAAACTATACATAAAATGGATCAAGCAATATTCTTATTTTAAGAATCACGTCTCCCCCTACTAAGGTAAATGGCTTTTAAACCATACAAGCGAGAGCGCGTACGCTAACGATCGATTGGGTAAAAAAGATTCATGAAAACCTTCCCAAAATCAAATGCAAGCCTTTTTAGAGATGTCTTAGACTTTTTGTAATTTGGTAATTACGGCTGAAAAAATTTAGTTTGGCTAGAGACTACAGAACTTTAAAGTTCTCGTATCGTGGCGGTTCACGTACTCAAACACTTTCATGAGGACTTACTACTACATAAGTTTGATAGCGTTCGGTCAGTCCACAACTTACTTGCCCTTGATGTAGGTGTTCAATATTAGCAAAATGGTAGCGATCCACCTCCGAGCGACTTTTGGGCAAAATTGAATTTTTGGTTTTTTATGCACAAGGCGTTTTCCTCTATAACTTTATTATTTGGAAAGCCCTGCTATTGGCTTTCCTACCATCGCTTTGTATGGACTACTCAATACGCTCGACCAAATTGCGAGCCACTGGGTGAATCCAAACTCGTTTTATGCGAGAAACCAGCCTTGTGCATGTTCATTGATTTTTATCATTTTTTGCTTATCGGCGCTACGCCATCTTTGTCAAGTTCGTCGAATTTTCATTCTTTTCAACTTATGTCAATTCTGGAGGGTTCTGCAACATTATCACTACATATTTGTTAACAAAACAGTACATCTTGGCAGCGGCCCAGTGGGCTTTGCCCAATTAAAACCATCCAGACAGGATGGAAGGATAAGTGAGCGTGAGGTAGTAAACAAAATGGAGCCTTTATTGACAATATCGGCAACTGTGATTCAATGGAAAATACAGATAGAAAGATAGATAATATTTATTTAAACTTTAAGGCACTTAAGCAGAACTGGCGTGACAGAAATATCATGAAACCCTAACAAAAATTAGGCTTGTTAACGCCCTAGTTCCCTACATCTTTCTTTACACTTCTGAAACATGGACTATTGGGGATGTAGATGGAGGGTGTATTGATGCTTTCGCGACGTATGACGTTTATTATGAATTCCTTGAACGCCATCCTACCAACACCTCGATTCTCCAAAAAAGAAGAAGTTTTTGTTTTGTCTAGTACCAGAGCTTTATCTCTATTATTAAAATCGGGCCATATATACAGGGTGATTGCTAAAGGCGTGCAAAATTACCTGTTTTAGGTATACTAATTTTTTAATAATTTTAAAGAGTATAAAGAGTTAAAAAAAGCTTTTATTAACCATTCATTCATTCATTTTTAACCCCCGACCCAAGAAGAAGGGCAGTTATCAGTTTGACGCGTATGTTTGTATGTGTGTGTGTCTGTCTGTCTGTCTGTGGCTTCATATCTCTTCAACGGGTGGTCCGATTTTGATGCACTTTTTTTTATTTAAAAGAGTGTTTTGTCGAGAAAGTTTTTGTCATATTAGATTTTGATGTTTGGTTGCCATCTTGATTACAAGCTTTTATTTAACTTGCCTTGTTCTTGTGGGTCAAATCTTGCAACTGAATTTTAAAATAGTTATCCACCACCGATTGAGCTGAAATTTTGCATACACGTTTAGTTTGGATGGCAATGCATGGTTAGCTAAGTGGCGTCATTCAAAATCCAATATGGCGGACTCCCAAACATGGCGGACCAGTTATTTTTTATGCACCCCCATTATATGGTATCAAATGAAAGGGTTTGCTGAGAAAAATACGAAAATAGAATGATGTCACACTAAATTCAATATGGCGGACGCAACTGAATTTTAAAACAGTTATCCCTAACCGATTGAGCTGACATTTTGCATACACGTTTAGTTTGGATGACAATGCATGGTTAGCTAAGTAATGTCATTCCAAATCCAATATGGCGGACTCCCAAAGATGGCGGACCAGTTATTTTTTATGCACCCCCCATGATATGGGTATCAAATGAAAGGGTTTGCTGAGAAGAATGCGAAAATAGAATTACGTCACACTAAATTCATTATGGCGGACGCAACTGAATTTTAAAACAGTTGTCCCCAACCGATTGAACTGAAATTTTGCATACACGTTTAGTTTGGATGACAATGCATGGTTAGCTAAGTGACGTCATTCCAAATCCAATACGGCGGACCCAGTTATTTTTTATGCACTCCCATGATGTGGGTATCAAATGAAAGGGTTTGCTGAGAAGAATACGCAAATAAAATGACGTCACACTAAATTCAATATGGCGGACGTTCCAAGATGGCGGACAAATTTTTTTAGTTTTAACACTATAATTTGATCGTATAGTGTATTCGCTCATACGTTGCATTCTAGGAAATGGTGAAGGATTCGGTTTAAACTATAAGTTTTATATCGGATAGGAACGACGCAGTGAATATACACTCCTCCAAGAAATTAACGCACCACCAAAAAATAAGTTTGAAGTTAGTTAATTTTTAACCCCCGACCATAAGTTTGACGCGTATGTTTGTATGTTTGTCTGTTTGTCTGTGGCTTCAACGGGTGATCCGATTTTGATGCACTTTTTTTATTTGAAAGAGTATTTTGTCGAGAAGGTTTTAGGCCATATTAGATTTTGATGTTTGGTCACCATCTTGAATTCGCCATGTTGAACTTCTCTAGAAATTGTCCGATTGAAGTAAAATTGAAAATATGCGGACAATTATGGTGGCCGAATATGATTTCGGCCTCATTTTGATTCGGTCATATGAAACTGGTACGATTAGATGCATTGATCGGGAGTTTTTAATAATTTTCAATTTTTTAACCCCCGACCCAAAAAGTTTGACTCGTATGTTTGTATGTTTGTTTGTCTGTCTGTCTGTCTGTCCGTCTGTCTGTCTGTCTGTGTGTGTGTGGCTTTATATCTCTTCTACGGGAGATCCGATTTTGATGCAGTTTTTATTAAAATTAAATATGACACATAAATATGTTTATAATAGAACCAGTCTTGTAGACCGTGTGCGACCAGTAGAATACAAAATTGGACCGCGTCGGCTTAAAGGTTAAAAAGTTCTGTGTGGGACTCGTGATACATATAATAATACGCTATGTTGTATGTATATGTTTAGTTTAAAAGGTATAAAGTAAAATTAAATTACAAATTTAAAAAAAAACCCGACACAAAAATATCGACTAAATAACTAATATAAAAAAAATTAACACAACCTTAAAAATTATGAAATAATTTTGATTCCATATATGAACTCTTATGATTTATTTAAATCCAGCTTACATGTTCTTTATGTCCTCGAGATTTGCTTTCTTATACGCATGAATATGTCGGGGGCTGCTGTAAAGACGAACTACTAAATAGTTACAAAACAGCAGCTCCAGATATATTTATGCGTATAAGAAAGCAAATCTCGAGGACATAGAAAACATGTAAGCTGGATTTAAATAAATCATAAGAGTTCGAATATGGAATCAAAATTATTTCATAATTTTTAAGGTTGTGTTAATTTTTTTTTATATTAGTTATTTAGTCGATATTTTTGTGTCGGGGTTTTTTAAAATTTGTAATTTTATTTTATTTTCTAAATATTGAAAGTTTGAAACGCAAGAGTTTAATTTGTCTATGTGTAATGACTCTACCAAACATTTGTGATACATACACTGTTATAAATAATTTAATTAAACATACACAATAAATACACATGCATAACTTACATAACTTAGTAATTTAAATGTTATTAGTTTAGCTTAATTAAATATATCTCTCATATATGATTGAGATCGTGATAACTATTGAGTCTTTAAAAACTGGTGGACTAATTGGAAAGAAATTTAACGATAAAAAGATTCCAGACTATACTGAAGTAATCGAGAGGCACAAAAGAAAGAAAGACGTGTTAATGGAAAGCCAGACAAACAGAGATAAAGATCTCATCTTCGTTATCTCGAATAGAGTCTGAGCTGAACAAAAAACAACACGTTCACTTCTCACAGTGAACGGCTCGTCCATCATGGTCAAATTTTCAAATTAACCGACACAAAATCTGGCATCACGCTGTTTTATATTTTTAATGTCACGTTTTAGGAAACACTTTATCCTGTATCGGTTTAAATCATCGTCAAACCATGTCTGAACAGGTCTTGTTTATTTTAATGTTTACGGGGTAATAATTTGGTAAACCAGTTTATAGATGGTATCTTTCTATGTAGGTGGCTTGTACTCGGAATCTCATTCCTCTAGAATTAAGTAATTTAGCAAAGGTGATAACTTTAATAATAATTTCGCTGCGATACTTAAAAATATGTTTTTTCTTAGTAAACTAAAAACTGTGGCATCTGAGAACGACACACTCTTCAGGCCTTGTCCTCGGGTTAATAACACGATCTTGGCAGGTCTTTGGTGACCCATGTGTTAATTGAGTTGGCTTTGTTACATGGCACGCCTCACCGCATCGCGCCATATGCTGTTAGTTCTTTTCCATTAGTACCTTAGTAACATCAGTCCACTATCGGACCAGAATGTTAGTGATAAAAATGAATTTTGAGCGGACTGTAGAAAAAAGGTTGAATAAATATGATTTTAAGATAATAGGAAAAACAATAAAAGACGGTGGTTGCAACACAACTTACCGACTTTCCCAAGTTTCCCATGCAGCTCGTTAGTGCAATGTGGAGGCTTCTTGGTAGGTAGCAAACCAGCAGGAGTAGTTTTTCCAAATTGAACATAGTGCACAATATTTAAAAGTTTTAAATAAATTCACTAGCAAGACGTGACTTCAACTCACCAAGCGCGATAGTATCTCTTCACATTAACCACTCTATCTCTAGCTGATGTGCTGATAATATGGAAGATGTAGGGGAATACTATGATGGAGCTTTGAGAAAATTTTAATACTCTATATGTTTGTCTCCCAAATGGTACATTTGTCAGAGTCGAAAAGAAAGATGGAGAAAACTAGGGTGTTAAGAAGACTGGTCTTGCAATGTTTCTGTCATGCCAAATTTTCATCATGTGGTCGATGGTTCCATTTATATTATTCGTCGAATTTTGTAGTTTAAGTCCCGAGAACTGCGAATATGAGATTTCCAACAAGGGCTTCTATGTGTACCATCTTGTTTATTATCCTCACCTATCGTTAACATCTTTTGATTATTTTGCTCGATCTCCAGTAATAATTTTTGTTTGGTCATTTACAGTTAAACCGTATTTCAAGTAGACGTATGAGCTCATCGTTATTTGCTACAATTAAGATGTTATTATGGCGTCAATACTGTCGCCATCAAACATGATCTTTGATGGCAGAGGTTGAGTGAATCTGATCACTACACCCTATCGCATCTCTGAAGATCTGGACCAGCCACGTAACATCGGAAATTACCTCCGCAAATACGGATGGTACGAGCGCCTTGGCTTCTCCTAGTCTTTCTCCATTTACATGAAATCTTGACTGAGTCACAATAATTGATCAACTGTACCTGGCTCCTAGCCCTGATTGAATCGGACTTCTTGGCAAACGAAAGGCTGGCTCAGAGCCAGGGAAAGGAGTTTTTGCTTCTTCTCCTGTCAAAAGGGTTGCTCCTTCATTTCACTATGTGCCACATATAATATGAATACATTGAGAGATACATACAGTTTATACTTGTACTTTTCTCCCAAGAACAGCCTTTTTTCTATGCATTTGTGTGCAAATAGTCATCTTCGAAGGTTACTGAGTTTTTCAGGAGTTTAATACTTTTGCTTCTAATTTTGTAAAGTTGTTTTAAAATTCACACAATTCTATATGCTTATCTGTAAAGTATATATAACTTATTTGTCACACTCTTTTTTTATACATATTTTCTCTCGGATATATATTTTATCAAAATTTTGAGGAGTCTATCTCTCGAAATTTGTTTCACTCATGGTGACTCAAAGGCTTGAGGCTTATCTTTCATCAATCTATAAAGAGCTGTACAATACTTTCCCTTTTAGTGATATGTATTACTCAACAATTTATTATTAATCCAGAATATATGTTCATACATGAGCTGTTAGTATTTTGGTATAATTTTGTACATAACCGTGTTAGACAACAATTAATGCTTGTGCTAGTCAGTCGTACGTATTTTGCTACAAATACTATTCATGATGCCAAATTATGTTTTTTGCATCAGATAAAAAATAATTTTCCTTCAAATACGCGAAAAAAATCATTGCATTTGAGCTGACTTTGGATATTGATAATATCCAAAATGTAATAAATTATATGATGATTAATCTTGTGCAGACCTTGGAACCTGGACTACAAAACTATGAACTTTTATCTTAACGGGTCTGAGCTGATAGATAATTTTTAGATCATAATGCTGATATGTTGAGACATATTTTCATTTAATTGTTGATTTAATTTTTCTGTAAGCATAGGATAAACCTAAAGTTTCAATTAAAATCTTTAAAATGTGTTATCTATGGTTTGAAATTAAACACTTAAATTTAAGAAACTTACAATGTCACTTCATCCCCTAGGAGGAATGCTGAACTAGCCTACAATGGTTTGTTTAGTACCTCCAGTAGATATATACTCTGGATTTGCAAAAATTATGTTATGATTAAATAATCTTGTTTCATCATAATATAATATTTTTGCTAATACCAGAGCGTGTACATACATAGGTACTGAGTTTTTCACCACTGCGTCATAATACCTTACCTGCAGTATTTGGTCGTTTGATGTGTTCGTTAACCCCATGTTCTTGAATGAAGAACTTTCAGGTTTTCCGCCTTAAATTTTCTACATCAGACCACCGTGGCAGCTTTAGCATGATGAAGATCGACTGAACTCTTTGAAAGCTTCCCTAGGTTATTTAGTATTCCACTAACTTACTAAACCTTTTTTATATGCCTCAAAAGAGGTGATACATCTTTCGTTGCGTTTATTCCACTTTTGAGATTTTTTCCTGCTTTTCTTTTATAGAGAAAGAACTTTCCTGTGGAGCATCAGTGGATTAACTGCTCGTAGCCTTAGTGGTAGTACCAGAACTAGCCTGTTTGGCTTTATGTCTGGACATGCTTTTAGCTTTTTAATTGCCAAACTGAATGTCCACTCAGAGTTGCAAGCCACACACCAAGAAGTTCCTGAAATTGAGGCTTGGGCTACACCAACTTCGATTCATCATTTCTTTTTCTAGCACGATCCCTTATCCAGTAAAACTGTTCATTTTTTCCCCTTTTCTTAGGTTTGGAACCCTGTACTTTACAGTTTTAGTCAACATAAGATGATATCAACCGGATTGTTTGGACCAGAAACCCATAGTATTGCCCGTGTTGCTTCGGGAATGTCTTACCCTTTCAGTAATCGAAACTACACTTTCCCGGGGCTTTAAGTTCTCTGTTATCGCTGCAGCTAGTCAATTAGGGCTTTCCTTGTCTGCACACGTTAGGGCTAGCCAATCGGATCTTTTGTTGAAGCTGAGAAACTCCCGGGCCTTTTATCTAACTCCTCAAGGATAGCCTCTTGCAGCCACCGTTGATGGGCGTCCATGTTTTATTATATATTGCCACTTTGATGCCACTAGCATCATGCCTACAGAGGTTGCTTTGAATTTGTTGCTTGTTATAAATTGTTAGGGGAGTTGCATCTTTTGATTATTATTTTATCTTCAGGTTTTTCTGTTTTCCCTTCGATAAGAGCCCTTAGACATACAGTCCGAGTTTGCTTATAATTTATTCCCAGAATGCTTGGAATCGCCTACTTGTTGTTTCCGTTACTCTCATTCCTTTGTTGTCTATTGAATTGGTTGCAGAATGGAGGGCCTTTTCGCGTCTTCCGCAACTGTGGACTCCATATCGGATAGGTGCACTCTTTCACATAGAAAATTCACTTCTGAGAGTAAACTCTGCTTTCTAGAGTTCAGGGAAGTCTGGCTCCTCTAAAGGAGTTTGGTTTTTATTAACATCTGTATTTGACGTAACTTATCCCAAAAACATCTACAATTAATTATTTTTTATTTATTTGCTTTCATCGTGATTACAGAATATTATGGTATTAAGCAAATCATAACTCACGCCCTTTATTTATTAAGGTACCAATATATAGAAAGTACATAATTTCATGTTATATAAAAAAGTGTGAATTTAAATTTAAAAAATTAAGTATTTTCAGTATATTTTTTTCTTTAAAATGCTAGGAATCCTATCATGTAATTCAATACATCCTCAGTATTAGCTAGAAGAGTAGTTGTTTTGATTGGTTCTCCAATAATGAATGATTTAAAGTATTTACCTAACTAGTATATTAGCGTGCTCAGATTAGAGCAACAATTATACAAGTAGGTCATTTCGTAATAAATAAGTGTGTAAGTTGTGATTTGCTTAATACCTAAATAATATTCTCTAATAAGATTTTTTGTTGAAAGATTGAAGAGTAAATTAGAATTTTTATCGTAAATGTTGCTTTTGGTAATATAAATAAATCGCGATGTCTATAAAATGCACTTATATGCATTTTTAATGCTTTTACCCGGACTATTATCACTTGAGTACCGAAACAAATTGAAAATGGTTTATTTAAGCACAATAAATCCGCAGTGAAAGGAATACCGGCAATATTTACCTTCTTAAATTAACTCTAAATAATTCAGCCACACCCACTACACAGTACATTTTATTGCAATCAAATTAATGATTCTAAAATGGATTGGGAAACGGCCTTATCGGCACATAAATTGTTTTCAATGTACTTTTTATTGTTTAGAAATAAATTTAATTAAGTCACAATTTGTTAACAAGCTATCATGTTACGGTTAAACTTTATAAGCTAGTTAGTGGCGTGTATAAATTGGTTTTCGGAGTGCCAATAGGCTTGGTAGATTTCTGATTATTGATTCAAATCAGATGATTGATTGAAATTTGAACCATTTCTATAGCAAAGCTGTATTTGATCACATTAGGCATATGTGATACCGTAAAATTGATTATAAGTTTATATTCTTAATCAGATAAGTTTTATTGGTATCTGTTACGAACCTGCTTAAAATAAATGTACCTTTTTTATTATTATAGAAAAATATTTTTGCGGCACTGGGCGTTCAGCAACAGTAACGGTATATTTTTTGTAATATTTAGTTTGATTTGTAACATAAATAGCAGATTGTCATAATAATATTCTGTTGGTCAAGAATTTAACGATAAAAAGTTTTGCAAGAATGTTGACCATTGTACGGTATCATTTCTTCTTCAGTAGATAAATTGTGAGCAAAAATACCCCACTGCAGTTTTATTTATTCATTGCATCTAAATATGGTCTCTTACTTTTAAAAATTTAACATTTATATTCAGCTCATTGTTGTCCGATAAACGCAAATTTCTTTTGATTTCTTGAAATTGATTTCTACTCATAGATTGCTTGACGCTAGGTAAACCTTTATCCTTATTATTAGACCAATAAAAAAGAATTTGCGGCAACCTATGCTAGTCAGATAAAAGAATTATACCCAGAAAATTCAAAAGGTCGGAGAGTGAAAAATTTGGCTGGTTATTATCTAGAGCATATTTCAATGAAAAGTCAATTATCATACCAAATACTTCCATCATCAAAAAATAAGTGAAGTATTTCTAAAGGCGTTTTACACGCTAATTCTGCTACACGCTGTTTGTCCTTCTGTTTAATGTCTATTGGGCAATGTGTGTATTTAATTTCTCCTTTTGCCTGTTGTCGCTGGTTTTTAAGTTTTAATCCGAGGTCAAAGAATTCAGTGTGGTACGCGTTCTTTCAAAGAAAAACCAAATTATATATACCTCGTTCCACCTCTTCCACAACCTATTCTAAAACAACTTCTAATTATTTCGCGGTTAAAATTTTTTTAAATGACATCTTGAATATACACAACTACCTTTTAACTGATATAAATGCAGACTGAACTCGATCAACCCCACTGTAAGACTTTTATACAGACATTGTAAACATACAGGGTGTGTTTGAAATACATCTATATATTTTACTCTTTGAGTCTTTATGTAATGTGAAGACCAATACCACTTTTTAAATTAAAAAATTAAAAAAAAAACAAAAATTGGACTGACCTATATCCCTCCAATCTTGACGCCCACAACATAAGTTGTTCACTTTTATTAAAGGGTTGCCAAGGCTGTACGAAATGATCAAATTATAAAGAAAACTGAAACTAATCTACCTACAAAAAGCTGATATTTTATTTAGTTAAAGTAAGTAAGATTGAAAATATCCATCTTTATTAAAAACGTAAAATACAATAATTCATTATTACCACGTACGCGTAACGATCAGTACATATTTTGACAGCACTTCACTATTGTCACTTGTTGCTACTGTACCAGTTCTATTTCTTAGTCCAGTTTGACATCTGCGCGATGATATACAGTTCAAGATAGGCTAAACGCGGAAAGATCACCACATCATGGGCGTACTCGATATTTCTTTGCAATTTTCAAAATTTATTTTCTCGGTTACTTTTGGGCATTTTGATAAATGAATTTTTTATCGTCGTCCTCTTCTGAAGCGAAGTGAGCTCTGCTAGACTGAGCTTCTCTATTTATACAGGTTATCAGGAGGCGTGTTGCGGAACATCGTAGTCCGGTGTCACGGTTATAGTTATTCGGATGTTTGTTTATTTCAATGGCTTATCTGTATCTCCTTGGCCAATAATTCTTGGTGTTGGCTAATTTCTTTGTTTTGTCAAATGGCCGGTTTCTTCTGAATGTTCGGCAGCTGCTAATTTTGTAGAATTTCCCTTCTTTGTATTTCTAATGTGTTCTCTGAGTCTGGTGTTCATACGTCGTTTGGTCTCTCCGATGTAAACTTGTCCGGAGGAACATGGAATACTATATATTCCTGATGTTTGTAGTTCTTCTGGACCTTGGTATTTGAGAAAATGTTGTACCACCTTTTGTTTCGCATTGTATTTTACTTTGACGTTCTTTTTCTCCAAAACTCTTCTGATTTTATCCGTATATCCTTGTATATACGGTAGGTAAGCTGTTGCCGTGTATTTCTTTTCTTCTTTTTCTTCTTCCTTTTATTATTCTGTTCTGGTTGTATCTTGTCTCTGTATTGCGTTGTCTATGTCCTTCGGTTTGTATCCATTTTTCTGTTTTTAAGGTCCGATATTTTTCTTGCAGATGTTCTGTCTCGCAAATCTGCTTTGCTTTATGTACTAGTGTGTTAACAGAGCAGTATTCGACAGTATTAGCTAGAAGAGTAGGTGTTTTGATTGGTTCTCCAATAATGAGTGAGAGAATAAAGTTTTCCTAAGTAGTATATTAGCGGGACCAGATTAAGGTACCAATATACAGAAAGTAGATAATTTCATATTAAATAAAAAGTGTGGAAGTTGTGATTCGCTTAATACCTAAATAATATTCTCTAATCATGATAAAAGCAAATAAATAAAAAATAATTAATTGTAATATTGATAAACATCCAAGCAAAAAAAATGAGCACGATCCGTGCGGGGGCAAATTCACCCGTCTTATGCGACTACAGCCTTTACTAAACTATCTCTCTCCTTCAGTTTGGCACCTGATAATTAGTCACAAAATAAGATGAAACTCTGCTGAAATAGTTTTTATTTGAAACAGTACTTTCTGGTAAAGCAAATGAAATGCTAATCAGATTTCTTTCTAGTCAATCTCTGCGTACATGCTATTCAGTGTCGGAGAGCTGAAATAAATCCCTCAATATTTCCAATTGATTTATAAACTTCCAGACCGCTGGCGGATTCCGATTTTTCGGATTGATTTCAAGGGGGTTCCGTCAGAGAGATGCGAATTATATGAACCCTGGCAGTCATGAGATTTCGTTACTATCATTTTTCCACACGACTAGTTGGTCTGCCGCTGCCAAACTCTGATAGCCCACTAATAGTCGAGGAGCGAGGCCTCTGAATTCGACACATGGAATACAATTCTTGAGCATACAAAAACAGACAGTTAATTCTTATGTAAAAACACCTCACCAGACATATTTTTGAGGTCGCGATTTTATTTGGAATTTTGAAGCTGAAGCATGCAATTCTTTTATTATTTCCACATCTAGGTAGTGGAGTGGAAGTCTGGTAATAGTAATAGTTTATTCAAATAGACTTAGAATGTCAGAAAACGTCGAAATTTTAAGTTTGAACAAAACAATTTCTGTCTGTCTGTAACTTTTGTGTTTTGTGCGTACGATTACTCAGGAACAGTTTATGATAATGACTTTAAATTTGGTACACATTTGTATCATAACGAGATCTGGAACTAGATTATATTTTGATCTTATTCCCTTAAAGGGTTGGGGGGTAAATATGTAAAGCAAGCAAGTAAGAATCCATAAAATTGGTATTAAGTGTATGCACGAGAAGCCAAGGGCTCAAATTTTTTTCGGTTGCAGCCATCCCCCACTACCACCTCCACACTGTTATTAAAGGGAGTAACAAAAAAAATTGTGATGTGATTGGTTAGGAACCGTTTTTTTTTTCAAAATACCTGCACACTGTAACGAGTAAGTTGTAGCTTATGAAAAGAGGAGCATTTTTTATTTGGAGTGTTTTTTAATAAAATGCATAGTAAGTGAGATAAAGGTTTTGTAACACGACCATTAATCAAAAATATTGAAACATTATTTGAGTGTATTTTTAGATATACGCCCAGAGCTATGGTTTCAAGCCAAAAATGCGATACAAATTTCAAAAATGAGAATGAACTTAAAAACAAATTTTAGGATGTCAGTTATATGATGCATGCTCTATATAGTCCCTTCAAATTAGTAAAAAAATCGCTGTTTTATGAAAAATCTTCCCACAGTTATGAGACCTGTAAGAAGTAAAGTATTTGGGTTGTCTAAACATGATTTCCACCCTCCGCAATTCTAAAACAGAGTGGTTTTTGAGAAATATATACATATATATGAATTTTAGCGTTTTTTCGTCTTTTTCTCTATTTTGAGGAAAAACTATGCATTTTGGTGAAAAATATCAAGAGAGCAAAATTGTAGAGCATAAAATTTCCTATAAATTTCGTCTCTACCTTTTTTTTTCGAATTCCGTTTAGTTTCGCCGCTAGAGGGCGGGAAAGAAATAAATATACATATAGACTTTTGTGCCTTTTTTAGATTTTGAGCCAAAATTATGCATTTTTATGAAAAATTACATGAGATCAAAGTTGTAGAGACAAAATTTATAGGAAATTTTATGCTCTACAACTTTGCTCTCTTGATATTTTTCACCAAAATGCATTTGTAGTACAACATGTTTTTTGTGCAAAGGCAAACGTTCCATAAGCTGTTTATGTGAAGGCAAGTGTATATCGAGTATCGTTATATCGAATAATAAAAATGTATTTATTGTATACTTGTGCAGAATTCAAATGTATTAAGCCTTTACAAAAATCAATGTATTGAACCCTCATTTTAACCACGATTATTATCTCAGAGACCTGATGAAATTGAAAAAAATATGTTTTCATTATGTACCCTGTTGTAAACCAACCACTAAAATGTGAATAACTTATGTTGAACAGTTTTGAAGATATGCTAAGTTATATGGATAAAATGTGTCACTTAAGGAGATTTTGACCATACCGGCTTTTAATCCGTTATATCGCGGAAAATGTGTATGAATAATACTTTAGGTAGCGATAAACAGCTTTTTCCATACGGTGAAATTTATTAAAAATTGCTTATTCGGTTGGTTAAAATGTCTTTGAAAAGTAGGATGTATTTCTACATAATTTTGCGGATTTTTAAAACAGTTCAACGTGAGCTATTCTTTCAGCGAGTGGTTTACGATAGACAGAACACATCATTTTTTCAATTTTTTCAGCTCCTCCGTTTTCGAGAAATTAGCAGTTAATATGAGGTACTGCAGCGATAACCCAGTAGTAAAGTGCATACAACGCTCAAACTTATCACGCTTCTATGACCACCAAACCGTTATAAACAAAGATTGTTTTGTTCTTCAAAAATTAATTTAGACCCTAACAACGTTTCACAGTACTCTGTCTTCAGTAATAAAACCGTTTCCTCGATACAGACTTTTTCAATGCCGCTACTGGAAAATCCATGTGATCTCGAATTAAAATATTTTTCTGTACCAGATATTTTATCTTTGGTACAATTTTATGTCTAGCAATCGATTTATCATGTTTCAGAATATATGTGTCTAAACTTTCAAGTAGAGTCAATGGTTAGAAACAAAGTTATGAAATAAGAAATGTAAAATACGTTTTTTTTGAGAAATTACACGGCGCATGGTTCGCCGAACCTGGCCCGACGAACCACAAACCATAAAGCGGTTCGCGGTGCGTGCTGCCGCGATCCATCGGATGTCGGTAAACTTGCATGGATCAAAGGACCCGAACTCGTTGGTTCGTGCAGGTTTATATTATCACGAACCGCTTGCTGTGTAGATCGCCGTTTATATATTAATATATATTCATGCATTATAATCTTTCAGTGTTGTTCTGATATTAAAAGGAATTATGGCGTGGTCTACAGATAAAACTTTAGAATTTATTGAAGATCTGCAATTAGAACAATTAGAAGAGGCTATATGGAATCCTACCTTTCTCTTCTCTTCAAATGCGACACCATTCATCACCTCTTCTTACTTTTTTCCATTGTATTTGCAACAACAATCCAGAATAAATAATACATCAAGATACACACGCAACAATTTGTTGCCTAGCATCCATGATCGTCGATGCAACACTGACTAAATACTAGACAAATAATAAACAAGGTTCCACATTTTTGTACGAACAAAATGCGTCACAAATCCGAACTACGTACTAGTCGGAGAGCAGCCAATCTGTAGGAAGCATTTTAAAAGTAGTCTATACAACTCGCGAACACCCACCTAAAAAACAGATGATATTATGTAAAATGACCTTCTGGATTTGATTTTTGAGTTCGCCCATTAATTTGAGATTGCCAAATCGGTCAATTCGCAAATTTTTTGAAAAATTTTAAAATTATGTGTTAATTTTTGTTTTGCACATAACACATCATATCTTTTTTATTTTAATTCCGATTTTGACCAATATTTTACACATTATCCCTCCAATATTCTTGGACAGGCTGACGGCAAAGAATATAGTGTAACTAATAATATAGTGCCTAAAAAAAATATAATTACCCTCTATTGTCGCGGTTTTTTAAAATTTGCGTTGAAAAATACCCGATCTAGGTAACTTTTTTATTTTTAAAGAGAGAGTTATAGTATAAACGAGAAAAATGTTCCATATACTTTAAACAAACTTTTTTATAAAGAGATTTTTTGGAAATTCGGCTCATGTAACGAGATGACGCTGTTGGAAGCGGCCGCGCAACTCGTCCGCATTAATTTAAAGCATAACTTCTGTTAACGTCGCCCATCTGTGGTGTCGTTTAAGCGATCAAGTGAGTCTACGGATTATTTAGTTTCTATTTGCAATTAAATGTTATGCAATTATGTAGATAATCTCGAAACATACACATTAAAAAATATATTTTCATTAATTATAACAGCAAGTGGGTACTAAAGATTACATTTTCCTTCGCATAAACAACTTATGTTACATTGCGCGTTTGCTTTGCTACACTTGCAGCTTGTAGTACAGTTATATAATTTACATTTACAAAATGGAGTTAACTTAATAAAATTGGGTTTTGGGCTTTTTGAAATCATCTTTGGAAATAAGATTTCCTCCTTTAGGTACCATCCAAAATCTAAAACATTTGGAATTCTGGGCTTAATTTGGTAGGCTGTCTTGTAAATAGCAGAAATACCCTTTTTACTTGTATTCTCTGGACTAGGATTTACAATATCTGATTTTCTTTTATAAGCAGTTCGGGTATACGATCTTCTACATTGTGCATGGTAAACTGGATTTAGTGATAAAAATAAATTTTTCTGTTCTAAATATTGTTTTAGAGCCACAGAAATGTCATCGGATTTTGCATTTGATCGGTACATTTCTAAAGCCGTAAATATCGCTCGCAGACAAAAAATTTTCATACCATTGTGTTAGTGAACGAATTCTGAACAACTTTCAAAATGTCCGTCTGTCTGTCCGTCCGTCACGTTTCTTGTAAGCACGATAACTGAAGAAAGAAAATTCCGATTGTACTAAAATTTGGACAGTAAATTAGTGTTAGCTAGAAGAAGAACCCTATTAGAACAAAATCGATCGATAAATAAAAATGTTATTACTTAATGATTTAAATTTGATAAATTAACTCCTATATAAAAAAGTCTATTTGACAGTCACATTTTGTCACTTTGATAGCGATAAAAAAGGTGCATCGTTTCTTATCACGATAAAAATGCCTGTTCCTCAAAAGCAGAGTATATCTAGTAGTCGCACGTCATTTTAAAATCTGTAGTGTCGGCTATAATTTTTAAGTATTGTGGAAATTATACTGTACGATATGAGTCGTTTTGAGAAAATTATAATTATTTTTAATTGTTATTCGTTCACATATTCTGTCGTTAATTTATCTTGCCAAAAATCACTCGAGCTTTTCTTTTATGGATAAATTTCTTTTTAACTCAATATTTTGCTCGAAAAACTGACATTTGACAAAATCGCTCGATCTTCGGTCTCGCGATTTTTTCATGTCAGTTTTTCTCATAAAATCACTGATTGGCAAAATTATTTCGTTACAAAGAGAAATTTATCCGATAAAAAAAAACTCTTGTGATTTTACTGTTGAAAAAAATTTTTTTTAATTTTTATGTTTTTGTAATTGAATAGAAATCTGGTGAAATATTTCATTTTACTATTTCTAATTATTTATATATTTTACAAATATACATTTCATAATGTAATATACAACCGTGAAAATATGTCTTATAATGTAAAAATTTACATTCTTCTACGTGTAAGGTGGTGGTGTAGTTCTTTTGACTCGTAATCGAAACCCAAATGGGGTTTGGTATAGTTTTTTTACCAAGTCATTTACCAACTAAGATCGTACTATAAAATTAAAAATGTCTAAAAGTAACATTATTTACAAAAAACTGCGAAAAGTATCCTATTGAATGTATAACAATTATATAAAAATCCAGTTAACAGGCGAAGAGTACGTTTTTAGCTTGTTTCCTTTGATTTCCTATCCGAGTAATTATAATTTATTATGCGAAACTATGTGTTTATAACGCACTAAATATAAGGACTGAGACAAAATGCACTTTCAACTTAACATAAATGGATACTGGAAAATAATAATCACCCGGCACGTGTCTGCGTTTAGCTCTAGATGCGATTGCGGCCGATTCATAGTAGCGCGCATTCGTTCGGACGCTGAACCAATCAAGGAATATTTCGATAAGGGAGCAAAATTTCAAAAAAAACTTCTTATAAAAGATTTTATTTAGTTCATTCGGAACATTTTCTTCGGTTATAGTAGGCACCTAACTTTAAAAATAAAAAAGATACCTCGATCGGACATTTTACTCTGCAAATTTTAAAGATTTTGCGTCAAAGAAAAGTTGTTATTTTTTTTTTGCCAACTAATTATTTTTTAGGTAAAGTTTTTTACTTTCAACATATCAAAGAATAGTTAGAGAGTATTATGTAAAAAAATTTAAAAATTCTGAAGTAAAATAAAAATTATATGACGTGTTATATGAAAAACAAAAAATAACACATAATTTATATTTTTTTTAGAAAATTGCCAATTTGGTCATTTTGGCAATCTCAAATCAATGGGCGAATTCAAAAATCAAGTTTAGCGGGTTATTTTACATCAGATTACCTATTTTTTAGGTGGGTGTTCGCGAGTTGTATAGAGGGTGTCGAATTCAGAGGGTCTGGTCTTCCACTATACCGTATTGACACCCTTGATTGCAAACAGGCAAACCATAGCGAACCACGCACCAGGTCCTTGGTTCGGCTAACCACGCGCCGTGTAACGGCGCCTTAATAGAAATAGAATGCATTAAGATAGTTTTTGGAATTTTTGTGTGTTTGAACGCGCATCACTGAAGAAACTACTGAACCAATTTGAATGGAGTTTTCACAGGTAAATTCAGCTAAGCTTCGAGTAACATTTAGTTTTTATTCTATCGAAATCGGCCTACTCTAAACCAAGATTTATGAGAATCGGTTTAGTAGAGCCGGTGATCAGGTTGTTCTCTACAATAAGCGTATTTGCACGGCATAAACTTTCATGATTAAACTTCTGTAATCTTCCTATTTATGAGCTTTCTGAAATATTCCAGAATGTTGACGTCGTTTACAAAGAAGTTTTTTAGTTAATTTCAAAACTTCACGCGAACGTAGTCGCGGGCACAGCTGGTTTTATATTAGTTTTTATATGTGCGCGTGTTGCATAGGCCATTTTTATTTTGCATATTTCGAGGGTCTTGCTCTCCAACTATAACGTGGTCGCCTTGCGTCCTACTGATAAGGACCGCGTGCGCACCACGGGGGAAAACGACGGCAGCGTCCCGGCGCTCCTGTCAACCCTTCGGCGGCGAATGCAGAATGGCTGGTTCGGTGCGATATGTCACTCACTCAATCACACGTGACCGACTTTATTACAGACAAAAGTGTCGAACACTGAAAGACGCCAGCGACGCCTGATGGCTCCGATATCGGCGCCGCACGACATCGGGGAATGGAAAGATGACAGCTCACCTCTTCATTCGTTATCCCTTAAGTCTTCCTTCAAACTTTAGATATCAACATCCAACACCCATGTGGAAGAGTGATTTAAGTAACATGTCTAAAATTATCTATTGTTAGTTTGTAAGGTTTAATAAATTATAATAACATTCTACAAGAATATGTTAAACTTGGATAAATATTTAGATGCGAAGGATAACAATTCTGTTTGTTAGCTGCGTAAATTTGTCCCAATAAAACATAAATAGTTCAGTAATCACGTCAACTTCGAGGGTGTAGGGGAATAACTAATAACTGATTTTTTTTTGCTTAGGCCAATTTAAAGTAACAAAAAGTTCTGAGTGTCTAAAATACGCCTTTCCAAAAAATCACAATTGTTTGCCATTTAAAATTCTACTTTCAAAAAAAACAATCTCTAATCCGAATAGATCGCAATATGTCAACCCTTCGGCGGCGGCCTTTCGAGTCTGTTTCGCAATATTGCAGTTTTTTAAGTACATCCAACGTAAAACCATATTGAATTAAAATGAAAGAGGACACAATTTTGGGTAAACCTGGAAGATCGTAGGGTTAAATAATAAACAAAAAAGGAAATCGTGCTATACTCTGTAACAAAGTAGCTACAAGCTAATACTTTTGTTTCCGATCAAGGATGAAAGATGGGGGTCGATTTAAAAAAAAGTATTAGCGATTTTTTTAAAAGAAAACTAGTAAGATATTCTTAATCAGAAACCCCTTTGTACAAGATGACATTGTAGAATTCAAAGACGCTTAAGATAGGGGCCGTCAAAAAAATTTTTTTCAACTAAAAAAAATTAATTATCTGTCAAAGCGACAATGACTCACTATTCCAGGCTCCTTTGCGAGTATTTAAAAAAAAAACGTTGATAACCCAACAGTTGACTTTCAGAGCGATTTTTTACCGTTTTGGCTCTAATGAGATCTTGTACTAAAGGACGCATAAAACCACTTACAATATAATACATGGGTATAGTTAGAGACTTATAATGCGTGTAGAATATGTCGGCGTCTTTGATCTTTACCGCACCGCCAGGGAGGCCAACATTTTTTACACGCATAATAAATCCGTAGAAAACTATACAACTTGTTTCACTGCGATAAAACTGTGTGTAGTGTTTTACGGCGATTATTTCACTCATTAACGCTATAGACAATGAGAGCCCGTTGTTTCACAACATTGCACCAATCAAAAGTCATTATTAGTGGTAATCCAACCTAGGTTGCAGTACCAACATGCAAAAATTATCGCTCTAATTTTTTGTGTCGCTGCAGCGGAAAATATTTCGATAATTTTTTGACGTTTTGTTTCGTGAAATGGTTTCGGCAAATAGTGCTTTCAAATTTTATCTATAAATATCTTCTCTAGCTTATTACTAATTGTTAACGTAAATTGTAGTATTGTAGTATTGTAGTATATACGTAGTAATATAATAAAATAAAAATTACCTAAAAACACCACATAAGTTGACAACTCCCAATTTCAAAGCGAAGGCTGTGTGGAATCTTTATAGGTTCGGGACAAGTTATACACAGATTTCAGTGGCGTATAATACCTAACGTAATTACAAAACAATTTTCACAACTAACATTAATTACAAATGACTACGAAGCAAACAAATCAATTATTTCATGTTAAATACACAAATGTACTTACGTTTGGTAATTCATCACTAAACAGGTTAACACCTTATTTATTCGGAAAATTAAAACTCTGGACTAAGTAGCACTATATATTATAATTCGTTGTGCTTAAAGTTCACTCTACTTAAACAAGCAAACCTTAACTTAATTATTAAACTTCTTAAATTAAAAATAAGGATTAAATACATTAATATATATTAATAAACACTTTAATATAATGATTCTTGAAAAATTCAATGTTTACAAGTTAAGTTAAGCTAGCGTTACTAGATGGCGGTACCATTTCATGTCGGCAACCTTAGAACGTAAAAGCGAGAGACTGGTAAAATGCAATATTGTCTGGCTTTACTTGTAGTGTGATTGGTCGAAGCGTGCCAGAGGACTCTTTGTTGGAAATACCAGTCTATAAGTTACAATACCTAGTTTAACATATCTTGATTTGTCATTTCCATTATAATTTATGTATGTATGTATGTATGTATGTATGTATGTATGTATGTATGTATGTATGTATGATGCTTTGTGTATATTGACATGTGTAAAACACATACTGTGTTGTGAACATCAATAAATGATTGATTTGATTTGATTTGATTTATACCTACTTTGTTTTTTATTAGATGAGTCGTTTTGGAAATGTATTTTTATGTGACGTAAATGATGAAATTGAAAATAAAGGTCAGTAAACTCTAAAAAGTCACAAGAAAAAGTCTGAAGGCAATTAATTACAAAACATAATATTGACGATATACTTAGGGCCGGTTTTATAGGTTCAGATTAAACTAGAGTTTAACTAGAAGTTTCACCATACTTTTGAATTGTACGCCTTGTTGTGCCTTACTTTTCTTTGAGCGTGTATATGTCCTTTTGTGCCCGCTTAAATATATTATGCTCTAATTTAATTGTCTTTTGATCATTTTTTTTCCTAAGTCGAAGTTCTTATTTATTCTTAGGTCGATTCTGGGAGGTTCTATGACAATAACACTGACGATCTTGACAAACGCTTATAAAACAGTATTTTAAAAAACACTAAAATCTACAATTTAAACCTCTTAAGTGAATCTACAAGTTAAATTTTAGTTTAATCTGAACCTATAAAACCGGCCCTTAATGAATTATTTATTCGTGAAATATTCTCCCCAAATACCACTCGTGCTTTTAAATTTTATCTATAAATTTTTTCTCAGCTAAGTTGCCAAAAGTTAATATAACTCGTGCAAATTTGTAGTTTACTACCAAAAATTAAATCCCTCCCGCTAAAGCGGTCGGGATTTAGTCAAATAATTTAATAATAAACTGCCAATTTGCACGAGTTATATTACCAGGCAACAACGCTTTCGAAAAAATTTTCGATAAAGTTTTAAGCACTAGTGATATTACATACCATAAAAGTACATGCTTGATCGATAGTGTCAAAAGCTAATACCGTTCGTGTAATTGCCCATTAGGCATGTACATTAGGGTGGGCTGAAAAACACGAAAATTTGAATTTGCAGATATCATAGTTTCTAATTTATTACTATGTATCTAAAACTAATTCGGGTAAATTTTTAGCCAAATCGGTGAATATCTAGCCGCGCCCCCACGGCCTTGAAAATGAAAGAAAGGGCCAATTTTTCGATTTTTAACATTTTTTAAATTGACATTTGAATTTTTTTTTGACTCATTATTAATGTATAAACGCGTGTAGCAAAAGTTTTCCGTATAAAATATTTTTCAGTTCCAAGGAAATTAGAACACTCTAACACTAAAACGTAGACTTCGACGAAAATAAGGTTTTCTGTATAAAATTTCTAATTTCCTTGGAACTGAAAAATATTTTATACCGAAAACTTTTGCTACACGCGTTTAGACATTAACAATGAGTCAAAAAAAAAATTCAAATGTCAATTTAAAAAATGTTAAAAATCGAAAAATTGGCCCTTTCTTTCAGTTTCAAGGCCGTGGAGGCGCGGCTAGATATTCACCGATTTGGCTAAAAATTTACCCGAATTAGTTTTAGATACAGAGTAATAAATTAGAAACTATGATATCTGCAAATTCAAATTTTCCTGTTTTTCAGCCCACCCTAATGTACATTCACGTAGCGCGAGAGATATGACAACACAGATCAGTAAACTCGTCCTCCAGCGGAGTATCCCAGCTCTCAGTAATTTCATTTCAGCCAGCTGGTACACGCGATGTTGTAATTCTTACTCCCTATGCCTAGCCCGCCACTACACACACGGTATATCTGTTTTACCACTATTAATGGCATACGATTAGCATGAGAACTAGGATTTCATTGAGTAGATAATTCACCTAAATTATCATCACAGAAATGTGTCCAAGGTACGTATATGGATAAATTTTAAAATTTTGCGATATTATTGTATACAGGGTCCGCCACTTAAAACTCCCCAGGCTTGTAACTTTTTTATTTTTGAAGCGATGACCATGTTGGGCACATCAAATTGTAGACATTTTTAAAGCCTTTAAACATGCATACAGAGTGATTTAAAGAAAAATTGAAAAAATTGTTAAGAAATGAAACTTAATTTCTTTGAATATTTTTTTACCTCACCCTGTACATGAACTGTGTTAAGGTTTTAATTAGCTTCAATTTACGTTATTAAAAAAAAAAAATTTAATAAAAACTTTACAATTTCCAATTTAGTACATTTTAATATACGTTTGTTTTTAAAAATATTTATTTCTTTTGTTTCTTGTTGCTGATTTGTCACGTTGAATATTGCTTGTGATATGTCTTTTACAAATAAATCACAAAAGTATTTTTTACATTCTTTTCAAAGTTATTTTTAAAAAATTCAGTTTGGAATCGGAAAGAGTGTTTTGAATTTATTTCTCTAAAACCAAAAAGAATTTTCAATATGACGTAATAACATAAATTGAAGCTAATTAGAACGTTTATAAGAAAACATTAACGCAGTTCATGTACAGGGTGAGGTAAAAAAATATTCAAAGAAATTAAGTTTCATTTCATAACAATTTAAAAAAAAATGTTCTTAGATCACTCTGTATGCATGTTTAAAGGCTTTAAAAATGTCTACAATTTGATGTGCCCAACATGGTCATCGCTTCAAAAATAAAAAAGTTACAAGCCTAGGGAGTTTTAAATGGCGGACCCTGTATGTTGTTGCTTTTATCTTGGATACACTATAATATCAGTGAAATATATTGTACGTATATTGTGCACTATTTATATTGTATACTGAGATGATTTCCTATTGATGCATTTTTCATTTGTAAACTCTCTTATTGTGAATAGATTGGAATAAACGTATTGAATCTAAAAGTAGGTATCATTTAATTCAATTCGTCGAAGTAAATTAAAAAAGTTTCTCTAATTAATATTCTCATTTCAAACACAAGACTGTTTCAATTTTTTCCACAATAGAGATCTCTATCAAAATCTATTAATGGTTAGTATCTGAAAAATGACACATCAAATATCACCTTAGCATCTAAACAGACTGGTCTATTTAAAAACTGATGTCCCGATAAATCTTCCAAGGACTGAGTGACTTCAACGGAATACCAGGTGTCATCTTAATGAATAATTATATCACTGTTGTTTATGCCCAGGGAGATAACACAGCCTGATACTGTCTAAATATCATAAAAAATAAGTCTAGATGTGATAAAATTGTTTCAACATGGTCAAGGTCCCTATATAACAAACTGTATAATTGGATAACTTGTTTTCTTTTAAATTATAAAACCAACGAATGAGATAAATAATCTGGATAACTTAGAATTAATTTTCATAAGAGAATTTGAGAATTATTATAGGGTTCCAGATGTCTCGATCTTTCAAACAAGAATCTTTTGTTTTGTATTGTCATGAAGGTCTGATGTATTTATTGATTTATTTTACATTTGTATGAGTAGTTTACGTTCTGCCAAAATGTCTAAAATTCTTTTGATAGATTAACTATACTTGCCTGATATATGAACAGTAATGTAACAGGTTGTTTATATTTAAAATTCAATAATCGTTGAGGGTAATATTGTTTGGGTTATGAACCAGAGTTGGGCGTCTTGGAAGTATAAATATGGACTGTGACTGACTCACGAAAGGATCACACTCAGCATTCTATTGTGGCCAGTTATACACATAAGTATTATGCACTTTATTAACAAAGTCTTTAACATAGTTTATTCAGCGCCCTATATTTATTTTGTTTGGGGGTAGTTCACCCCCTACGGTTACATTATACGCCCAACTCTGGTTCATAACCCAAACAATATTACCCTCAACGATTATTGAATTTTAAATATAAACAACCTGTTACAGTAAATAAGTTAGAGAGCACAATGAAAAAATGATCATAGTCACAAAACCTAATTGTTGAAAAATACCGAAAACAAAGTTTAAAGATTCATATTCAAGGCTACAGAGTACAGGTATAAAGTATCAATAATTTGTGTATCTTATTATCATCAACTTATTTTTGAGCAAAATAACTCAGTAAATACTTAGCAAAAACCGCTGCCCAAGGAATCACTACTTCCACATCTCCACTCTTACAACAAAATACTATATTTGCACTCCACTATGTGGAAATAATTGTTTATGGAACTTCAATGGTATAATATTTGAAATCATGTACCCTAAAACCCCATAAAATTATATGCCACATCTGTAATAGAGGTGGGGGTGAATGAAGTGAAAAAAATTCTTGATGACTTTGACTCTTGTACACACACTAAATCACACTATTTCTTCACCACCTTTAATAATAGGGTGGGGGCGGTAATGGCTAATGCCATTTTTTTTGAGGCCTTAGCTCCTCTTATATTTACTAAATACCAATTTCATGGACTCTTGCTTGATTTACCTATTTACCCCCATTTACCTCAATTTACCCTTCAACTCTGCAACGGAATAAGATGAAAATATAATCTAGTTCCAGATCTCGTTAAAAAACATATGTGTGCCATATTTTAAGTGAATATCTTAAACGGTTCCAGAGTAATCGTGAGCACCAAAACGATACAAGACTAACATACTCACCGACACAATAGACAAATTTATTTTGCTAAGACTTAAAATATTGACGTTTCTTGATATTATAAGCCTATTTAAACAATGAAAATTTGCAAAAAATTTTTTTGCGTTAATATACTTCAACTGAATGTCGAACTAATACGCAGAAAATGGCAAGACAAAGATATAAAAAATCGTTGTGTGCCGTAAACTACACGATAGAAGTAAAGCCTCTACTACAAGCATTTTCTTCGAGGAAACCTACTACGCATTCATACTACTCAAGGTAACCCACTGTGCATCCAATTTACTCGAGTAAAGCCACTGCGCATTCATACTTCTTGAAGTAACCCACTCGCATCCATTTTACTTGAGGAAACCCACTGCGCATCCATATCACTTGAGGTAACCTACTGCGCATCTATGGCACTTGAGAAAAGCCACTGCGCATCCACACTACTCGTGATAACCTACTGCGCATCCATTGTATTCGAGGAAAGCCAATGTGCATCCATTCTACTTAAAGTAACCCACTGCGCATCCATACTACTATAATACTCGAAAAAAGTCACTGAGTATCCAAATATTCGAGGAAAGCCACTGCGCATCCGTAATACTCGGGGAAACCTACTGCGCATCCATAGTAGTCGAGGAAAGCCACGGCGCACCCATACTACTCAAGGTAACTTTAACAACATAATATTTGAAATCGTCTACCCCAAAAACATATAAAACAATATGCTACATCGGTAGTGGTGGTGGGGGTGGTGGTAGAGGGTTGGTAGTGGGAGTGGATGAAGTAAAAAAATATTTTGAAGCTTTTGGTTCTTGTACACACACTAAATCACATTTTTTTTTATCCCATTTAATAAGGGGGTGGGGGTGGTAATGACCTTAGCTCCTCTTTTGTATACTAAATACCCATTTTATGGACTCTTACTTGCTTGATTTACCCATTTACCCGAAATTTACCCCAATTTACCCCCCAACCCTTCGACGGAACAAGATGAAAATATAATCTAGTTCTAGATCTCGTTAAAGTACATATGTGTACCAAATTTCAAGTCAATATCTTAAACGGTTCCAGAGTAAACGTGCGCACAAAAAAAAGTTACAGACAGACCGACAGACAGCTCGCTCAAACTTAAAATCTCGACGTTTCATGACATTTTAAGCCTATTTGAACAATAAAAATTTTTAAAAATTTTTTTGTCGTTACTATACTTCCACTGGATGTGGAAGTAAAACTATGGATCCATATATAAAATAATACAATACAATCTATTGAAACCTCGGTAATTAGCAACATAAAAATGTTTAATGAAATTTAATATATTTCAAAGTTCAAATGTAAAACATTCCATAACAATATCCGTAGCATTCATAAAAACTATGATGAACTCTCTGTATATTTAAGCCAATTCCCTGAAGCTTAGAAGTGATAGTTCTTACTGAAACATTCCAAGTACAAGATACAAATATGTTTAATATAAATTTCTGTAATATATTATATAATGATGGTAATCGTAATAAAAATGATGGAGTACTAGTTTTTATAAAAATCAAATTAGAGTAACTACAAAATTACACACAGTGGCGAAATAAAAGGGATTAAGTTAAAGATCATAAAAAATAACAAAACAATAATAATTACTGCGATATACAGGTCACCCAGTACATGCCTTAATACATTTAACGCCGGTTTTCTAAACTGTTGAAAAGAAATGGAAACAAGAGAAATGCACATTATTATTGGAGATATAAATATTAATATGCCGACTATGTAGAGAAATATAAAAACATATTGAGTTCATATGGATACATTTCATACGTCAATAATTATACCCGAATGCCAAGTAGATCATTTTTTTTGTCAAAAGTACATTGCACAGAGATAAAAATGATATAAAATCAATCATTCTGAGACAAAATATCACGAATAATTTTCCTACTATTATTTTATTTCAGAGTCTGAAAAAACTGAAAAAAATGAAGTCATTAAAAAAGTCATTAATTATAATAGCTTAAAAAAGGCTCTGCAACAAGAAAGTTGGAACAAAATAATATAGATCTAATGACAGATACATTTGTTAATAATTTAAAAACGTACGTAGAAAAACACACTAACTAAATAAAAATAAACATAAAAAAAGAAAAGAATGGATAACTAAACAATATTTCTCAGAAAGCAAAACCTAAATCCACAATAAATAAAATAAAATTGAAAGGTGTCAGACAATCACAGACAAAAGGAGTATAGCTAATAAAATGAATGGGCATTATAGAAACCTAGGAGAAAACTGTGCAAAGTTTCAAAGAAAATTTAACACCAAAACACTTCAACTATAATACAGAAATCATGGGCAGCACCATGTATCTATATCCTACTATTTGAAATATTAGATGTAATTAAAAGATTAAAACCAAAAAAAGCACCAGATCACGACAATATACACTCAGAAACTTAAAGAAATTTCAAGCGAAATAGCTGACCCTCTTGTATATATAGTAAATAAATGCTTTGATACAAGGTGCTTTCCAAAATTATTAAAAATCGGAATTATTAAACCTATCCATAAAGGTGGCAACTATTTAGAAATTTTAAACTAGAGGCCATTCTCACTTATATCCAGTATTGCCAAAATAATGGAAATAATTTTAAAACGTAGGATATTAAATATTTTTTCGATAAATATAAAATATTATCTGACAGACAGTACGGTATTTAGGGAAGGGAAGTCAAGAAAAGACGCAATATGTAACCTGACGTCTCAAATTTATAATTCTCTAGCTAAGAAAAGTCCTACTCTTTCGTATATTCGTGGATTTAGCAAAAGCTTTTGACACAGTATGTCACCGAAAATTGCTAGAAAAATTAGAAAATTGAGAGGTAATGTGATTAAACTATTAAAAAGCTATCTAGTCGACCGTGTACAATACGTAGCTATAGAAGAAACAGTCAGTAACCCAAGAATGGTAAAGTACGGATTTCCCCAGGGAACAGTTCTTGACCCGGTACTATTTACTATTTATATAAACAACCTTTTATTTCTTGACACTTCAAGTACAATATTTAGTTTTGCAGATGACACCGTAATCCTATATAAAGCAAATTCTCGACAGGAGCTTAAACTTATGGCAGAAAATGATATTAAATACATTAAATCCTGGTTTCAGAGTAACACTCTTACTTTAAATTGCAATAAAACATATTACTTACCATTTATATCCTACGCTAATAATTGGGACCACTAAATATTGATCATGACACCAATATACCTGAAGATACCTCAATTAAATACCTAGGCATTATATTTGACAGACATTTAAGATAGGACCTACAAATCAAAGAGGTTTTCTTCCAAGGTTTAAATACCTCAGACATTCTAGATATAAAACACCTAAAAATACTCTATTATGTGCTAGTTCAATCACAGCTCCGATATGGCATCTTGGATTGGGGAGGAGTAAGTAATCACTACCTAGAGAACCTAAATGTGTTGCAAAAGTGGATAATGATATTTGGTAAAAATCTTCGCCACTCTAGTGACGATTTTTTGCTGATAGTAACATCTTGAACGTGAACAAGCTTTCTATTTAAATATTATAGTAAATACATTCAAAAATAAAACCACATAATACCAATAACACATAACTATGTATGAAATACGATATAAACAGAATAGTTGCCACAAGCCAAGAAATGAAAAAATCGTGGGACGGAAAATGTATTTGTACCTCACCCGCAGACTATTCGACCTTCTTTCCATTGAGTATTAAACAACTCACAATTTATATCATCATTGTGCCATATTTCAAGGCTCAAAAGGTACGTACATGGCAAGTGGGTGAAAAATCGATTAAAATATTTGACCCAACAAATAGAAAAAGTAAGTTAAAAAATAGTGTGTAAAAAGCCGAGCTTTCAATTTTAATTCGCCAAAAAAACGTGATGAGAAAAGTATATTGGATTTTTCGTTACGTTAATTCGGTCTTAACTCCCTATTTCTCGTGTAAGTTATTTTATTAAAATGTCTGTATTTTGTGAATAATTTAATTTAAAATCTACGTTATCTACCTTATGATATGGTTATCTTGATTGAAAATCAAGATTAGACCATGATACAAAATACAAAGATTAGAAATTATCAAGGACATTATTGATATTTCAATAAATAGATTATGCATTATTTTTTATTATCACTGTTTCCAAGTGGACGTCCAACACAAGCAAGTAAGCATATTATTAATCTTAACATTAAAAACTACTGCTACGTACAAAATATCAATTCCAGTCAATTCAATATTTTGACATAATTTTTTATGTTAATATTTTTAATAATAATTGATGCAAAATATATTTCTGATGAGATCATAAGAAGATTTAAAAGTCTGCAGTAGTTTTCGGAGTCTGAATTAAATAAAATAATTAAGACTGACAATATTTAGTTCAAGCATTAGAAATTATTATATTTTAGTAAGTAAATATTCAGTTTATTAAAAATATTTCATAAGAATAATTATCTGTATCATGACCTACATTAAGATTTTCTGTACGGCATTCCATCATTTTCGATATTTTCGGTTTTAAATGAGAAATTCGTTTTTTTTATATATCTTGAATTTAAATAGCCATAGAGCTAGCTCTGTTAGGATTTTTTCTAGTTGGTATATTTTATGCTATAAACTTCCACCTAAAAGATGTTCCATTATTTTCCGAATTTGAGGTTATTTTCTAAAATTCAAGATGGCAGGCTACAAACATTTTAAGTTGCCCTCAGTGGATCAATAACAATAACGTTTGATATCCGGGAGTTTGGGGATGGTTAATCTAAAGCTATTCTTTTCAATTTCAAGCTGATAGACAACAAAAACGAGAAATTTTATTTTTCAGAATGCTGGATGGCGGACAGAAATGCAGTTCTTGGTATTTCGAAATGTTTGTTGTTATATAAAGTACATTTGCCTAATGGACACCAAATGGCAAATTTTACCTAATTTAGAGATCTCTGTAGCTATCTTGAATTATTAAATGTGACTATAGATTCTTGTCCAGAGAGCCCCACAACTCTTGAAATTCTTGAAACTAGAAGTTGAAACTTAAAATTTTTTAGCTTCAATTTTGTCGGAGATTTTGTGAAAGTTGGATTCGTGTTTCACAACTCCAAAATCCCGGGGTACGAAATTTCATGTCTTCAGAGCATGTTGAATTTGACAGTCAGCAGTTTTGATTTTTTTTTACCTAAGTATGAAGTTCTGTTGAACAACTAAAAAATACTACGACTACATTTTGAATTTGGCAAATATTAAAAATTATTCGGGGCCTTGAGAATACCTACCTTAAAGAATTCACCGGACACGCAAATACGAATACAAAAGATATAATTTAATTAGAATAGAATAGAATAGAATAGAATAGAATGTTTATTGACCATTTAAGATACAATTTGTATATATGGTAAGTCAAAAATTACAAAATCGTAGTTGAAATATATAAAAACAAAACAAGACCAAGAAGAGAAATGCATGTGTGAACATATATATGTAAATATAAACAGCAATCTATATCTATCTGTAGCACAATCTATTACTAACATAATAAAAACAAATAGACAATATATAAAATGACTGGATAAAAGAATAATACTAACAACTAAACACATCCATCACTAAAATAGTAAAAATAGACAATACAGCTTAAAAACTAAACATAATTTATCACAGGTTTAATAAGTTTGTATATGTAAAGTCTTTTATATCATAGAATGAATTAGAAATTAATAATTGTTTTATTTTATTTTTAAATTTATTATAATTTGCAATATTTCTAATTTCATTTGGCAGCACATTGTATAACCGTATACAGTTATAATATGGAGAATATTCATATCTCGCAGTGGTAGGCTTAGGAATCGACAGTAATTGGCCGTGTCTCGTATCATATAAGTGATTTTCCGATATAGTTTCGAAAATTTTTATATTTTTCTTAGTAAAGCATAAACATTTTAATATGTATATACAGGGTGTTGTAAGAATATTTTTATTTTTGAATATATTGCGACATGTTTCGCGAGGTTGTAAGTTATATATTAACCTAATAATTCTTTTCTGAGCTATAAATACTCTCTCTCTGTCCTTAGCATTTCCCCAACAAATTATATTATAAGAAATGTGGGGGTATGCCAATGCATAATATGTTTGTACTAATTCCTTTTCATCGAGTACATCTTTTAACTGGAGAATAGCAAAATAAGCTTTATTTAACTTTTTGCATACAGAGTCAATGTGCACGTCAAATGATAATTTTACATCCAGACTAGTTCCCAGCAGTTTACCTAATTCTGATAAAGTCAGATGGTCATAAATTATTGTAGATGGTAGCCGCCTCTGTAAACCAAAATTCAAACAAACAGTTTTTCTCTCATTTAAGATGAGTCTATTCCTTTGACACCACATACCCAATTCTTCCATAACAGTATGAACTAGCCGTTCTACCTCTTCAGGGCTGTCGGCAGATACAGTTATTGTGGTGTCATCTGCGAACATCGTTACATGCCCACTTTTTATATAGTTTGGTAAATCATTTACATAAAGTAAAAAAAGAAATGGACCTAGCACGGAGCCCTGAGGAACTCCAAGGTTTAAACTTTTTAAAGCTGAATATTCATTATTTACTTTGACTCTCAGCGTCCTTCCACGTAAGTAAGACATAATCCAATTTAATATATTTCCACAGAAACCCATATTATATAATTTATCTTTTAAATAGTTTTTATTAACCGTATCAAATGCTTTTGACAAGTCAAACATTAGGGTTACAACATATTTGCCTTTATCTAAAGCTGAATAAACGTATTCTAGCAAATGAAAGCAAGCGGTGTCTACAGACTTACCCGATATAAATCCATGTTGAGATGCGGTTAACAATTTATTTATCTCACAGTAAGAGAATAGGCGGCCATATATTATTTTTTCTATGATTTTAGATATAGAACTTAAGAGGGATATTTGGCGATAATTGTCAATGTCTTGGGGATCTCCACTTTTGAATATGGGTATTACTATGGCGAGTTTTAGGACGTCAGGAAAGCATCCATTTTCCAAAGATTTATTTATTAAATATACCAATGGAATAATTATCTCATCCATGATCTGTATTATGATATTTAAACTTAGATCATCAAAACCTGCTGAGTGTTTATTTGTAAGATTATTTATTACACCCTGTACCTCATCCTCTGTTACTGGATAAATGTACATCGAGTTCTCCCTGTAATTATGTACAGTGCATGGTAATGACATATTCATTCCAAAGTGTAAGTTTATTTTATTAGTGGCAGTATTCGAAAATGTGGTAGCGAACATTTCTGTTAAAATTTTACTGTCCGATATTTTATTATCATTAAAACTTAAAACGATGGTGTTAGCTTCAAATTTATTTTTCCCTAGCCTCTTGTTTATGATGTTCCATGTTTCACGGACTTTATTAGTCGAATTATTTACCTTATTTGAGTAATAACTTCGCTTGGCCATTTTTAAATCAGTTTTATATTTACTTTTATTTAAATTATAGATGCGTTTAGATTCAGCATTGTTTAAATTTTTCATTAACCAAAACATATTTTTGAGGGAGTTACTTTGAGCTACAAGTTCATTGGTTATCCATTCCTTTTTTGAATTTTGATTTACATGCTCTGAAATCATTTTACAATATTTTTTTAAGGGGCAGGAAGTATTAAAACACCATGTAATGGTGTCAAGGAAATATTTAAACAATTCCTCTATGCTTGAATCTGGTTCATACAAAGGATACCACTCTATCCGAGACAATTTCACCCTGAAATAATTTATATTGTTTTCTGATAAGTCTCTTTTTTCGTAGCATATTCTTTTTGTTTGATTTTTGTTCTCTTCTTCTAACTTTATAGACAGTATATGAGCTAAATGATCTGCTATGTTAGGATTGAATATATTACAACTAATTAAACCTGAAGGGATATTAGTTACCATATAATCAATACAAGTACTGCTGGTATATCCGTGCACATTAGTGAATACTCGAGTAGGTTCTGAGTTAAATAAAGATAGTTCAAATGAATTGAAAATGTCACATAGAAGATTCGTATTAGGACATTGCTTATTTAAATCAATATTAAAATCACCACACAGTACAGTATATTGCGATGACTCATTAGCTATAACTAATGCTTGTGTTAATAAATTAAAGAATAATTTTATATCACCACTTGGTGGTCTATACACAATAATGAGAATAGTTTTTCTACCATTTATACATAAGCTTACCGCACACATTTCGACATGACATTCTTCAGATAGATTTTTTATAAAATCAACTTGCGTACACTGTATTGAGGTTTTTGCTAGAATGAGAGTTCCACCATTACACTCTGCATGTGTAAATATACCATATGTTCAAAATATTTGTATATATACCTCATATACACGGTGGTCCAAAATTATCTCCCGTTATTTCTGTGGCTGATAGTACTAAAAAATAAAGGTATTCTTTTATATACAATTTTTATGGTTACACTTTTTTAAAGAGGGATAATAGATAGCAGTTTCTCTGCAATATCTTCCAACGGCCTTGAAATATAAAATTTATATTTTAAAGCACCCCTCACAAATTCTTATATAAATTGGCTGGATTTTTGATATGTTCTATATTTTGGGCCCCTGATCAAATGTCTCGATGGGTCGGAGGTTCCAAACCACCAGGGTTTCAAGATAGGGCCAGTTAAAGTTGGGATTATGAGGTATTGGCCGTACATCGAACATTATTCAAATGATGCCCTTGTTCTTGGGTCTGAAGAGATTATTCAGTATCATGCACCAACTTGTCAGATGACGTCACATCGGGTCATTCCATAAACATCAGAGTTTGTAGGCCTGTGGTTATCACCATGTATTACAGATATGGCCCAATTTCAATAGGGATTATAGTACTATGTTGTTTTACGTATGTTCCAAATTGTAATTAAATATTTTAAGTCTAACAGAAGTTATCGTGTTTACAAGAAACGGTATACACACACTTACAGACGCAAAGACATTTTTTATTCGATATTTGAATTCAGTCTGCTATGAAACGAATATCTGTACAACAATGTTTTTCCACGATGATTATTAAATTTTTTTTTCAATTTATAATAAATTTATAATAAAGTTGGAATACAGTTAAAAGATCCATAACAGATACGACAAAAATTAATAGAAACGTTATTGTAGAAAATTTAGTCAGCTTTAATTTCGCATATAGCCACTTTTTGATTATGGCTAACCGTTTTCGAGATATGAGCGAAAAACCAAAAATTAGGACCTTCTTCGCGCCCCCCTGCACCCCCGCACCTCCTATATTTGGGTACTTTTTAAATTATCAACTGTTAATAGACAAAATTACGAGATATGAAATTTGTCTCTTATTTTAGTCAAACAGCTGTCATTCTTATACTTTACTTCCACATCCAGTGGAAGTATAGTAACGACAAAAATTTTTTTAAAAACTTTTATTATTCAAATAGGCTTAGAATGTCATGAAACGTCGAGATTTTAACATTGAGCGAAAAAAAATTCTGTTGTCGGTCTGTCTGTAACTTTTTTTGTGCGCACGTTTACTCTGGAACCGTTTAAGATATTGACTTGAAAGTTCGTTCACATATGTACTTTAACGAGATCTGGAACTAGATTATATTTTCATCTTGTTCCGTCGAAGGGTTGGGGGGTAAATTGGGGTAAATTTGGGGTAAATAGGTAAATCAAGCAAGTAAGAATCCATAAAATTAGTATTTAGTATATACA
This sequence comes from Rutpela maculata, assembly GCA_936432065.2. Classification (NCBI taxonomy): domain Eukaryota; kingdom Metazoa; phylum Arthropoda; class Insecta; order Coleoptera; family Cerambycidae; genus Rutpela; species Rutpela maculata. The sequence goes on from OW386289.2 coordinate 137,647,796, forward strand.
GGAGAAGCTAAGGTCTCAAAAAAAAAATTGGCATTAACCACCCCCATTACCACCCCCACATCATTATTAAAGGGCATAAAGAAATGTGATTTAGTGTGTGTACAAGAACCAGAAACCTCAAAATATTTTTTTACTTCATCCACCTCCACTACCACCCCCCTATCACCACCCCCACCCTACTACCGATGTGGGGTATCGTTTTATGGGTTTTTGGGGTAGAGGATTACAAATATTATATTATTAAAGTTCCATGAACAATTATTTCCACATACAAAATTTTTTCGTTGTGAGTGACTTGGATAGAAAATCTGGATGTGGAAGTAGTGATTCCTTGGGCAGCGGTTTTTTATTAAACGACTTCATATTATAGGATCCTTCTCTTGAAATACTAGATTATGATATGTATGAAGTGAAAAAAATTATAAAAAATTATTTTTTAAAATACAGCCCCGGTCAACCGCACCCAAAATTTTGTACACCAGATTGCCTCTTTGTCGAAGATTACACAGATTTCCTCGAATTTCCTCCAGTTATCCTCTTTGATAAAAATTTTTTTTTGAAGAGCAGGGGGGAGAAGTCCGAATAAAAAGATTTCCTCCAGATTTCTTCGGATTTCCTTCTGAGTGCAGCCCTTTGAAAGAAATTAAAAAAAATCATTTCCGCCTCTCATACATTATACTTCAAATGACGCTGACATAGTTAATAAATAAGATATCAACATTTTGTTGAGCGAACATTAAAGCTTGAATGGTGTACTTTCAAATGTTATGTCGAATTTTTTAAAATAATAACAATTTACTTATTGTTTTCACGACATTTGAGAAAAAAGTCGGACTCGAAAATTGTATGTGCTAAGTTTAACAATTTTTTAACTGCTGTAATTTTACGAAAAAAATAAAATTAAATATGTTCAATATGTTATTGCTGAAGGTCGCTTCTTTCGATGTCTATATTTGTTATTAATTTTTATTCGTTAAATGGAACTAGCAATATGCCCCCTGCTCCGCTACTGGTATCGTTATAAATCATAAGTTGATCCAAATTTTAGATGCCATATTGGAGCCACCATTTTGAAGTTTTTGTATTTTTTGGGATTCGTGAACGTATTTCCTACCTTCGTACCAAATTTCAAGTTCCTAGCTCGTCGGGAAATGCCCAAACAATTCATAGACAATGGGTATACATAGTTACACTCTACTTTTATATAAACCACAGTGTAAGAGACTTTTTACTCCTATTTATCTATCCGGTGAATTGTTTGGGTACTTTCCGATGAGCTAGGAACATGACATTTTGCATGAAGGTAGGGCGTACCCTTTCAACCACCAGAAAATTCCAAAAATTGTAAAATTCAAAATGGTGGCTCCAATTTGGCTAGCAGTATGTAGATATATAGTGTACTTAGAAAACAATACCTACATTAGAATGAAAACACTGCCAAAGTGGTAAGAGCTGTGAATACACTCTAGGGACAAAGTTGTAGAGAATTAAATTTGACATAAAAAGGTGGGTGGCGGTATATATGTATGTTTTATTGTTTTGGAAATATATGCGTTTAAATTCGATGAATCTGCACGATGTCATATTTAACACTCTTCCTTTGTACATTCTATAAAAGATAGACAATATACTCTTTGTAGAGAGTTGAATTTTCTACAACTTTACTTTTACATTGTTTTCATATCTCTTACTCTCTTACCACTTTGGTAGCGTTCTCATTTTGATGTTAGTATTATAAGAAGTGCAACATATTTATGTATTTTTGTTGCAATATTTGCATGATTTTCAAGTTTAAGCCGGCCATTTTGAATCCATCATTGTCAATTATAATGTCAACATCGTAATATCAGTGATCTCGAAAACCCTTGTAAGATTTTTTTCTTAATTTCATCATTTAAATTGTTTGAGTTATATCAGTTGTAATAGTAATTTACGTGACAAGACCGGAAAGAGGTGTTTTGCAGGTCGACCCAAGCAGATTTGGAAACTTGGGGAGACCTACAAATCACTGTTTTTCGGTTATGTAACGTAACAATTTCTTTTTTCGGCCGACACTGTCATACAAAATCAATTTTGTATTATTTTTTTAATAAATTTTCTAACAAATACAACGACAAACAATAATAACTAATAAAATAAAATATTTTTACGACCGACACTATTAAACAACTTCAATTTCTGCTTGTAACGCTTCAAAATCTGAATCTATATTTTCTATAACTTGTGAATTGACTTTTGCCGATCTCTAATGTCACTTTCCGGTCTAGCTAGGGAAAACGTTAATTTCTGGCGGATAATTTCTCCAGAAAGGGTGTACTTTCTGGTCGACCGAAAAATAGTTATTTATGTATCAAGGGAATTAAGTAGATGTTTATGCCCTGAGCCCCTAGCGACAATCTTACAAACCCGAGTGCCTCTGGCCTGAGGGCATAAACATCTATTAATTCCCGCGGTGCATACAAACTTTTATGTCATACTAGTTCGTTATTGCATCCACAATATTATTTTTAAAACCGCTGCTCAAGGAATCACTACTTCCACATTTTCTATCTGTCACAACGAAAAAATTTTGTATGTGAAAATAATTGTTTATGGAACTTTAATAATATAATATTTCAAATCCTCTACCCCAAAAACCCATAATACGATACCCTACATCGGTGGTGTGGTGGGGGTGGTGATGGGGGGGGGGGGGTGGTAGTGAGGGTGGATGAAGTAAAAAAATATTTTGAGGTTTCTGGTTCTTGTACACACACTAAATCCCATTTTTTTTTCATCCCCTTTAATAATGGGGTGGGGGTGGTAATGGGGGTGGCTAATGCCAAACATTTTTTGAGACCTTAGCTTCTCTTGTATATACTAAATACCAATTTTATGGACTCTTACCTGCTTGATTTACCTATTTACCCCAAATTTACCCCCAATCCTTCGACGGAACAAGATGAAAATATAATCTAGTTCCAGATCTCATTAAAGTACATATGTGTACCAAATTTCAAGTCAATATCTTAAACGGTTCCAGAGTAAACGTGCGCACAAAAAAGTTACAGACAGACAGACCAACAGACAGAATTTTTTTTTTTTCGCTCAAACTTAAAATCTCGACGATTCATGACATTCTAAGCCCATTTGAACAATAAAATTTTTTAAACATTTTTTTGTCGTTACTATACTTCCACTGGATGTGGAAATAAAAATCCGAAAATTCAATTTGATTATAACAACATTTTCATTTTATCATATCGTTGCTATGGTCCAAATATTCAATGGTAAAGAAGACTTTAATGGTAAATAAGAATATTAACATCGCTAATTACCGTAATAGCTCAAGACTAATAGGTTAAAATTTTGCCGAGAAAGGAAAAAATTTTATACAAGCTGTAATTTTTTTTATGAGAAGATTAAGGCTTACTAAATAATATACTAAAAGTCCCACGGTCTCCCTTTACGGGAACTTAAAAAAAAGTGGCCGCCATTTTGAAATTTTCAATTTTTCCTCAATAACTTATAAAGAAGAGCTTTTATTAAAAAATGTAAAAAATGCTTTTTTTTAGATAACAAAGAAACACTCATTTTTCATTTGGACTTTTTTTTTGTATCTCCAGAATTATAAAAGTTATGAATTTTTTATTAGCAGGATGGCAATAGGAAGAATAACCCTAGGAACTTAACAGGTGAAATTTCGCTTATATTTGAAGAACAATTTTATTTACAAATAAAAGTTGTAATATATACTAATTAATATGACTAATATGACTGCTTGGATGAGTGGCAAGCGCTCTTGACTCTCAGCCAGGAGTTCCGAGTACGATTCCCGGTCGTGGCACTGGGATTTTTTCTGAGGAAGAAATTAATCCTAGTATACTCGGATATTGAATGTGTGTCCCTTGTCTCTAAATGTGCAGCCCTCTTCCGCACAAGGCTCTTTCAGAGCTTTAAGGGATAAAGGGGGTCGTATTACCTGTGGTGTTTATAATATAAGCAATATACTTAAAGTTCCTTAGGATTCCAGCACAGGAACACTAAGGAAACTGGCCTTCATTTTGTTTTGCTTTTTTTTCATTTTTTGCTAAGAACTTCAATATAGGTAATGATTTTAGTAGTCTGAAACTAAAATTATAAGTAATAACTATTCGCTCTTATATGATACGCGGAAATAGTACACGGACCCTTAAATACAACATGAAAGCGGACTTTTAAACTATTACCAATTTTCTACATGCAAACCGGGTTAGTTCATTGTTTTGGCGGTAATTGAAACTGAGTCGTCGCAAAGCGCATGCTTGTAAACTACTGAAACGAAAAAAATGTATTTGTTTACGAGATGGTAAGTGTGGTGACAGTGGATTTTCCAATTGTTAGGGTTACTGTTATTTAATAAGTGTCTTAAAGCGATCGAGACTAGAACTGGTGTTTGTTATAGTTTTTAGTAGTAATTGATATTGAAGTTCTTAGCAAAAAATGAAAAAAGAAGCAAAACAAAATGAAGGCCAGTTTCCTTAGTGTTCCCGTGCTGGACTCCTAAGGAACTTTAAGTATATTGCTTATATTATAAACACCACAGGTAATACGACCCCCTTTATCCCTGAAAGCTCTGAAAGAGCCTTGTGCGGAAGAGGGCTACACATTTAGAGACAAGGGACACACATTCAATATCCGAGTATACTAGAATTAATTTCTTCCTCAGAAAAAATCCCAGTGCCATGACCGGGAATCGAACTCGGAACTCCTGGCTGAGAGTCATTAACCATTAACCATTAAAGCTCTTTATTAAATTTTATATGTACATGTCCTTTAGAATTATGTATATTGCAATATCTCACAGTATGTAAAATACATATTATAGATTTTGTGCAGGCGTAACAGGAGCGCGTTGGCGTGATGCGCCCGAACAATGGCTGGTGTTAGCCAGGAATGTTGCTCAATAATTCTTTTGTATTCTATGGTTTTTCAGGCAAGTTTCCTAGTGTCTAAATGCATTTTTAGTTGTGATGCCGTAGCTTACAGTAGTAGGAGAATATAGGCTCGAGGAGGTATATGGATGTGTGGTCGCTAGTGCAGGAAAAGAAATGCTAAAAAACCTGCTTAAGGTAATGTTGCTTATCGTCCCAAGATAAAAGTTTGCAGTTTTTATGGCAAAGTAGACAAATCTACTTTTTATAGCAAAATTTAGCGATGTGTTAAATATTGCATCGAGAGGATTTGGCTTTTTAAAATAAAAACGTTCAGAGACGTTGTATGTTTTCTGTTATCCTGGTACAGGATTCCTCAAAGGGGGTAATTTCAGGTCAAGGATGATGCTGGGAAAGGATTTTTTATGGAATTGGCTGAGAGTCAAGAGCGCTTGCCACTCATCCAAGCAGTCATATTAGTCATATTAGTTAGTATATATTACAACTTTTATTTGTAAATAAAATTGTTCTTCAAATATAAGCGAAATTTCACCTGTTAAGTTCCTAGGGTTATTCTTTTTATTGCCATCCTGCTAATAAAAAATTCGTAACTTTTATAATTCTGGAGATACAAAAAAAAAGTTCAAATGAAAAATGAGTGTTTCTTTGTTATCTAAAAAAAGAGTATTTTTTACATTTTTTAATAAAAGCTCTTCTTTATAAGTTATTGAGGAAAAATTGAAAATTTCAAAATGGCGGCCATTTTTTTTTAAGTTCCCGTAAAGGGAGACCGTGGGACTTTTAGTATATTATTTAGTAAGCCTTAACCTTCTCATAAAAAAAATTACAGCTTGTATAAAATTATTTCTATCTTCAAGCCTAAAAGTCCTGAGCTATAAGTTAAGCGAATATTTGAAGCAACAGTCAAAAGGATACCAGCCAAAAAAGTCTAAAGTTCTGTCTAGAGAAGATGTTTTAAAATTTATTCATGAGGCACCGAATTGCATTAATATTTGGTGTATTTGGTGGATGTCGACGACAAGAACTTTTAAACATAAAAGATAGAAAATCAGTTTTCGTGGTAAATGTACCAGAGACAAAAACCGATAAAAAACGCGTTTTTACCATTGTTGACGAAGACGAAATGAACAGTTTGAAGCTGATAAGAGACTACATGTTTTTACGACCACGTGGTTGTTCAGAAAAAAGACTTTTTCTGACCTATAGACAAGGTCGCTGTACTGTACAACCAGTTGGAAAAAACACATTTGGAAAAATCCTGTTCATCATTGCGATCCTGATAAGTATACAGAACACTGTCTGCGTCGAACATCGGCAACTCTTCTGGCAGAGGCTCGAGCCAGTATGACCACGTTGAAGTGCCATGGTGGATGAAAGAGTACGTCGGTTGCTGAAGGATATTTAGAGGACAGTATATCTTAAAAAAATGCTGTTTCAAGGATGCTAGCAGGATACCTTCTGGATCTGGCTTTTCCTTACAGAAAATTGATACCCAGACAATGAAACATGAATTAACATTTGCTGCAGACAATCTAACTATCACCGGATCCTTCCAGAATTGCCAATTTAATGTGAATTCGACTAAATAAAGTTCAGTAGATTATTTACATAATACTTTAATTTCATATTTTGTAATTAATAAAATTTATTAATAAGTTAATCAAAAAATGTTTTTTTTTCTTTATACCCGCGCGGACCGTAAAATGCACTTTATGCCCGCAAGGGTGTGAAGTACACTATTATGTAGTTGATAACTAAGCAATAAAAACACAATAATAAAATAGTATGACATAAAAAAATATTTGCACACTTTTTTAATGGATGAACCTTCAAATTGGCCGTTTTTAGAGTACGTTGCAAAAGGTTTCATTCAACTCCCTCAAGTTCAAAGTATTTCCGTAATAACGCACTTGTTTGATCTAAGCGCACTGGACTATAATACATCCTGTATTAATAATACTAATAATCACGGTAATGCTGACATCAAGCGATTTGCTGTTTCAGACGAATAAATCTCGATTCCATCTGGCTAATCTGAGATGGAAACTGGAAACCCTTTTAGTAATTCGTGTTAGTCAAAGGAAGAGTTTAAACGCGAAGAGCAGTCGAGAGCAAACTAGTTTCTCAGTTTTATTAATTACATCAAAGGCAAAGCCACACCTTACTGAACAGAACCTGGCATTAGTGTGTCAAACAACTTAATCCATTGAGGCACGCCACGCCGATTGCCTCCTTTGCCACTTAACACCTTTTATAGCCAGAAAACTAATTATTAATAGCTCTTTGAACATGGTTTTAGGTAATCCCGGCACAAACAGGTGTGTGATTTTTTTTTGGGTTTCTTTGATGCCCCTTTGTGGTAATTAGCATTAATTTACTTCATACAAAGTGATTTTTAAAAATCGCATATATCGAAAGACGAAATCATTTCTCCCAAAAATAACGTCCGTTCTCTTGGAATTCAGTTCAATATGTACAATGAATCTAAATTTCCAAGTCGCCTTCGTTAGTGAGATATTATAGAAACGAACTAGTGGACGAATGAAACAATGTATCACCAGAATTTGAGTTGTTTCCAATATATATACAGAGTGTCCAGGAACTGTCCTGCCAAACGAACAACTCCAATTCTGTAGAAATTTTTATGTCCATTCGACGTATATCATCTTATTCAAAATATCTTCCTAACGGAGCTACAGCTCTTTAATTTTTTTTTCAAATATCTTCAAAACACCTTTATCTAAAAATATAATACTTGATACACGTATTAACTTAAAAATGGGGAGTGGGGTAACAACGGACATTTTCAATTTTTTATCCTTGACTTTTTGACATTTTTTATTTCAGAGTTGAAAACTTCTGAGCACTCTTATCCTAAGTTTCTACATTGTTTTCGAGAAAAATCATTTTGAAATTTTCCCCCAATTATTGCTAAATTCATTACCAACACATGTTTCTGAATGTCAAATTATTCTTGTCAAACAATCATTAAATTGTTGTATTACAGTTTTTCTTTGTGAACATTCACAGCTTTTCACCAAAGATTGAGAGAAACGGATCATCATTTCCTAAAAATAATGAAACTGGGAGGCATCCTTATGTAAAGGAAAAACATGAAGTGAATATTTTGTTGGTAGTTGAAGAAAATTCTTAAATTAGCGTAAGAAGACTCACTGTTAAACAAAATCTTCCATTTAGAACATACTACATAAAGAAAACCTGTATCTTTTTCATTTTCAAAAATTTCATGCGATGTTAGAATTCGATTTTCCTGCTCTCGTAGAATTTTCTCGTTGGTTGCGAAACAAAAAATTTGTTTCAAATATTTTATTTTGTGACGCAGCTAAGTTTACTGAAGATGTAATTCATTTTACACAACGCACAATTATTATTCATATGTTAGTTAACTTTTCTGATATGATAACGTGAAATTAAAGTTCCCTGATTAGGACTGACAATTTTCTTATTTAGGGTATATTTCTTCATATAAAACAGATACTTTTGTTTCAAAAAATACGTTTATAATAGATACATTTATTTTCGACCAGCTTTTTATTTTTTGTTACAAAGGTATTGGTTTTATTTGCATATATATAAATAATATATTCTGGATTCAAAAAATTCTTTTGTATGTGGGGAAAGTGTACCAAAAAATCAAGCACATGATTTTTTTTGTTCCTAGTTGGATTTGGTTGTGTTTTTAAAAAAATATTTAAATTTTACTAAATTCAATCAAATACGGATATGTATATTTATATAAATTTATCAAGAAGACCCAAAACATTTTCTGCAGTAACAAAAACTAGTAGAGATATTGATTGATTGACTGATTGATTGATTGATTTACCAGCGTGCGGTAGGCATTGCTGCCACTTCCAGGGTTATACAGTTGAGCCTGCTACACCCACGCAGCTTTATCAAATTTAACACAGTTTTACCCGATGTTCCGAGTTTTTAGTAGAGATATTGTTTTTCAATCTTGTACTGAACACTTTACGTTAAAGGGAGGAGCAAGTTGTGGATTAAACAATTTTTAATAAGTTGCAACAATATTTCTTTTATTTTACTAAGCAATTTTGCAAATTAATTATACCACAAGCTGTTCTAACGGTATCTAGCGGTCACCCTGTATGGAGGATATGGTCCACTTTCAATAGAGTGTATTCTACCATGCTATTTTATTCCAAATTTTAAGTCTTAACAGAAGCCATCGCGTTTACAAAGAACTGTCTACACACACGCATGCATACGATCACAGACATTTATAAAACAATTTTCTAGAACGAATATTTTTGACTCGTTATAATATTCCTATTTAATTAAATTAAAGAGGTATATATAAGACAATTATTGTCGTACCTGTATCTTTAAAGGAGTAATATTAAAGCTACAAAATTGCCAAAACCCTTTTTACCATTTCGGCATCTTTTTTACGGTCTTAATGCTGATTACAACTCCAATAAATTTGTACCGCTTTTGAAATAAATGTATAATAAAAAATATTTACTTTTTCTTCTAAATGTGTTAAATAAAGATGACACATCGCTCAGAATGACTGTGATAGATAATTTACCATTACCGATCAAGTAACACGAAAACGCTATTAACTTTTAATTTGATTGATAATATAAGTAGGCTTATAATCAGTCTTCCTTCCACTCACAACAAGTGTTGTTCTGTTCTTGAAACAGCGCTTCTGTTTTATTTTAACTTTACTTCTTATCTTATTTTTTTATTTTATTTTCGTTTATAATAGCCTGCTTGTGTTGATTCATTACAATTATAGAGATATTATCTGGCAAATGGTAAATGTTGAAAAATAACCCAAGAACACTAGCGCTTGCAAAACGTTTGATTTTTATCAAATTCATATGAAGCCTACGCCAATGTTCTTAACGAATATTTTTTTGTCGAAGAATGACAACACATGTTATACCATGCGTGTAGTTGACGATTAGAATAGGTAATGAAAAATTCAACATCGCTTGTACTCGCCTGCTTTGACCAAGACGCGACCGGCACACAGTGTTCAATTTTCCAATATTAGGAGGGAAATATTAAAAAATAGAAACTCTCTGGCAGTTAGAATTAATATGCATATCCATGGTTGAATAATTGGACATCATGAAACAAAGGAAATTGCCTCTTTAAACCGCAACTGTTCAATGCTAGAGCATTGTATAGAAGAAGAGCTTCGGGATTTAGTTTGTCAGTGGTATCCGTTTAGACAAAAGGTTTGTTCAGAAACAGCATTATCTGCACCAGTGTTGATAATAGAAAGAGATATAGTGAGACTATGTATGTTGAAGAGAGATACATTTGCATTGGTGCAAATTGCCCAGAGTTTTTGAACAAACCTAAATTGTTTCTTGTATATAATCTTATATCATATTCCTTGACTGTTAGTACATATTGTAACGTGTTTCCACCCTTAGGAAACTACCCCTTGCAAATTCCGTGGGTTCCAAAAATTATAACAAGAGATGTCCACTAACACACTTTATTAAATATTTACTGGATACTTCCAATACTATTTTTTAATTTAAATACACTTTACTGACTAAAAATCACAATGTTTATTACTTTGTTTATCTTTGAACTCTTAACCTCACTTTCTATACTTTCTGAACTTTTTGAACTACTCGCTGAGAATGCGGTCGGTCTTTTATACCTAAAAATGACAGATCTCGATTTTTCTGTGATGACGCCACCATTCTCTAGATAATTCCAGATGTCACCAGAACTAACTTCTGGTAGGTTTCTCGAGTAGGTGCAAATACTACTACTTTTTAGTAACCAACATAACCTTAAATTTTAAGGGGTTGCAACATATTACACTGCCCCCTCCTTAAGCCTGAACGTCCCGGTCAGGCAATTCAGCCTCTTTCACATACTTCGCCAGTTTATCCAAGTGTACGATCTTCATCTTGGACTTTTTGTTTCGTTGAATCCGATAAACGACATCATTAATTCGGGTAATAACAGTATACGGTCCATCCCAAGGAGGTTGAAGTTTCGGGGATCTCCATTCCTTCCGCTGTGGGTTGTACAGCCAAACCAGATCCTCCACCTTGAATCCCCCTGTACTGGCATTCTGATCATAACGAGCCTTCAAGCGGTTACTAGTTCTGTTCATCTGCTCTCGATCATTCTTCGGCTGTTCTCGGCTTCCATTTCTGTAGTCGCTCATCGAAAATGGTTCTCCACGGGCAGCACAATTTTTACACTTGCGACACCAGGCCTCCACATCCTGGCGACTATTAACCCAATAGAACTGTTCCCGTGCTCTACTCAATGTCTTGTTTATGCCGAAGTGTCTGCTGGATGTTTCATTATGTGCTTCCTGGAGTAATAATGTTTGTAATAATGTTTATTGATAATAATAAAATATAACGATAATAAAGGTATACAAAGAAGTGTAAGCCCATTTAGGTCCACATAAGGGCCTGTCTATGGGCTAATCATTCCATCACAACACTGTGGCTGGATGGAATGATGACTTAGTATAAACAATATTATAGTATAAACAATATAATCAATATAAACAATGTAGACAGCAATATAAAAAAACAGTTTAAACAATTGGGTGATAATACACCAAATAAATACTTTACTTACTAGTGTCGTGTACTTCTGGTACACGACACCTGGGAATCACTAGACGCATGGCAACCTGCTTCCCATCTGGGCTTTCCCATGCTCTCCTCAAAAGCCCATCTACGACCATAAGTGAATCCCATTGTGACCATAAAGCCTTCAGCCCCACTTCTTTGTTGGAAACATCCTTCCATGCTGGACGCGTTCCCTCTTCTTTTGCTCTCAACATGGGTCCGATTTCTACATCGCGCAATTGCTCTTGCCTCAGAGTTTTCTTTGTCCAACTGTCTGGAAGATCGACCTTGACAATGTTGACTTCAACCATGTTCGGCAATTTTCCCACCTGAGGGTAGCGCTTGCAATCTTCCTTGTCTGGTTTTCTGGATAATGCAGGAGTTTTGACTGCCTGCGTTGTCAACAGCCTGGTTTTCTCACATTGGTCGTTCACTTTTGACAAAATAAATTGTTCGTTCCCAATCCTTAACATTCGCTTTCCTACGTCAACAATAAATCCATACTGTTCCATAATGTCCAGTCCCAAAATGAAGTCATCCGTAATGTCAGCCACGATGACCCTGTGGTCGAACCTCAAATGCCCAATCTGCAAACCCAGGTCTACTTCTCCATGAACCGTAGCCCTGTCCCCCGTAGCTGTCCGGACGATCACTTCTTCATTTTGCCTCTTGGTAATCTTTATGCCCGATATAAATCCTGGACGTACTATTGATGACGTAGTACCTGTGTCGATGGTAAACAAACATTTTCTTCCGTTCACATATCCATGCAACAACAGTCTGCTTGCGATTCTTCGAAGCTGGGAAATCTTAATTTCTCTGGGGGCACTGCATTCCCTAGCCAGAATAACCCCCCTGGTACTGTTTTCCTGCTCCTCTTCAAGATTCACAGCATTTACTCGACTCTCCGAATTCTGCTGTCGACAGTCTCGCTTCATGTGTCCTACCTTGCCGCAGTTGTAACATTTAATACCACCACTCGGCTTTCCTTTGTTTTTCTGTTTTTCCTGCTTTCCAAGGTCATCTAATTTATCCAATAGTTTGGTAAACATTTTCTGCATCTCAGTCAACATAGGGTTCTGGTTCATTTCTGGTTGCGATTCTTCGAGAGTCACAGCTCGCACTCTCGATCTTGGAGTATCTCTGTAGGCGGCTTCTACTTCGAGTGCACGCACCAAAGCTTCGCTACTACTTTGGTGTCTCGTCAGCCTCAGAACTCGCCTGACCTCTTCGTCCCTTATACCATCTAAAAAGGCCCCCACGGCTAATTGTTCCTGGAATTCTTTAGGTGCACTCGGATACGCCAGGTGTGCCAGTCTCTCTATCGCAGCTTCAAATTCTTGTAAACTTTCCCCAGCTTTTTGCATCCGGGATTTCAGCTGAGCCTGGTATAATTGGGCAAGGTGTTGATCGCCATACCTCAAGTCTAATGCAGCTTCCAAGACTTTGAAGTCCCTTTGTTTCTCAACTGGGATGGTTTGGAGTAACTCTGAAGCTTGGCCCCTTAATGCTAGAACTAATGCCATGGCCTTTTCCTCATTATCCCAATTGTTCGCACATGCTGCTGCCTCAAACTGCCTCTTGTACGTCGTCCAGGAACTTTGGCCATCAAAAGAAGGAGGTTTTAGTCGCTGTCCTGATGATACCACCTGCTGGCTTCCTCTATCTCTCAACTGTCGTTTAAGCCGGTCTATTTCTCCCTTGACTTCTTCTTCGAACTCACTCATCTTTTCTTCAAACTGATTTACTTTTCCTTTTACTTGACCGACTTCGGTCTTGACTTCACCTACTTTATCTTCGACCTTATCTACTTTTTCTTCTACCTTGTTTATCTCTTCTTTGACTTCACTTTTGACAGAAATGATTGCGTCCTGTTGTATTTTTATTTGATCGCTCAGGATTTTTCTTAATTCCTCCTGGCGTCTTTCTTCCAAGTCTTCCATTATTTTTCTGAGTTCGTCTTTTTCCTCTTGACGTTGTCTTTCTTGCTCTTCTTTCTCCTCTTGCTGTCGTATCTTCAGGTCCTCCATCATTTCTCTCAATTCGGCTTTTTCTTCTTGGCGTCTTGTTTCTTCATCCTCTTTTTCTTTCTGACGTCTTGTTTCTTCATCCTCTTTTTCTTTCTGACGTCTTCTTTCTTCATCCTCTTTTTCTTTCTGACGTCTTATTTCCTGATCTTCCATAATTTTCTTTAATTCGTCCCTTTCTTCTTGACGCCGTTTTTCTTCCTCCTGGCGTTTTCTTTCTTGCTCTTCTTTATCTTCCTGCCGTTGCTGAGCCATCATTTTTTGGAATTGTTCGAATAAGTCCTGTATTTGTTTATCGGATGCCATACTTCTTGTTGTTACGGGCATACGATGAAATTAAAATAAAATAAATTTAACTGTCACGTCAATATCGGTAATGGAACTTTTCAGACAAATCTCGAAATAGCACGAAAAAGTCTTATCCAGAGTCTTTTGTCACTATCCAGTTCAGAGAATTTAATAATCTCCACTAATGTCCAAATAGAAAAGTTCTAGAAATTTTCACGCACTAAATGAGTCTTTTTCAGTGTCTCTATCACTTCTCAGTTCAAAGGATTTAATTATCACACTAATGTCCTAATAAAATGTTCTACAATGTCTCAAAAATGCACTTAACACTATTTTCCTGTTCGAAAATAACCCTCGAACAATGTCCAGTAAATGAGTCCTCCGTGTTAGCACTAACCCTCGAGAATACTTCTCGAACACTCCAACACAACTTCAGAGCTCCTCTTGTCATAAAATTCCGCTTTCTGACACCAATTTGTAACGTGTTTCCACCCTTAGGAAACTACCCCTTGCAAATTCCGTGGGTTCCAAAAATTATAACAAGAGATGTCCACTAACACACTTTATTAAATATTTACTGGATACTTCCAATACTATTTTTTAATTTAAATACACTTTACTGACTAAAAATCACAATGTTTATTACTTTGTTTATCTTTGAACTCTTAACCTCACTTTCTATACTTTCTGAACTTTTTGAACTACTCGCTGAGAATGCGGTCGGTCTTTTATACCTAAAAATGACAGATCTCGATTTTTCTGTGATGACGCCACCATTCTCTAGATAATTCCAGATGTCACCAGAACTAACTTCTGGTAGGTTTCTCGAGTAGGTGCAAATACTACTACTTTTTAGTAACCAACATAACCTTAAATTTTAACAACATATTACAATATCTTTAACTATGCAAAAAATGTTCCATGATAGGTATACTACTTCGCAGAATTAGATAACGAATTGATTTTGTTTGAGTGTGCAATGTGCATTTATGTATTTATATTTGAGTTTAAAAAAAGTTTCACTGTAATGTTTGTTATGCATCACAGGTTAGTGCCTGTACTTTCTGATGCTATCAAACTTTACTGTATTGTACCATCTGTAACAGATATCTCAGTTCATTTCGGAAACGGTTATTTCTGTAAAAAGGCTTCAACTGTTTGAATTTTTGCAAAATGAGAAATTATTGCGCAGTGGAGTATCAATGTATTCAATAATTTTCTAAATAGTCCTTATTTAGAAAGTTATTGAATACACAAAATATTAAGAAATACAATAAAGAAAGAGCTAAAGAAAAATAATTAAAGTATGATAGGCTCGAGGGTCAAACCGCGAAAGAAATCTGGTGTACACTCAGAAGGAAATGCCGAGGAAATCTTAGGCAACCCTAAGAAATCTTTTGCTTTTCGGATTTCTCCCCCCGTTCTTCAAACATTTTTTTGAAAAAAATTCGAAGAAATCTTAGGAAATCCGAGGAAATCCGTTGCTTTTCGGATTTCTCCCCCCTCGCTCTTCAAAATTTTTTTGAAGAAAATTCGAGGAAATCTTAAAGAAATCCGAGGAAATCCGAAGAAATCTTAAGGAAATCCGAGGAAATTGGAGGAAATCTGTATAATCTTCGTCAAAAAAGAAATCTGGTGTACAAAATTTTGGGCGCGGTTTTTTCACTTGATATCGTCAAAAAAAGTCATTATGTGGTATCAGCATGTAGGTAATTAATATCCGAAATATTTTAAATAAAAATACACAGGTTCCGTTTGAAAAAATTGAATTATGACAGTTTAAGTATGTAAAAGTTTTAATCATTTTGGGGACCACCCTGTGGAATTGGGTTCAACTCTGAGAGTCCTGTAAATTAGTACATGATCTATACTAACATTCAAAATGAAATGATTCCCAAAATTATGAAAATACATCTTTTGTAGATTTTACTATTTCGTATTTTTATTTAAAAACCGCTGCCCAAGGAATCACTACTTCCATATCCAGATTCTCTATCCAAGTCACTCACAACGAAAAAACTTTGTATGTGAAAATAATTGTTTATGGAACTTTAATAATATAATATTTGAAATCCTCTACCCCAAAAACCCATAAAACGATACCCCACATCGGTAGTGGAGTGGGGGGTGGTGATAGGGGGGTGGTAGTGGGGGTGGATGAAGTAAAAAAATATTTTGAGGTTTCTGGTTCCTGTACATAGGTACACTAAATCACAATTTTTTTCATCCCCTTTAATAAGGGGGTGGGGGGTGGCTAATGCCAAAAATTTTATTGACACCTTAGCTTCTCTTGTATATACTAAATACCAATTTTATGGACCCTTACCTGCTTGATTGACCTATTTACCCCAAATTTCCCCCAATTTACCCCCCAACCCTTCGACGGAACAAGATGAAAATATAATCTAGTTCTAGATCTCGTTAAAGTACATATGTGTACCAAATTTCAAGTCAATATCTTAAACGGTTCCAGAGTAAACGTGCGCACAAAAAAAAGTTACAGACAGACCGACAGACAGACAGACCGACAGACAGACCGACAGACAGACAGACCGACAGACAGACAGACAGACAGACCGACAGACAGACAGACAGACCGACAGACAGACAGAAATTTTTTTTTCGCTCAAACTTAAAATCTCGACGTTTCATGATATTTTAAGCCTATTTGGACAATAAAAATTTTTAAAAATTTTTTTGTCGTTCCTATACTTCCACTGGACGTGGAAGTAAAATTATGCTATTAGCTTGCCACCACCCTGTGAAACACCCTATACATTTTAAAAAATTAGAATATGCCAGTTTTCATATCCCACAATTAAATTATATTTGTGTGTATTTATGCACCGTATTGTAAATTTAACACCTTTAAACAAAAATATACTTCTCAACAAAATTATAGCTAAAAACCGCTGCCCAAGGAATCACTGCTTCCACATCCAGATTTTCTATCCAAGTCTCTCACAACGAAAAAAAATTGTATGTGGAAATCATTGTTGATGGAACTTTAATAAAATAATATTTAAAATGCTACATCGGAAGGGGGGGGGGGGAGTTTGGTTCTTGTACGCACACTAAATGGCAATTTTATTTTTTTTCATCCCCTTTAATGGGTGGGGGTGTAATGCCAAAAAATTTGTTGACACCTTAGCTTCCCTTATATATACTAAATACCAATTTTATGGACTCTTACTTGCTTGATTTACCTATTTACCCCCATTTACCCCAATTTACCTCCCAACCCTTCAGCGAAATAAGATCAAAATATAATCTAGTTCCAGATCTCGTTGAAATACATACGTGTACCAAATTTCAAGTCTCGACGTTTAATGACCTTCTAAGCCTATCTGAACAATAAAAATTTTCAAATTTTTTTTTATAGGTGCCATACTTCCACTGGATGTGGAAGAAAAATAAGGTGTTAATAATAATTTCCTCCTAAATATGGCGAATGTGCGGCGCACTGAAAACGTCTTCATTGCAGTAGTTTGGGTTACGAGCTTGCGAGGTTATCACATTGGTCTCCGTACATGAATCTTTCTAGCTAATTGTCAACGGTATACAAGGAAATCCATTTTTAAGTTGGCATTGTTACAATAAAATATTATGGCTAGATAGGATTAAAACGTTTACATGATTTTGGCGACAATTAGGTAATTACCGTAGTACATTTCTAGTTACAGTATCCACACTTACGTAAATGAAGATTCTTGTGCTGATGTCCACTGACCAACGATAGACGCGATGGTACGGTGCAAGTAGGGGAAGATCCCATTTTAGGAATACCCACAGATGCTATAGTCCCAAAGTGTAACTTGAATAAAAAACTTCAAATCAATATACCAGACAGAGAATATTGTTAAAACAGGCCCTCCCGCATAACGGCACAAATAGTTTTATATAAGAAGGGCTTCAAGAAAAAAGCCGGAGCCGGAGGTGGCATTTACGAGATAAGGTCAGAAACAAAAATTCTGATAACTTCACGCTACTGTATCTCAAACTGAAGTACGCGCAATGCAGTAGCAAAGGATATAACAAGGCAAGGATCTGTTAACCAGTCGATTGCCATTTTTTTCTGATAGCTAAGCAACGCTAAAATCAGTTGTTTCCATGAGGGTCGATTCGAGATTATTATGGGACTGCAATACTCTTTTGAACCTAGGAAGTGAGAACAAAGTGACCGTGGCTTGAATATCAGAAGACAAGGGAAGTGAAAAGGCTGATGAACTGGTCAGGGGAGGCGTGTCTAAGGCTTCAGAAGAACCCAAGCCTTTTTGCAACGTGACATGCATACCAGCATCCATTTAAAATCGGTACAAAATAAATATCTGCAATGGTGGATGAGTTTCTCGCAACAGAGACAGACCAGAGTTCATTAAATACCGATTGACCAATTTACAGAAGATCTACTACGAAAATACCATTAGGATAATGGTGGGTTTTCTAACTGGACACTATCGTCTTAATAAACATATTAGTCTAATAGGTCAGGCAGAGGACACAACACAATGTCAGTAAAGAAGAAGGGGAATTCTCAGTCCGTGTGTTTTATGTTTCTATGCCACTGTAAAAACCTAACTAGAGTGAGACTCCAACTACTTGGCGTGGAGAAGTCAACGGTTAATAACTATACTAAGGGCACCAAAGATGCCTCACTGCTTCAGGTGTAGGTCTCTATCGCGGTCTCTACATCGATTTGTAAAACAAACCTGTATATTTAAATGTGACCGCACCTACCGGCGATGCTAACAGCAGTTCACCTTTCCCATTTACATCGAGGTCTACCGCGATGTCCAGGTCGAAACAAAATAGTTTGTTTTAATATCGCGACAGACAGGAAGGAAGCTTGCATCTACTTGGTTCACTCAGATCACGTGGTATCCTTTCAGTCGACTGCACGCTTCCCAAGCTTCTAACACTGAAAGGGTGACTGTGGCGCAGCTATGCCATAGCACGGTTGTGCAATGCACAAGGGCCCAAACCCTCAAATAATTATGGCTCATAAATTCTTCGTATTCGTGTATTCATTTTTTCACTAAACAAATATTTCCAATGTGGCCTGGGAGTCCAATTTTCTGCACAAAGGCCCTACAATTCCTTGCTCCGCCACTGAAGGTATGTCCACACAGCATCGTAGCATCGATGTATCGACCGAGGCCGCGACCTCCACTTGAAACAGTCTATTTTCACATTTAGTAATTTCCAGAATTTTATGTACTAATTTTCGTTATTTTCCCAAATTTTATGGTGTATTTGAACATAGGTTTTCCTAAGATATATCATATGCAACTAGATTTCCTTCGGCTCCCAAAACGAGTATAATTGGTTGCCTAATAGCGCTACCTGATGTTTTACTTCGGCCATTAAATGCGCTTTGGTACAGGAAGTAGCTGGATGAGTGCGTTCAGATATTCATTAAGAGAGTGCATTATAAAAACGCCTTTTTAAAGCTTCTACAATGGCCGGTATTGTTTATTCAACCTTCTTTTGGTGTGTAGACTTATGAGAGGATGGCCTTCGGAGTATATTACTATATTATTTGTGGATGTTAACGAAATTAGAAAAATTTATTCAGAGTTGTGGGATACACCGTAAAGTGGAAATTCTGAACGTAATCATATTCTCTTAACGAGAGATCCGGTACATCAACACAACGTCCACAGGACAGTAAAATAAATTTCAAGTAATATTTGTAATATTTTGCTCGTAACGTAAATCTCAGTAACATTTGGTATATTTTGTGCATCGTTACTTCACTAACTGTATTATTTCCTTATTTTACAAATAGATTTCAATAATTTTAAGCCATTTATGTTTTACCGTACCTTTGGTCACATGTAGTTATTTCTTGTCACGCTTCTTGTATATGACCTTTTCGTATATTTATTAGTTTGTAGGATAATTTGTGTATATTAGGTTAAGCGTGTGGGCCCCACTTATTAGTACACTTTTTGAGATTAATATTGTGATGTATTGTACTAAGCACCCTGCTAGTTTTATTAAATGTTTGATTAGAACGAAGTTGTCTTTTATATTTGACCACCTGCACCACCTCAATTATCGAAACCGCCAAGGACCTGACTAGTCGGCCGTGTGAGACCCCTTCCTCACCAGTGTATTGCGGAGGGGGTACTGCACGTAAAACATTAAAATTTTGTTCAGGGCACAGGCTGACTACCCTACCCTGCGTTCGAGGTTTAGCAGCCTTTGGGGGCCCCTTTTGTAAGTGAGCCTGGGCCCTGTAACACACTTCGACCATGACATCCACCGCGGAGCATCTTCGCCATTTCCGTACCCTAAGGTGCCCTTATCAAGGAGCTCTAATGAAAGCTAGAACACGACCTCCACAATATAGCCACAGGGGCTCCGTTGCAGTCAAGGCCAGTTAGCCAGCGCTCCTCCTTTCTAATCTGATCTAAAGTAGGGGAAATGCTTTTCCCCTTTCTCCTGCGACCGCCGTCGTCTTCGATCCTGGATAACAACTATTGTTTTACAAGTATATAAATTTTCCTTCATTTCCAAAACCTCTACACATTTTCGCGGAAAAATCTTTTAATCTAACTTTCTCATAGATTTATCCTGCAGCCGTTACTATGAATCATTCCAAAATGCTACGATAAACTTTGCGGTTTTATATAATTTTAAGAATTCAGACTATATCTGTTTACTATCTATCCCAATATTTACTGCGTTTTGCTTACAGATAACCGATAAGACATTGTAAAAATGTTATCAGTACCATAATATTATTTTGTGTCTTCTCTAGAAATAAATAAAAATTTCATCTGGTTTACATCTCTTGGTTTTTCCAGCGACATCAATATAAGTAATGCTGCCTTATGTTGATCCTCTTAAAGGTATTTGTCATATCAGTTTAAAAATAGACAAAAACAACTGATTTCCTCAGTCGCTATCTCAGTGATTACATTTTAAAGTTGTGTTATTAAAGGAAATTTAATTTCCACGTAGTTGAATGTGATACGAAATTCCCTCTGAATAAGCGCTATACATCATATAAATATAAAATTCAGTAGCGTCACAGAATAAACTTTAGCACAAAGAGGTTGTTTTATACTTTACTACCTCCTTGAATTGTTTGATTTGATTATATTAGCTGCGGTGATGTATGGGAGTAATAAGGAAAGAAGGTTCATTTTAATTCAATTTATGATTCGTAACGACTAATACTAATTGGCTATGTTGCTGGATAAAAAAATATATACTTATCTCACGTAATTACGAGCTGTTAAACGAAGTGAATTAGTTATTTACGTTTAGAATTAAGTGAACGAGTTCTATAACAATCACTTTAAACATAGTATATCGTACATTTTATTTCAAACTGTGCTTTTGATATTCTGATAGTTAACGAAAGTCGCATTACCTCCTTTTGTTGCATAGTAACGATAGGTAAATCGTCACCCTAATATTACAAGCTTGCATGTTACTATTTACATATTTTGAGTAAAACGTAATTGACCTCTGTTACTTTTTTTAAACATATTAAAGCACATACACCTTTGTAATTTTCTTAATATTTTACTTAATTTGGGTGGTGCCATCTTAGGTTTTGCTTGCAAAACGAAGAATTAGTAATATACAACCCCGTTATATTATTAAGTCGGAAAATGAAAAAATAATGACATACAACCTTGTAATATTAGGGTGACGAAATGTGTTTTTCTAATTTTGACATATAAAATGACATTTTATCTAAACCCGTTATGAAATGTCAAATTTTAAACGCATTTTTGACGTTACGAAATGTCACATTCTTCATAACTGTTAGTTTCATTGCATAACTAGTTATGTAATGAATTTTTACCTACGATCACTACTGTAAATAGTAAAAAACGCACTAGCTGCCATCTATGTAAGTTGAATTTTACATATTGTAAACAAAACGCACTGTAAACAAATCGCACGGTAAACAAAACGCACGAGACACGCAAATATAGGTGGCTTAGTTCGCTGACGCGGGGTTTATGAAAACAAATGCGCCTACGTAATTTTCAAACGCTGTCAAAACTGACATAATATTTGTTGAATGATATTGTTGACTAGTTAACTAAATTCAGATTTTACTAAATAAATAAATAAATATGATCGTAGGTAAAGTATAGTACATAATTCGAGTTGTAAAGCAATTACGCACTCATGGAAATACGTAACTCTTCCATTCGTGCGTATATGCTTCTTACAACACTCATTACGTAATATACTATTACGTAACTGATTATTAAACCCATTTGTTGACACCAATTTTCAAATTTCTTATATACTTCTTCATTCCTGCTTTTTGATTTACCAGGTATTATTGAATTTACTGCTAAATTAGAGAATTGTCTTATATCAGATAGAATATACATATCTGAATGAACCATTTTCGACTTAATTTGCTTAAAAAAATTCGGAAAATTGACAAATGTCAATCCATAGTAATGCTTGGTAAAGCGATAAATACAGAACTTATTTGTACAGCTACAAGCGTAGCTATGAAGGGATTCGCAAAATAGTATCAAAAATAAATTGTCATTTCTTTTCTAATTTAGAGCGGGATTAGATAAAATTTTGTACTTAACATGTTATGAAAACAGTAATTTTCAGGGGGTGTCAAATAAAAAAAAAACAGGATATTGGAGCTGAAGGAGAATCAAATTTTAAGAAAAGGTTCTATGAAAAGTTGTTTTCGTATAAATTGATAGTCTTTAAGTTATAACGACTAGAAAATTGGAATTTTAGCTTGAAAAAGAGGGATTTTAAATAAGTTTTCATCAAATAACTCGACATGTATTACATTGAGCGAAAACATGCTAGAGACACATAAGAAGGCTACTAAATTGAGGATGAATTTAGTTTTTTGTCTGGAAGTAAAAAGTCCGAACGTTTATAAGACGAAGTATTTAAAGTTTAACAACAAAAATAAAAGACTATTAATTGGGCTTTCAAATGATCTTTTGCATGCTTCTAAAGCATGAAAAACAAAGAAGTCATAGCAGAAACAATGTACTTTATCACATTTTTTATAAAAAACATCCCCATTTTGTTGATGTAAGTAATTAAAAAAATATATTCCCATGTACTGTTTTTCGTTGATATACAGAGTGACTCATTTAAAAGCTGAACACCTCTGTAAAATTTTTATTTATTGTGCGATTTGAATCAAATTTTATTCAAGTATAGAACAAATTAGGATCTAATTATGACCGGAAAAACATGCCTCCTACAAATTCAAAGCCACCTGCGGTACCAAAATATGCGGAAAAAATCAAAAAATCATATTAGGCATTTTTTATCGGAAAATTTTGTTAATGAAACTTATTCAGAATTGTCCAAAAACCGTAAGTCCAAAATTTAATCAAATTTAAAAAATTGAAAAATTTAAATTTTAAAAATAGTTATTTAAAAAAAACTGCAAATTACTTGACAACTACCTAGCAGCTTGGGTTTAATTTCAAACAAAATTGTCATAGTATAGTTTCTAAATAAAAAAACCCATTCCTGTTTCTCTGCAAATATCTCAATAAATATTAGTTTTAGAGAAAATATAGTGGACATCAAAAATGAAGCTTATAAACTGAGAATGAATTTGTTTTTTTATATATTTGTGTAGGGTTGATAGTTACGGAAATATTTAATTTTATATATGACATCTTTTTTAGGATGAAGTATTTAGTTTAAAATGTTGAATGTCTTAGAAACTGTGCTGTCTGGTTTGACAAACTCAAAAGTGAAAGTTTTGATAACGGAAAAAGAAGTATTTTCCGAAACGTCAACTGCCTTCGTTTTAATTTTTCTATTTATCATTTAACAATTTTGTTTCAGTTTATATATTTTTAGGTGTGAGACATTTTGTAATAGAAGTATAAAAACCAGCCTGATCCTTTTGGTGCAGAGGTTTATTTCATTAAAATGTTTTAAATATTTTTACAGTGGCAAAATACCCAAAAAACACAAGAAATTATTAATACTTTTTCAAATATTGAATATTTAAAGGGTAAGCGCAAGTATCCGGACCATATATAAACTGAAACAGTATGTGGGAATATATTTTTTTAATCAAGTATATCTTACACTTACATTAACAAAATGGCAACGTTTTCATTAAAAACATGTAAAACAGTACTTTGTTCCTGCCATCGCTTTTTTCTTTTTTGTTCTATAGAAATAACCAAAAAATAATTTGAGAGGCTAATTAATGGACTTTCATTGTGATTGTCAGTATTTTTAACGTAAGTGCAATAGTTTCTAAAATATTTAACATTTAAACTAAATACTTTGCCTAATAGACGTTCGGACGCCACCTTTATACTTTCAGATCTCCGAAACCATTAACTTCATAGAAATTAGAAAAAAACTAAATTCATCCTCAATTTAGTAGGTAGCTTTCTTATTTGTCTCTAGCATGTTTTCGTTCGGTGTAATACCTTTCAAGTTATTTGACGAAAACCTATTTGAAATACCTTCTTTTCAAGCAAAAATCCCAATTTTCTAACCTAAATTATTGAATTATATGGAAAGTCTTCTCAAAATTTAATTCTTTTTCAGCTCCAGTGTTTTTTTTTAGTTGTATAGATATATTTACTATTAAGTTGCCAAAATGAACGAAGTGTAATTGATATGACATTATTCCAAGTTAAAACCTCTAGTTACTGGACTAAACGGCGAGTGTCGTAATTCATCCGAGTGACTAAGCAGTAGTTGACGTTTTAAATCTAGACGGCATTTATGTGTTGAATAAAATCGTCTTATGGAGTTGTATGGCTGATAAAAATTTGCAATGAATTCGGCCACAAATAAAAAAGATACACGAGAAGTGAAACAAATTTTTTTTCTTTTAAATATTCCAATTTTCACAAAATTTTACAGGGAGACATATCTAGTGATTCTAAACAATTTTCATTAGCAAAATTTTTGTCTATCTCTAAGCCTATTATGATTTATAGAAAATTGCGATTTTCTTTCTATGGCAGTAGGCCGGCATTTTAGATCTAGGCGGCATTTATGTGTTGAATAAAGTCGTCTTATGGAGTTGTATGGTTGATAAAAATTTGAAATGAACTAAGCCACAAATTCAAAATATACAGGGGTGTCTTCTTGAGAAGTGAAACACACTGCGAAAGGGATAAAACTTGAAGTTATAAAATTTTCACCATGGACCTTTATCAGATCACTCCGGTTTTTAAATAGCCAGATAATTCTAGGGAAAGTTTTATTTTCTAATGTTCAGAGGACTAAATGGGATTTTTTTACGAAATTGAATTGAAGGGAATGTACGTCACTAAATTTTATGAGTTCCAGAGCCTTAAAATATATTATAATACTGTAATACAGTCTGTAGAGCAAAAAACGGGGGTCCCATGAATAATTCCTACAAGAGATTTTCTTTTTTTATACTATAGAGGGGCTTGCCTCAATAATTAATTGATGATTTCCACAAAAATATCGTGTCCGCTACGGCCGCCATGTTGAAGAAATGTCAGTCAAAGTAAGTTTTTCTCAATTATCTCCTTTCCGGTTAGTTCTATCGTAAAATTAGGTATTACCAACATCGTAGAAAATGAAGCTACAGCTACAACTTTTATTTAAACTATTTTTCTTTGTTATTAATATTTTACGATTTACAACCGTCAAGTGAAAATTTGTGCTTTGCTGCGCACTTTTGCAATTATCTCTGTCCTTGTTGTTCCTTTGTAGTAATTGACTATTATCAATATTGTAGATCATAAAATTTTCCAAAACTCTTGTTTATAGAATTTTCTTCCACTGTGAACTGTTTTAAAATTACAGCAGCTCGAATTTATACAATTATGAAATTTTGGAGCTGCTGTAACAATTGATGGTGCAATAAAAAAATTTTAAACAAAAATTTTGGAAAATTTTATAATCTACAATATTGATAATAACTAAATAATTACTACGTAGGAGCAATGGGGACAGATATAATTACAATAATCTACAGTCAAGCGAGTGTAAATCGGAAAGTATTAGCAATGAAGAAAACTGTTGTACTGACAGATTAGGGAAAACTCGAAAAATTCGAACAAAATTCATTCTCTTAAAGAAATAATACCATTACTACGGGACCCCCCCGATCCTTGGGGACAATGTTTTCCATAAAGATTAAAGCCTAAGGAACAATTTAAGACATGTCCTAAAACAAAAATTGGCTGCACTTTCAAAATGGCGTCCGCAAATATGGTTTTTGTCATTTAACACAAAAACTAAAAAAGGTGGAGAATAACTTTCTGCACAAAAAACAAATTGCATAAAATTTTCTATAATTTTGTTTCTATACAATATTTTGACAGGAGTTACCATTTTCCAGACATGTCCTAAAACAAGAATTGGCTGCACTTTCAAAATGGCGTCCGCAAATATGGTTTTTGTCATTTAACACAAAAACTAAAAAATGTGGAGAATAACTTTCTGCACAAAAAACAAATTGCATAAAATTTTCTATAATTTTGTTTCTATACAATATTTTGACAGGAGTTACCATTTTCCAGACATGTCCTAAAACAAGAATTGGCTGCACTTTCAAAATGGCGTCCGCAAATATGGTTTTTGTCATTTAACACAAAAACTAAAAAATGTGGAGAATAACTTTCTGCACAAAAAACAAATTGCATAAAATTTTCTATAATTTTGTTTCTATGCAATATTTGGATAGGAGTTACCATTTTCCAGATAAATGACTCAGCTCTTAAAATCTAATATAAAAAAATCTCGTGTCACAGTGTTTGTTATCGAACTCCTCCGAAATGGCTTGACCGATTTTTATGAAATTTTTGGTGTATATTTGGTAGGTCTGATAATAGGTCGTAGGCTATTTTTTATACCCCTAGGTGATAAGGGTGGCCCTATCCAGAAATTTTCTTCTTATTTTTTGGACAAAAACTTATAATTTATATGGCAAAACAACGTTTGCTGAGTGGGTCAGCTAGTAAAATATAAAATTCAATATAAAACTTAATACTACGGGAGCCTACCCTAACTGTCCGTTTAGGGTAGGGACAATCCTTGGGGGCAATGTTTTTCATAAAGATTAAAGCCTAAGGAACAATTTAAGACATGTCCTACAAAAAAAGGGTGTACTTTCAAAATGGCGTCCGTTTAAAAAAAATGCAAATATTGTTTTTGCCATTTAACACAAAAACTAAAAAATATGGAGAAAAACTTTCTGCACAAAAAACAAAGTGCATAAAATTTTCTACAATTTTGTTCCTATGCAATATTTGGATAGGAGTTACCATTTTTCAGATACCATTGTTACCGTTTTAGAGATAAATGTCTGCAAATTATAATATTATTATTATTATTAATTTTTTTCAGTTTATTTCATTTTTTGTTATGTTAATAATATAAAGTTATATTATACGCCTTACAATAATTGTCACAGTTATTTCCTCTAAGTGATTTATCGATATATGGATTTCCATGTTTTCTTAATTTTGGACTCATTTTATCTGGAAAATGGTAACTCCTGTCAAAATATTGTATAGATACAAAATTGTAGAAAATTTTATGTACGTTGTTTTTCGTGAAAAAGTTTTTGTCCATGTTTTTTAGTTTTCGTGTTAAATGACAAAAACAACATTGGCAATAGTTTTTTTTGATATATGGCCGCCTGGCCGCCATTTTGAAAGTGCAGCCAGTTTTTTTTAGGACATGTCTTAAATTGTTTCTTAGGCTTTAATCTTTATGAAAAACATTGTCCCCAAGGATCGAGGGGGGGCGTACAGCTAGGGAGAGCTCCCCGACTATATCTTATGTCAGTTTTTTTTAATTATAGAAAATAAGTGCTGCTGTAATTTTCTAAAAATTGGCCGTGGAAGAAATTCATTTAAACAAGTGATTTGGGAAATTTTATGATCTACAGTATTGATAATAATCAATTACTACATAGGAGTAACGAGGGCAGAGATAGTTGTAAAAATGTGCAGTGAAACATAAATTTTCACCATTCTGAAGGCAGTAAATCGTAAACTACTAATTATAGAGAAAAATAGTTTAAATAACAGTGGTGGCTTTTTTCATTTTCTACAATATTAATAATACCCCAGATTAGGAGACACGAGTAACCTATGGCCGCTGACCGTTGTCGAAATTCTTTATTGAAACATTGTTTTGTTTTTTTTTTTGGTAATTTGCAAAATTAGGAGGTTCACATGATTGTTTATACATTGTAATAATAGCATTTTTTTTTCTTAACCATTCGTTTGTCCAAAGAGTTTCTTCCTTTTTTTCAAAGAAAATCATTATACCGACTATTGAAGCATTTAAAATTTTTTTGACAAACGAGGCATGCTACAATTGACGCTTTTTCTAGCCTATTTCTCAAACAACTGACTGTTACCCAAACCATTCAGGTTGTGTGTGGGAAATGTAGATTGGTTCGTGGTCTGGTCGTAGCTCTTTCACTCCAGTTTCTTGGTAACATTGGTCCAACGTTTTGGAGGGCGTCCTGTTCATCTTTTACCAACTGAATCGATTTATATTTTCCTCTATCCGATTGACGCGGCCAAAAAATAAAATGATTTAAGAAACTACAACGATGGAAAGTCGCTTTAGAGGACGTATTTCTTAGAGAGTCGAGCTGTTGGTGCTATGGGCTCTCCAGGGAATTCATAACAAGCGTCTCTAGACCCAAATCTACATCTAGAAATCATTAATACGTCGTCGTCTGCCTCCCTAACTATCTTGTCTCAAAGATATAAAGAAAACCAGCTGATCTTTATGCGTTTCGTCATATTTCTATCACATAAAATTTTGCTTATTTGCCAATAGGCAATCCTTGCTATCTGTATTCTCCATCGAATTTGATATTCGTAGTTGCTAGAATTGCCAACAGTGGTTCTTATTTGCGATCTAACATTCACCAGTTCTGAACATGCTCAGTTGGTTTTCGTTTTCTCGATTTAAAATGTTTCATTTTGTTCTTATTAACACTTAAACCGTATTCAGAGCTTATTGTTTGAAAACTGCCGAGCAATTGGATGAGCTAATATTCACTTCCTGCGCCTACGGTGACGTCATCTGTAGATTTCAAGGTAGAAAATTTGCTTCCGCTTACAACTACTGTACCCTGCATACGTCGTATCAAGTGCTCACTATGGATGTTGAAGAGGATTGGTAACATAGTACAGTCATGCCTGTCCCCTTTGCAATTCTACATTTGTCGGAATTTGTGTTGTAGGCTATCACCACAGCAGAAGAATTGAAATTTGTACACATCAATAATTTTCTATTTTCTTCTTTAGAATAGTTGGTTTTGATGATATCAATAACATGATTATATTTCCTGATAGTGTTTTAGTCTACAATTTTCAGATTCAAGGAGCGATAAAAGAAATCATATTTGTTGAACAAGCTATTTAAAGTAAATATGTGTGTATAAACTGAAAGATTTAAGGAGATTTGGTTTAAGACAAATAATTTTAAACATGTTACGAATTTATCGGCGTTTCATAGAAAATTTCATTTTTTTTTTGTTTTGTTTATTTGACTAGACCGACACATATTAAGATCTCAATTCGTCAAGGACGTCTAACATTTGATGTAATGACTGACTATCAGTCGATCTATTGTGCTAAATATCATCGGCAAATATTTGTCGTGTAAATGATTCTAGAATTTTTTAGAACTGACTTTTGTCCGTAAAAATTGTATATTCGTTCGTATCGAGTTAAAGTTGTTGAACGAAAAATAAAATAAATGAATATAAAGGTGAATGTTGGATATATAGTTATATCTCTATTTCTCTATTTCTATTTTATATTTAAATTCTAAAACGTCTCTCGAATTGAACAAGTAAAACGAATGCTTTTATTTATAATACAGTAAGTGAAGATTTTAAATCCCAGCCCGAAAACGATGTAATGAATTTCCAAATTTTTTTCTTCAACATGCTTCATGAGTGTGTACATAAGAATCTATATTGTCATTTTTCCTGCTTCTTGGTTGGGGGTGGTTCCCACAAAAAAAGCAAAAACACACATAATCTGATAGAGATTTAGGTTATAAGAAAAAAAAGTCATATACACTTTTTTGCTAAAATGCATATTTTTCGAGATATTGCGAATTGAAAATTGCAATTTTCACCCCCTAAAATCAGTATTCCTAGACGTTTTTTTTAAATTACTCGAAAAATGTGGACTTTACTAAAAAAATGTAAGGGTGCAAAATTAAAGCTTTTACAAAGACAAATCGAATGTTTTTTCTTTTTTTTTCTCCGATGTTTAGTTTTGGAAATATGGCATTTTCAAAATGGCGCCGAAAGGTTCAGAAAAAATATACGACGTTAAAATCTAAAATTACTCAAAATCTATAACTATGAGAAAAATTTGTATTCTTGTAAAAATTAAAGGTATCAAAATTTTCTTTCGATTGAGACGTATTACGACCTTTTATAATGAAAACTAAAAAAATTACAAACAAAAAAAGTAGCGCATTTAATAATTTAGGCGCCATTTTTTTAGTCTTATTGCTCTAATTTCTTATTAATTTAATTTTTTTTATAAATCCTTCTCGATATTGTTAATGCATTTTATTACTAACATGCCCAAAATCGAGTTTTTGGAAATTGCTCAGAAAATATTTTTTATAAAATAAGGTAAGAGTATAAAAATGAGGCTTATAAAAACACGAATATTTTTTTTTTTTTTAATTTTCGTACGACAATCTGTTCCAGAGATATAAAGATGGCGCTTGAGCGCATACCCAAGATAATTACGTATTTAACGTTGAAATATCTCAAAAACTATACTGCCCTCCTAAGACAAGAGGTCCTATCTGCAAATTTAACGTTTCGAGATATTAAGGTTTTTATAGATTTAATCACACGAATTTTTAATATTTAGAATAAATTTTTGAAACTAAAACAGGATTTTGTATTAAGGCGTAGAGATTAAATAATACAATATGTTTTTCAATCACATTATAGTTTGAGAAAAATATTTGATATTTTCTGAACTTAGGACAAATTGTTTTAGTGAATGGGCATATTTTGTAATGTGCCAATTGTATTGACGTGTCCTAAATGAAAAAATGCATTTTTAATTTTAGTAATTTTAAGAGAAAATAGTATTCTAATACATTAAATAAGTTCAATCCAGATTTTCATCTGTTGAACCAACTCCTCCCAAAATCGCAGCTGCTTGGAGGAAAATGTTGTCTCGACTGAGAGATTCAAGTAATTTTCCTTTCTATACAGCGACACCCCACAAGATCCTCATATGTATCATCTGAGAAGCATGTTTTCTCTCTTTTAAATCTGAAGATACACTGTCTCTTAGGTAAACTCAGGAAGTGACTTTCAATATATGTTTTGAAATGTAATCCTTAAATTTGAAAAAATTATTGATTGCCATTCAGATTACGGCTATAATTTCTCGATGATGCCAGATCGGTTGACGAAACGTTCTTTACTATACTATGTATTATTTTTATTTTTGTTAGAATCTTATCAAAAGTCGCAACCATTTTCATGTACATTTTTTTAATTAAAATATTGAATAACTCTTACATTTACTCATACATTATTTTCAAAAACAATTCGGTTCTTCCTCTAGCTAATGCTAACTTACTGTCCAAATTTCAGTTCAGTCAGACTTCTCCTTCTTAAGCTATCGTGCTTAGAAGAAAGTTGTTAGTAATCAGATCACTAACAAGAGCATAAACAAATTTCTCTATGAGCAATACTTATTTTTTTATGAAAGTAAATATAATATACTCGTTATTTCTGCAGAGTATTATAGTAACAACCTAGAACTATCTATTTGTAGACAAAACTACTTCTACTTTTATTTTTACAAGCAACAAGTTTCGAATCAGTAGGCAAGTACTTTCAGCACAATTATTATTATTCTTCAAAATTGGAGTCAACAACACTAACAAACCGACATAATAAAATGCATATTTAGAGCATTTAGTGGTAAGAAGCTAGTATACTCAGAGATTGTCCTAAATTTTGCAGTTGGGACAATTCTTCTTAACAGAATTAGTCATAAATGTCCTAACTACACAAATTTTTAATGTTAGGACATAAACATCTAGTGTATGCAGTGTAGGACAATGTGATTAAGTATTTCAATGTATTTTGTCAATTAGGACAAATAATTCTCTCAATTTTTGATATGTCAGGTTGCAGATAGGTCTTTGAGCTGTAGTACATATGAGAACAAATATTGTGCGAGTCCAATAGGACAAAAACATGAAAATCTATTTTTTTGCAGATAGGACCTCTTGTCTTAGGAGGGCAGTATAAGATTGATAAAAACATGATATAAGAATGAAATGAAGCTTACAAATAAACGAAGAGTTTGAGTTTTTATTTTTTTTCCTACGACAAACTGTTCCAACTGTTGAAGTAATGTTGAAACTTTTCAGTTTGTACGCGCATTTTAAATGTCTATGGTAGGTAGAGAAACGAGCAATGGCCGTCGATTTTTTGAAGAATATGCAGAAAAAGCGGATTGCATTTCACTTTAGCATGTTTAGAGTGCAGATTAAAAATGTTAGTTGTATTAATTTGATTTATTTATAACAATCTGTATTTTTAATCAAATTAGGCATATTTACTGTACTATTAATAGTTCCAAAATTTCTACAATTAACACTGAATGTATTTATAATTTTCGTTAACCTAACTTTATGAATATTTATAAATGGAAATTTTAAATGACGATAACATCAATCGGCCACTGTTACCAACCTATCAAAATGGTGACAATACTGACAATTTTGACAAGCATTTATATATAAAACGGTATTTCATTAAAAATAAAATCTACAGTTTAAATTTTCAATAAAACTCCATTTGAAACTATAGTTTAAACTGTTCTTATAGAACCGACCCTAAGACAAACTTTTCTAATTTTATTGGCATGCATTTTTCAATACAAACTGTGTAAGAACTGATTTAGATTAATTTTCAAATTTTATGTGTAGTTTTTTTTTACTTGTATCTGATTTATGCATTTTTATAATAAACTATTTTGTTAAAATACAAACATAAATGTATTAGGCAACCCAAAAACACAAAGCCAAACTGTCAGGGAGGACAAATAAAAAATCAAAGCCAATATTGCGAGTACTACCAATACTACTCTATTACCCACCGACATTGTCAGTGTCTTAGTTGTGGCTCGAACCCAATATACGACAGACAGTGTGACAGTGTGACCAGACTTGTTCGCCACACAACACACTTTAGCCCGATGCGTTGCTGTGCCGATAAGTAAAATTAATCATTTACTGTTTTTACGGTAGAATTTGTAAAACTCGTGGAACTCTTAGTGATTTTTTTACTTTTTCCAATATGGGTTTGTAATACAGCCTACAACAATATATTACACCTGTTTCATATAAATATTAATTTTAGGATTTTTTTAAAGGCTATGTTTCCCAGGCTTGACCACTCTATGTTACTTAAAAAATAACGAAACGTTGGTGTTTATTATTCTCTACTGTTACTCTTTCAAATCGTTCACAATTTGTAAATTGTCATGGGTTTCAATCTACCGACTACTTTGGTTCGTATGGTGTTCTACAAGGATCTATTTTTGGACCGTTGTTATTTATTATTTTTATTTATGATATTGTCGAGCCTCTGGGGGCGGCCCCTTTCAAAATGGGGTACTCGCTTGGGTACTCGACTTAATTTTCCCGAGGAACCGGGTATCTTCAACAGAAAGGGGTAGGACCACACACACACGAACACAAGTGAAACTATCTGTTACTGAACGGCAAATACAATTTATTTGAAAACTGGTACACAAAAGAATGATTATACTTACAGGAGTATTCTTCCCTGAACTCTCAACATGGGTAGGCGGCTGGACTTAGAAAATTTCAATAATTAGTTTCACCCTTTCGGGACTTTGCTCTTCACTGACTCGGCTACCGTCTCCTTCCGGAGCTAACGCGATAATGAATTTTAATTTTACCCTTTCGGGATTTTTCTCTTCAATGACTCCCGGCTACCGTCTCCTTCCGGAGCTAACGCGGTAATGAATATTAATTTCACCCTTTCGGGATTTTTCTCTTCAATGACTCTCGGCTACTGTCTCCTTCCGGAGCTAACGCAATAAAGAATTCTAATTTTACCCTTTCGGGATTTTTCTCTTCAATGACTCCCGGCTACCGTCTCCTTCCGGAGCTAACGCGGTAATGAATTCTCTCTACTAATTTCTTTCATCAATACTTATTCGTGCTCTTCCTTACTCAGCAATTTGCCGAGTTCATTGCTAGAGCAATGCCTCTATGGAAGAACACCAATAAATATGTGAAAGATTGCATAGACAACGGAAATATCCTATTACCTCCGTTGCCTATACGCGAAGTTATGTCTCTAATAATTACACGATTTAAATAATTTCTATTTTCTAACGTAAAATACAATAATTTAATTTAATTTTGGATATTTTCCGACAATATTACCACAGTTTTAGATGTTAATTGCCTCCTGTATACGCGGATGACGCAAACATAGTTTTCACTGTCAAATGCCATGAAGACTTTTTGTACCCTCAGTATAATTTAGACTATCAGAATGGTGTATTTAAAACAACCTTTATTTAAATTTTGTATCAAGTACGTGTGTCCTTTTCTACAAACGTATCTTCAGTAATATTTCATTATCGGCTTGGAAAGACTTGATACCTTTCGCGACCTCGGTGTTATCTTTGCCAGAACACTTCCTTTTGCTAATCACATTGAAGCTATTATGAATGAATGCAATGACTACTGTGGTTCAAATATGCAGGTTTTTATCCTCCACAGGCTTTCCTGAATCCTGGAGCTATTATAAAAATTTAGCAAGCCTTGTCTTTTTGACAGGCTTGTATATTCCTCAGAAATTCTATTTTATAAAGTTGTTAATATAATATGATTAATGGGCCCACTATTTTCTGCGTGTATCTTTCAAACAGAGTCGTGTTTTTACTTACTGCAACCACGCAAAAGTATCTTATCCTGTATACACTATGTACAACAATTATAACAACTTTGACTATTCAGTTGCAATCTACATGCACCCAAATAAAAGCTAGTATCAAACATTAACCTAATACGACTATCTTTTATCTAGTATAAGCAAACCTATTTTATTCTCTATGTTCTGTATATAGTTGATGTTTAAATTTTACTATCTGTATTGTTTATTATACTTCAACTCTCCTATTCTGTAGTTGGGTTTTTGTTAACCTGTAGGACAGTGTATTTAAACAAATAAATGAATAAATAAATAAATAATTTTAAAGTCATTTATTGAGTCACAGTACAATTACCTGATATTTTATCGGTATTGTAGACGTTCTGTTAAAAAACTTTTTTACTCATATCCCTGTTGATTTTTTTTCTGATGAGACGCCACTGAAAAATTATCATCTTTTTTAATCAGTAGATTCCCTGAATACAAACTCATATGAGCTAAGGGGTGTAAATAGGGTAGGGTTAGCCTGTGATAAGCTGATAGGAATGTTATTTTACTTTGATAACAGCAACCTTGGGATCGACTGGCCCCGGCTTTGATAAAAGTCAAATGTAAAATAACCCGCCACGTTATATTATACGGCACAACATAATATAAAAAGGTAATTTTCATAATGAAAATTACATCATTTACATATCATTTCATTACATATTACATGGTCGTTCTTATCAATGGCATATCTTTTGAATTTAATACCATTCATATGCATTTACCTTCTCTTTGCAAAACGAAATCTGATATGAATACGGTTTTTGTATAGCATTAAAACAAAACACTTCTAAGCCTTAGTGACTCGCTTATTGCAGGAAAATTATTATTATTATCAAAAATAATCGACTATAAATATGCATCTGATAACTTGATAAAAATAATTTGAACCACGTCCAAAAATAAGTAAAATATGGAAAGGGTGTAAAATTTCACTCAGTTTTTTAAATGCCCATCTACTTATTAATGAAAGATGAATTGAACCTCATTTGATTTAATCAAATATAGTACAGTAACTAGAGGTTTTAACTTCTGAATAATGTCATATGAATTAAATTTCTTTCATTTTTGGCAACCTAATAATAAATGCATCAAAAGTTTCTGTATTATGCGGATTCTTGTTTATTTGTAGGGGGTGGATGTCACCTCTTTTCGGGGGTGTGGCAACTAAAAAAAAAAACAGTGGAGCTTAGAGAGAACAAAATTTTAAGAAGAAAAGTTTCTATGCAACTTTATATTTAAATTGGTAGTCTTTAAGTAATAACGACTTGAAAATTGCCATAAACTTGAAAAGAGGAGTATTTCAACACGATTTTCGTCAAATAAAAGCTAGTTAACCTCTGATACCACGATCTTTTGTTTAGTATAAGCAAACCTATTTTAACTTCCATGTTCTATATAGTTGATGTTTAAATTTTACTATCTACGAAAAGTATTACATTGAGCGAAAACATGCTAGAGAAAAAAAGGAAAGCTACTAAATTGGAGATGAATTTCGTTTTTTTTTTTCAAATTTCTGAAAAATTAATGGTTTCGGAGATATGGAAGTATAAAGAAAGCGCACAGTGTGGCGAAACGGTCGCTCTGAGAGTCAACTATTGAGCTATCAACGTTTTTTTTTTTAAATACTTGCAAATAAGTCTGAAATAATGAGTCACTGCCGCTTTGACAGATAAAAAATTATTTTTGTTGAAAAAATTGTTTTTTCGACGCCCCCTATGTCAAACACCTTTGAACCCACTACGATGTAATCTTGAATAAAGGCGTTTCTATAGGTGCTAATTAATAATATCTTACTAGTTTTCTTCTAAAAAAATTGCTGATCCCTTTTTGTTTTTTAATTCTTCCATCCTAGAATCGGATGCGCGATTTTTGACCTTTTCGCTACAGTGTGTGGCGTCCCAACGTTTATAAGACAAAGTATTTAGTTAAAATTGTTAAATATCTCATTACGTCAGAAATGCTAACAACCAAAATAAAAGACTATTAATTGGGCTTATTTTTTGGCTATTTCTATAGCATAAAAATAAAGAAATTATGGTAGAAACAGTGTACTTCTTAACATTTTTTTTTAATAAAAATGTCGCCATTTTGTTAATGCAAGTACTCGGTAATTAAACAAATATATTCTCACATACTGTTTTTCTTTAACATGTAGTATAACCTAGATGCTCAATTTTTTTCGTCCGTTTACAGCACTTGCGTCAGAAAAAAATTGCATTATAAACTATAAATGATTTTTGAGAAAACGTAAGACATTTTTTTCTTTGCAAATATCTCAATAAATATAACAACATCAAAAATAAAACTTATAAGTTGAGAATGAATTTGTTTTTATTTTATATTTATGTAGGATTAATAGTTTCGGAGATATTTAAGTGTATAGATGGGCATCGGAAAGATTATAGAATGAAGTATTTAGTTTAAATGTTGAATATTTTAGAAACTATGAAACTTCCATCAACATTTCTGAGTAACAGAATAAAGGATAATTAATCAATATTTTAAATGATTTTTTGGTTGTTTCTGTATCATAAAAAATAAAGAAGTTATAGCCGAAACAATGTGCGTTTTCATATTTTTTTTTTTTTGTTAATATATAACATCCGTTTAAAACACTTGCTTTAGAAAAAAATTCATCCACCATATTGGAATAGCCATTTTGAATTTTTAAATTTTTGACTTCAGATTCTTAATCAGTGGTTCCAGAAACATGGATATTCTACGTTTCAACAATAAATGAGTAATTCTTTTTCAAATATTAAATATTTAAATTTGAAGGTAAGAGTCCGGACCATACAGAAACTTTACTACTATAATAACCCATGAAGGAAGACTATCAATACATATGAGATTATTTTGAGATTTTACATATTTTTACTTCTAGTTACTGTACTAATAGGCATCGTAGAAAAAAATTGTGTACAGAAATTCGTTTCGTCATTAAATTTAGGCATTTGTAATACTGGGAATTTTATTTTTGATGCAAAATAAAACTTAACTGCTTTATTGTTTTCACAAATGTTTGTTTAAAAAACATGACAATTTTTACGCCAACACAGTAGCATCGTCGGATGTAAATACAAGATACAATACTACACAAGTATAAGAATATGTATTCATAAAGAGTATACTTATAATTTTAAATAAATTTAATATAAAAAATGTACTTTAGAAACTTAAACTTGAAAAATTATTTCCCAAATAGGAATAAGAAACTTAAAAACATTAAAGCTTCCGACGGTACATTCTTCGTGTTTCAGTTTTCAGTATAATACAGTATCAAAAAACTGCCCTAACAGATTATCTAACCTTTACAGAAAACTACATATTAAAAAATTCTTAGTTTTTTTATATTTATAAATGAATATTATTTTTACGCTATATAAGCAAATATTTTAATCACGTTTTTTTTTCAGGTATGTGTCAATATTTCTTTAAAATGCCTGCCTTAAGGTAAGTGGAAGAACTGTTATTTAACTTGAAATTTGGCTACCAGATAGCTACTGTGGGTAAAGATAGGGACAATATACAATTTGAAACTAAAATACAATTTTTAGAAAATATGCACGTTAAAAATGCCACCTCTGCCACATGTATTTTCT
This sequence comes from Rutpela maculata, assembly GCA_936432065.2. Classification (NCBI taxonomy): domain Eukaryota; kingdom Metazoa; phylum Arthropoda; class Insecta; order Coleoptera; family Cerambycidae; genus Rutpela; species Rutpela maculata. Next base: position 137,686,223 of record OW386289.2, read on the forward strand.
TCTAAAACAAAGTCCGTGAAATCTACAAAGTAATATAATTATCCAGTATTTTACTGGAGAATAACCTCTACGCCTGTGACTTTTACGTCAAAGGAGAAGGTTGAGGGCGTTTTTGACAAATAATGAGTAACAACAAAAATATAAATATAACATATTTTTCAGATATCTAGGAAACCGAATCTATTTCTTTTCTAAAAAGTTTATTTGAAAATGTTTCGGTTTCCTAAATGTCAGCAAAATAGAGTATGTTAATATTTTTGTTCTTACTTATCATTTGTCAAAAACGCCTTCTAACTGCTCTTTTGACTTAAAAGTCACAGCCGTAGAGTTATTTTCCAGTAGAATACTGAACAATCGTATTATTTAGTAGATTTAACGGACATTGCTTTGAAAGAAAATACATGTGGCAGGTGATCACAGCAAGAAAAAATAAGAAAATGCCACCTTATATCTTTTTAGTATTTGTCGTACGATGTTTTAATATATGTTTTCTTTGTGAGTTGTGGCTAAAACACTTATTAATCTCTTGTATCATACGGGACCTTATTTTATTCCCTTTGGCGCTCAAACTATCAGGAAGAGTTAAAACTTATATGTTAGTTAAATTGTGATAGACGAAAACTTACTGTGACTACTATAATCTCTTATAAGAAAGTAAAGATCGGTTAATAAAATTTGCGTTGATTTTTTCACAGTTCGTACCACGCCGTCTACGCATTTTTCACGTACCCAAATAAATAATCGCTATGATGGCAGCAGGATATTATTATCTCACTATACATTTTTAGTACAATCATTAATACAATATATCAAATCGTGATGACTTGTGATAACGATGTCATCGAATTTCCCGAAACACTCGCATCATTCTCAATGTTCCCGCTTGCAACTTGAATCAGATTCGATCAGTTTCAATGAGGCATCCGGTGTCTGAGGATTGTCTGCGAAGGACATGGCATCACGCAGCCAAAACTCAAGAGGAAAGCCAAAGACAATGAATGCCTCGTAGGCCACCCGCGAATACGCACGTGCTACGTACAACGAACGTAGTGAAGATGATATCGCGGATTAGTTACTCTACATCCGGAGTCAATGACAGTTTTAGTGGAAATATTGGGGGTATAGGATAAGGGGGCTGACATTTTTCAGTTTATGAAACGAATGAATTTATAAATTTTCTGATTTTCTATTAATGCAGGGTTGAGTAAAAGAACAGTTAACTCATGATACTATATAATAAGCCATAGTAACATAACTTGTACAAAAAAAAATATCTAAATGAGAATTTTTGTGAGTTTATTGACATTTTTAGTTACACACTTCGATTTCACATATCTCCTACAACTTTCAAGTTATTGAAATTTATTGAAATTTTTCTCAAATAAAATGCCTGTATATTCTTACATATTTGGACTGAGCTTAGACTTCAGCCGTATAGGGTTTGTTATGTTTTTTTTATTACTCTTAGAAACAAATAAGATAATGTGAAAGGATTTGTTGTTTGGGTATAAAATTTTTTTAACATATGCATCTACAATACGAGAGAAGATGAAACCTTCATGTTGAAATACTTGGAACATTATTAATGGTCCGTGTAGGATTCTGTTGTTTCTGTGGATATTTCAAACTAAAAATTTGATTGAAATTTTTCTTCAATGCTTTCTTCAATATACCCCTCCACCACGGTAAAAGACTTCCAACATCATGACGCTCCATTGAACCCAATATGCCTACCGAACAGGAAAATCTTGTGAGCTAGCGATATAATAGAAATGGTCCTGGACATTAAGTAAACTGTCATAGGGACCTTTCCAGACATATAGGGTACTTTTGTCAGTACTTTATTTGACTCACTAAGTGATGCAGTGAAGAGTCGAAGACAATAACAAGAATTCGTGACCAAAGGATGCCCATAGAGAGTTTTATCATCCCTCTTGTGGTGCCTGGTCGTGGATGAACTCTTATCTCGACTGTAACAGTAAGGAGTGTACGTGCAAAGATATGCAGATGATGTCACCATCTTATTAATAGGAAATGATGAAGAGAGACTCAGGAAGGTTTGTCCGTGAACACAGGAAAGACCACTGGAATTGCAGGTGAACAACGAAGTTAAATATTTGGCACTGATTCTAGATATCAAACTAAACTTCGAAGCACATTTAGATAAAGTAACTACCAAGGCCACGTGGGCTTTTAGAAGAATTGTAGGCAAAAACTGGAGACTAAAACCAAAAATGGTGCACTGGCTGTACCAAGGGATTGTGGTACCAATTATAACTTATGCCTCCCTGAGCTGGTAACACAAAGCTAGACAAGGGAAAGCAATGAGACAATTAAGAAAGGTGCAAAGATTAGCGTGTCTAGGCATAACGGGAGCAATATCAACAACGCCTGTCGCAGCCGTGGAAGCACTACCCCCACGACACTTAGTCTGCTAGCAGTATACAGATAAAAGCAAACGGCTATTGGACTATTCAAAGAAAAGGATACCATACATTTCAACAAATGGGAAAGAATAGATTACTAAACATGCAGTCATATGGACTCAACACAAGCCATCATTTCTCAAAAATCTTCAGGGCACACCTGAGAAGGGAGAGGAGGCCATAGGGCAACTGCGAGGACATTCAAATGATACCATATGGTACACTAACGGATCATCAGAAAACGTCAAGAAGCACTAGAGCAGGAGTTACAGGGTGACATATTATTAGCTTGAACCTGGGTAGCACCATAACATTGTTCCAAGCAAAAGTCGCAGCTCTAAAAATTATCACTGACAGCCAAGCAGGATGTGTTAGGGATATATTCCAAAACGGAAGAAACTGCCATGATTCTCTGACAAAACTGACGAAACACACCTATCGTACAACTAGAGTGAACGTGAGGACACCAAGGCAATATAGGCAATGAAAAGCAGATAAGCTAGCCAAAGAAGACGCAAAAACAGCCTTGACGGGACCCGAGCCAACCTGTGGGATATCATATAATCCCGCAAGAGGATTGATAAAAAACTATTAAATCAAAAACACAACTTGTTTCAGACGGGGGTGCCAGGGATAAAACACTCACATGCATTCATTGCTGGCGGGTCAGCAAAATTACCAAAAACTAAGATCCAAAACATCAGTACACTGCTAAAACTTAACAGAAGACAGCTGAACATTGCACACCTAACAAACATAGTGGTGAAGGATAATCCAAATATGGTGATGAGGAAACTTCACCACATATTGTGTGAAGTCCCAGCCTTAGTAGCTGAAGGGATTTCGTATTTCGGGGAGCCACTTTTGACCCTTGACCAGATAGCTAGAGGTCCTATCGACCGTAAACTCACCTTTTTAGGAGGAACGGGGCACAATAAGTTTAACCGCAACCCGTAAGGAAAGACATCCACAAACAAAGAGGCTAATGAATCTTAAACTGTGCCCTGTGAGGTGGTTAGGGTTTAGCTAATTTAAATACCTAGCTATAACACTAAGAATTTTTCTAATTGTGTTGATTTCAGCAACCTGAACACTATATTTGCCAGATTTATATTGAGCAAAAAACGACATATTTCGATCGAACTGCTAAATATATTTTTTCAAATTTATATCCATATTTATACTACTTTCTGTTTTGTTGGGGATTGTGAATGTCCTCTGAATTTTGGTTTTCGTATCTCGTGGAGTGACAAATAAAGATGAATGTTCATCCTGGATGTCATCAACAAACAACTTGCAGGCGGCATGGCATGCTTCCGCTAGTCCCATTATAAAAATGACTTCCATTAAAACCTGCTGATTAAACACTCTGATAAAAATTTTCTTACTTCTTCTCTTGTATATGTATCTCTTGTATATGTATTTGTGAAATTCATGATTTAAGTTTGCTCGACTTTTTAGCAAAAAGCTCTAAAATTACAGCTTCTGTAATTTTCGTACTTTCCTTCTGTGCCCAGGCACAATTTCGTGAAACTTTCGTACTCGTTTTCCGGTCTTCGTCGGCAACAAATTATAGGTAGCTGTCTCACGTATTTCTTCCAATTCAGAAAAAAATTCAACCAGTTTTGCCAAAACATTTGCAAAATAATCAAAAAATATTTCAGTTTTGTGTTCTAACATAAATATATAAGATTATTTAAGAGGACATTGAAAAAGTTATATTTGCAACTCTTGTGTAAAATACCATTTTTAGAGTTGTGGCTCTCCAGGTCCAACTTCCGGAATTTCCGAAAGTTGGACCTGAACACCAGATCAGACCACGAAAAATGCTGTCAATGCTATGTACAGTTGGCCACAGAACACCCTGTATAAGTCATGCTTCATTAAATGTTGTTCTGCTTCTATATGGATATTGTGATGTCGCTATTTGTATGTATTAACTTCCTTTTTACCCGAGGCCAATCTAAACCCGAAAAAAAACTTCCTTTTAATATTAATTAATTATTAATTATTTATTTTCGTTGCCATTAAGCTAAAGCTGAATCCTAAATTGTTGATAAGAGCAAATAATATCTTATCGCACAACAAATTTAAATAAATAAAGATAAATGTATATTTATTAGACTGACAGACATACAGAGTTCAAAGCGCACGACTACCTTGAAATACTTCTAATACGATATTTGGATTGTCTAAAAAAATGCCCGAAGAACTGTATTAAAAAGTAACTATTCTCTCAGGTTCGCCATATATATTAAATTGGATGGCATCGATGTTAAAGAGAAGAGCATGTGTACGAGTGATCTCGATGGGCGGAAACGAGCCCATAGCATGCCATCAGCCTCGGTTTTTATTTGTTTTGGTGGCGTGGCGAGGAACGATATCGATCTTCCATTCTGCCCGTTCAGTCCGTTACGGATGCATCTTGGTCTTGCCATCATCGTTCGAATACCTCTATGAGAACGCTTTTAGATTTTAACAGTTTTTGTACCACACAGCTCATCCATTAACAACCTACAGTTAACCAGATGGTTATCGAGGTTCTTAATAAACCTACCCTTTGTATAAATTCGTATTAAGCTTATACATTATATATCATAGGGAGTTCGGGTACAATAATTAATTAACAATGCGGAGAATTAATTGAACACTTGTTAGGAAAGACAGCGGTCGGAATTTTTTAAATAACTTTATTAACGATGAAGGAAAATTTTGTTCTTTCAAATGGCTTGTAGTACAGGATGGTCAACCTGATAATTGCATATTTTAAATTTTTGAAAAATTTTAAATGCCTTAAATTTATTTCAATAACTCTTCTTATTCACAAAGTCTTGTCAGACGTTTGGGGATTCATGGTGATTTTCTAATTGGCCTCCTCTTGCTATATAGGGCGTTTGGCGGCATCACGCCATTGTCGTGGTTGCCTGTAAGGCGCACAGCCTCATTAAATCTCTTTTTCATCAACTCTTTGATAACATCAACCCGACGTTTTGGAGGGCATCCTGTTTGCCATGGTTTTCTCTGCACTAGCAACCGTTCCATATTGTCATCTGTCCCGTTGATGTGGCTAAAAAATGAGAGGATTCGATCTTTATTGGTTTAATACTGCTACAGAGTTGAAGTACAATACAAATCTAAATACAATCAAACAATATAAACCAAAAGGACAAGATTCGGCATAGCCGCTTTTCAATCGTGCCTAAAAATCTTAATTTCTAAACACATAATACACACACTAGCTTTTATAAAATAACATACGTTACACATATTAGATAAAAAATATAAACAGATAATTATAAATAACTGTGAATCTGGTTGTGTAGTGCCACGGTCAATAAACGATACGGTTGCCTCGATCAGCAGCTTTAGGACGAGAGAGACGCGGGGGGCGGGAAATCGAATGAAAGAGACAGACCTATCTGATTTCCGTGCAAAAGACAGAGACAAAGATGCCTGTAGTGTCTACAGGTGACGTAGGCTGTAGACCTATCGGGTATCTTTGTCTCTGTCTTTTGCACGGAAGTCAGATATGTCTGTCTCTTTCATTCGAATTCCCGCCCCCCGCGTCTTTTTTGTCCTAAAGCTGCTGATCGAGATTGTAATTAGTTCCTTTTTTTAAAAAGTAAATTGTAATTGTAATTATATTTAAATTACCAGTAATTATCCAGCTCTGCCACCAGGAACATTCATCAGCATTGATCCCTGCATTACCTCCGAAAATGAGAAAGTTAAGGGGGTTTGAAGTGTCCCAAAAAGTAGCTGTTATAAAATAATTTATAAAATTAATATTTCGCCTCAGAAATGGGCTCTAAGAAGTTTTTTGGGTCGCTGATCACGAATCCGAGGAATTCCATATTCCCATATGAAATTCGTGCCATTTTTTGGTCAGAAATTTAAATATGAATATTGGACTACGGAAGTGTGCTCTAGGGGGGTTTTTGGGTCGCTCCGAGATCCAAATTGGGCAATTCCAGACTGGAATACGTGCCATGGAAAATTCAATTTTTTCAGAAAAAATTAAATATTAACGTTTTTCCACGAAAATGTACTCTAACTACCTCCTTCAGCTCTAACCATACAAACTCTCGGCCCTTTCCGCTCCTATAGATGCTAATCTTGTTATTAATCAGCCCGATGGCTGCGTCCAGGTTCTTATCCGTAAACCAATTGGGTCGCGATCTGCTCGACATCATTTTGTTCGGTTCACTGATAATCAGTACGTCCTCCCCTTTCCTCCTTCCTACCGCCCATACAAGATCTTGGGCGGCCCGACATCTGCCTTACTTTGAAGATGCCCCGCTACCATCTTCCATTCATCTTGCCCCCCTTGACTTTTCTCTATTTAGCGGGCATGCCGCTGAAACGGCCCGATGTTCTTCCTTGTTACAGATAGGGCAGAATGCCGCGTTTCTACATTCTTTCGCTTGGTGCCCTTCCTCTGCACACCTGAGACACGCCTTTGATCTGTCTGGGCCTTTGCAATTCTCCCTTGTGTGCCCGTGTCTCCAACATCTGTAGCAAATTCGGATCTCAGCTCGCTCGCGCACCCTGCATCTAAGCCATCCGACTCTCAGGCTTCGTTTCAGTATGAGCTCTCTTGCAGCGTTGTCTGGTACCCTTACCGTAGCCACCTGGTTCTCTTCGAATGCCAACCTCAGGCTTTCCACTACTAAATCCTCCTCCTTTGTTTTAGTCTCATCTGCTATTGCCTTTACGATCTCTTCCTTGGTTACGGTCGCATCCAGACACTTTCTCAATGGCGTTCTTTAGCGGCTCTGCGGCCCCTCTCCCTCCGTTGACTATATGCATTTCGCCCCCCTTCGCCCTCCTCAAGGCTGTGATGTCTGCTCCCAACGCCTTTACATCTACTCTTTTAATTTTGTTCAGGAGATCCTTGTAAGTCGCTCCTTCCTTGCTGATGAACAGGACGCCCTTATCTCCCCTTGCTCCTCTACCTCTTGTAGTTTCAGAGGGCAGTACCTGCCTTTCCTTATTCCGCCTAATATGCTCTCTTCCTTTCACCTTCTCGGTCACAGTGGCTTCCTTGTGTACAGGGTTTCCGTCTTGCTTCTCTCCCTTTTTCCCTGGTGGATAGTAGCCAACTACTTTGATGTCTGTGTCGGACATTATAAACTCCATCATTTTCTTTACCCTACTCCAGTTACACTCCGTACGAGGTAAAGCTATTCTTGTCCGGCCGTTGTCCACCAGCCATTCTTTCCATTTTATTATATTGCCGTAGGTATTTTCCTCACTGTTGTCCATTATTATCCTATAAAGGAAGCGTTCCTTAAGCTCCCTCTTCTGGCCACTGTTGAACTGGTCTCATACTTAATATGCATGACCCCTTCCTTCTCCGGCGAGTCATTGTCCAATTCAGCTCACTCGGGGAATCTCATCTTAAATTGCCTCCCTATTCCCTTATTCAGCTCTTCACTTCCTTGGATGCAGAGCGCAAGATCACTTTCCTTTGGCTCCCATACCGGGTTACCTTCTACCTCCTCAACCCTCTCGAACACCTGAGGAGGCCAGATCTTTTCCACCAACTCCATGTAGTCATCAAAGCTCTTCCCTTCTTTGATAGCCTTACTTACTTCCCCGGCTAGTTTAGCACTTCTTATTCTCGGAATGGGGATATCCGTCTGCACAGGGTCAGTCTGTGTTCCTATTTCTTTCATTTCTGATGTTATATCTACCACCATGTCCGATTTAGAGTCCTCGCGGGATTCGGTCTGGGTATCTATGTCGAAAATTTGTTTTTCGACCGTCTCCCATTTATTGTCCTCCAGCCATTGTGTGATGGAGTCTCTGTTGACAGTATCTTTTTCAGCTTGATCGCGAGCTCCTTTATTTCCCGTTTTGTGTTCGGGTTCTCATCTATTATTTTTTCCAGCCTCTTTACCTGTCCGGTTATAGCATTTAGAGCCTCTCTTAGTGTAAATGACAGCGCACTCTCCTTCCTCTTGTACGGCTCGATGTCGTATTTGCCGATAGAGGTATCATGCGCCTTACGCTTTCTGCTCTCCTCACAACTACCTATTGTACCCGTTACTTCCGCAGGTCTTCGGTCGGCCACTGCTGGGGACCTTGTTGGGGACCTGGTTATGCTGTCCCGTCTCTTGAAGGGATTGCTCTCCTTGTCTCCTGAGCTTGCTTTCACAGGCACCAACTTTACCGTGACAGGCCTGTTTATGATAGTAGTCATTTTTGCATGTTCTACTGTTTCAGGTGTGCTCTTGGTCGTGGCAGCTTTCTTCTCCTCCATTCTTTTCTCACCTTTTTGGTTCTCATCTGTTTTACTTAATTTCTCCATAGTTCATCCCACGAGTCGGGTCGATATTTGATCGACCCCCGGCCCATCCCGAGGGCAAACGAAAATGTACTCTAGGAGGTTTTTTTGGTTGCTGATCATGATTTTGAGGTCCAAATTTAAGAATTCCATATTCCAGACTGGAATACGTGCCATGGAACATTCCATTTTTTCAGGAAAAATTTAAATGTTAACGTTTTTCCACGAAAATTAATCGATTTGTCCGGCTGAAATATCGGATGAACATGAAGATGAAACTGAAAGAAGAACCAACAAATCCTAAATTATCAGTTCTCGAATATGATTCAGATTATGATTGATGTAAATGGTGTAAATTATATAACAAAATAATGATAAATTAATAACTATTTTATCACACAGAATACCACCTTTTGTACCAACACAATAAATGCTATATTTTTATAAAAATTGTTATCTTTAATCATTTACCTCACTTGAAAGAAGAAAAAATTTGCATGCATTCCTGCAGTGTTTATAAAATTGCCATGTATATTAATTTGAAATTCTCCTAATATTCATACCTAACTTTTTTTTCTTCAAAGTAAAATTGACTTGAAAAATTATTTTGAAATACTCGTAATATTCATACATAATTTTTTTCTTCAAAGTGAAATTCGACACGAAAAATGGCACAAATTCCAGTACAGAATATGGAATTCTTGAATTTTGACCTCAACATGATCAGCGACCCAAAATCCCCCTAAAGCACACCTCCGCAGCACAATATTTATATTTAAATTTCCGCCCGAAAAAGTGGAATTTTCATCAAAAAATGGCACGAATTCCATACTGGAATATGGAATTCCTCAATCTCTGGACCTCGGATTCGTGATCAGCGACTCAAAAAACCTCCTAGAGCCCTTTTCCGAGGCGAAATATTAATTTTATAATTTTTTTTATGACAGTTACTTTTTGGGCACTTCAAACCCCCCTAACTTTCTCATTTTCGGAGGTAATGCAGGGGTCAATGCTGATGAATGTTCCCGGGAACACGTGAAAAAAGGAATTTTTCAAATCGGTGCTGTTCCACCACTTTTCCACATTTTCCGGCTTATTTATTGGACTAATAATTTTCAGCCTATTTGAGGAAATTAGGTGAGGTAAAAATCATGTCTAAAACTGATATCTATATAAAAACTTGTGTTTTTTAAACATTATTCTCATCGTTTATTTAATGAAAAAGCATCGGGGACAGGATGAGGGTAACACCCCTTGCTGCTGTGCGATTTTAGATAAGGCATTCGTATGGATGAGTCAGTGACTGAATCGACATTGACGTATATTCGGAAATGTCAATTCACACTGATATTTGATATGCAAACGATCTTTCAATACTTTAGATTTAAATTTAGCATTGACAATTTTACGACACAGTAAAACTTGGCTTTATTCGACTGGAAAAGGCTGATTTATTTATGTTTTTGTGGTTATTTTATTTTATGCAGATTATTTAAAATAACTTAATTTTGCAAACAACTGCGTTTAATTGGAATGTGATCAAGTTGGCACGTCACATTTGTTCCATTGTTTAACAAATTAAACATTGTACACTGTACAGTATTAAATGTAAGAAGTACCCACGAAACATAAAACATTTATGTGCCTCATTTCAAATTCTTCACGATAGACCTCTTTAAGAGGCCCCTATATGCATGTTGCCATTACATAACTCCACCAACCAACTACGTCCAACTTTTCCAAAAAATTATTCACACTGGATGATAGTCCATTAACAAACAACACAAAGATTGCATAAATACACCTTTCGAATAAAGCACACATTGCCATATCAGGCGTTGTTCATTTTCAAGCAACCCATCCAGCCACAACACAACGTCTATCAACGATAATCTTTATTCTTTCCTATCCCTCCTTACTGTTTGTACCTTTTTGTTTGTGTTTGAATTATCACACATTCACTTTCGGAATCTGAAGAGACTGACGCCGAGAATTCTGACTTTTTACCGTAGAAATAATAATTCTTGTGGATGCAAAAGTTTGTAGATTCAAAACGTCTGTAAAGAACTGCAAGCACAGGAATAACAAGAATCTTTTCCGAACAATAAGAGCCATTACACGTACATTCTAACAAAAATTTAGTCATAGTCAATTAAGGATTCCACCGGTACTCTAAGAACTTACAAGGATTAGATTATTGAGGTTTGGCGCCAACACTGCGAAAAGCTTTTTGAAAATGACCATCCTGAGGTAGAAGAACACTGACAGCAGGATTACGAACTAGTAATTTACGTTACAAGACCGGAAAAAGGTGTTTTGCAGGTCAACCCAAGCAGATTCCAGGGCGAACTGCAGGCGAGTCCTGGAAGCTGCAAAACACTGTTTTTCGGTCATGTAACGTACTTTTTTTTTTCGACTGACACTCATACAAAATCAATTTTGTATTATTTTTTAAAAAAAATTTATAACAAATACAACGATAAACAATATTCAAAATCTGAATTCATATTTTTCATAACTTGTGAATTGACCTTTGAAAACTCGTAAAAGTTAAGTGTATTTATCTATTTGACACTTATCTCAACAATTAACACAACTTCGTTTCCATAGCAACGAGAAAGCAAAGCCACCTATATCATAAGTTGGCAGCATTTTTACCTTCAGGGATCAGAAAAGCTTTTTTTCTACGATTGTGTTGAAAGTCAAATTTTTTAACTTCAAAATAACTCCAGAAAATGTCATTGCCGCACGCCATGCGGCAACAATTTTTTCTACGACTGTGTTTAAAATCAAATTTTCTAACTTCAAAATGACTGCGGAAAATATCACTTTGCCGCACGCCGTACGGCAAAGAATTTACCGCACGTCTCGATTACATCTTCACAAATTTAAAATTTTGGAAAGACTTTAAGGGAAATTACTTCACAACCGTAGAAAAAATAGTATGTAACACTCATGTGGCAAACTTCAGTGCAAAATTCGTATGATATATACATACATCGTTTTGCAATGTAGTCCTTGCCACACTTGTATTACAATATACTACTGTCGATCTCTGGTGCCCACTTTCCGGTCTACTACTACTTTCCGAGAAAACGTTACTTTCTGGCGGATAATTTCTCCAGAAAGGGTGTATTTCTGGTCAGCCCAAAAAGAAAACCGAGTGTTCACTACTAAAATTAGAAGTGGAGGTAGCCATATAAAAATTAAAAACTGACAAAGCAGGTCAATAATATCACGACCAAGGCGCGTAAGTTAGTTGGTGACGATGGAATAAGAAGCCTCCATAGAATGTGCTAAAAAATATGGGAGACACGAATCTAGTCCGATGATTATAGAACCTCATTCTTCGTACCACTACATAACAAGGGAGCGAGATATGTCTATGGTAACTATAGATTGTTGACAATTGTTGACTAGTAAAACATTGCTGTAGATTGTTTAATCCAGATTTCAGCATTATCTGCTTTGGCAGATACTTCCAGAGCAAGTAGGTGTTGCTAAAGAATGCGGTACTAGAGAAAATACTGAATCTGCGACAACTTATCGAGAAGGCAAGAGAATATTATGTGCCTATGTACCTTTGTTTCGTATCATAGCTTTTAACAATGTGGAATGAGACAAACTGTGTGCTGTATTATTGGAGGTCACTCAAACGTTTCACTTTTATTATTCGCCGACTATACAAAACTCTGCTTTGGTTAAAGTAGGTAACGCTAATTCCGACAAATGTACAGTCGGTGAAGGCGTCAGACAAGACTGGGTTCGGTTACCAATCCTCTAACATCTACAGTGAACACGTAATGCGACATGTACTGAAGGACTGACAGGGTGGAATAGCTTTTATGTGCCACTAAGATTATAACTTGAGATTTACACATGATATTACTTTAGTTGCACCAGACGAGGATGAGATTAGACCTAGGGCCGTTACTTTCGATCCCGATTAAACGTTAACGGTGGGTTAAACCAATTCAGTTACCATGGAAACAATTGTACTTTCAATGATTTGGCCGACGGTTACAGTTTAATCGGGACCGAAAGTAACGGCCCCTACTGAATAAGTTTCAGACAATAAACTCTGGTTTAAATGTAAATTACAGCAAAACGAACATTATGATTGTAAACCGAGCAAATGTTAACCACCCAGACTCGTTAAGAATAAGTTACTGTGAGGTAGTAAACGGTAAACGGTATTCGGTGAAGAATACACATGGAAAAATCGACAGTAGTTTACTGTGGTTTACTAAACGTTTCTCTACACCTCTGAGAGATTTGCCATTAGGGAAGTAGATAGACGGCGTAATGATGTTTTCGAGATGTGGTTCTACAGACGTTTGCCTCGATTTCCTGAGCAATACCTTCCTAATAGCGACTCCCTAGCAGTCCCTCAACTGACACATCGCAACTTGTCGTGGATGTCTGGCTGGCCCCGAAATGCATTGTATTTCATATTTAAATAAAGTTGTATTGAATTGAATTGAAACAAAAAACAAAAATTATTTATTAAATTCCGGATAGTCTTTCATTTAAATTAAATTACTGTATACAACTAAAACAGTGATCGATGTTTTTAGTTACAAACAGTAATTTCTGTTTTAAATAAGACACTGTCTAATATATAATTTTTGTTAAAGTTCCTTACATTTTGATTCATGTTTCATTGGTGAGCGTGTTACTTAAGTTTTTGGATCATTTTGACCCAATTTAACGTTTTGCCGACGCCACGCGGTTTATCCATTTTTCTGTGTCATGTCACCTGTTAAATTATTTACTTAACCGATATCTACTACATCTCTTTGTTTTTAACGCTTGTATTTTATTTCGTTCGCTTATCAATAATAGTAATCAATATCTACTATAAAAATACTATTAAAAAATTTCATGACATGTCACATCTGATAATAGGATAACGTCGAATAAAACTGAGTATATAGATTTAAGTTTATTTTGTAATATTCTATCTACGATATGTCTGTTTTTGCTGTCATTATTTTTTATTTAAAATCATTACAGAACTAAAATATATTGTTTAGCTGTCTTTATGACTAACGTGATTGCGGACTATGAAATACGCGTTATTAATCGCATATATTTATGATTTTCAGTAGTAGATAGGGAAATCTGGGTGGAAGTGAAATATTTCAATGGTGGACAGGAGGAAAAGACTCGCTCGCTTTCCTGACCTCACGCATATGGATTTCCTCTTATCGCAGTACATTGGGGATAGGGATAGAATGCACGAAATAGACCAGATAATTTTGACGATTTGAGTAACTGAAATGACTGAAGAATGTGTTCCAAGTTACCTCAACGACCCTCTTAAATCTAGGAAATTTGTTTGAGTAAAGGAGACCACGACCTGGGACTTCTCATCCATCTTGGTGCTTGCCCTGGGTTATCGTATTTTAAGAATAACTTGCTCTAAGGCTGGCGCTGAATATGACTATATTAATAGGGTTTTTGTTGTTGATACTGTTCGATAGTTTTGGTTGTTTGCAATGTGGTATTGTTACTGTGAACTGAAGTGTACATGGATAGCTCTTTTGTTTTGTTTGTTTGTCCATGGCCCTTTTAGTGGTGTATCTCATTTTAGATTCTAATAACAGTAAGACTGAAGACGATGTTGTTGAATAATTAATTAATTTTTTTGGGATTTTGTGTTTTTTTTTTTTTAGATTTTTTAAAATATTTTTTGTGTAATTTTCCTATTTTCTTATGGATAATTTATAATGAAAAATGATTTAGTTGTATGTGAGGCTCGAACTCACTACGCACAGATTGCAAGACCCACTAACGACTGAGCTACCGACAAATGACTTTTCTAGAACATGCATTGATGTTCTTCATAGATTGGAATATTCCTAAATTGAGCATTTATTATAAAGAATTAATTCTTTAATAGATTATTTCTTTGATTGCGGATAAGCTGGAAACCATGCAGGTTAAAATATTTCATTTTAATATACTCGACCATATTAGTGAAACTAGTGTACTGGAGTCTATTATATCCAAATTTTTTCGTGGAATCAAAAAGGTAAAAACGTACAGAGCGTCCCATCTCAAAAAAAGTTGCTGTAATTGCGATATTTTTGGATTTCCCGAATCTATTTCCCAAGTACCAAATTTCATTAGAATCAAAGTAAAACTGAGGGAGATTGTGGGTGTTTTCATACACTTTTTAGTAATTGTCACAAAATATGCAAAGTTTATCTATTTTTACAAGCTTTTATTTAACTTGCTTTGTATGTTAGTTAGTTAGTTAGTTAGTTAGTTAGTTAGTTAGTTAGTATGTTTGGGCGGACTTTTGCAAGTCAATTTTTTATTATTTTCTACATATTATCACATCTATGGTCCTCTGATACTACCGCTGTTGATTAATACCTTTTTACAAGCCTTTATTTAACTTGATTTTTATGTTAGTTAGTTTCTTGGTTAGTTAGTTAGTTAGTGTGTTTGTTTGTTAGTATGTTTAGGACTCTTGCAAGTCAATTTTGAACCACTAACGACGTCTAATCGAGTTGAAATTTTGCATACACTTGTAGTTCTGGTGACAATACAATAATATAATGGAACCCTTTCGAGATAAAACGTCCAATTGAACTGAAATTTTGCATAAGGATACGCTTGGGGGGATGCCCGTATAATAGGGTTAAAGGAGATCGCTCTGATTGTTCAATACAATATTATCGTACCATGGTACAATGTTATTTAATCCAACAATAATATAATGGAACCTCTTCGAGATACGATGTCCAATCGAGCTGAAACTTTGGATACACGTGCAGTTCTGATGACAATACAGTATCATGGTACCAATGGTACAGTATTATGGAACCCAACAATAATATAATGGAACCCGTTCGAGATACGACGTCCAATCGTACTGAAATTTTGTATACATGTGTAATTCTGAGTACACTACAATGTTATGGTACCATGGTGTGATTTTATAGAACTCAACAGTAATATAATGGAACCTCTTCGAAATACGACGTCTAATCGAGCTGAGATTTTGCATACACGTGTAGTTCTGATGACAATACAATATTATGGTACCATGGTGCAATATTATGGAACCCAATAATAATATAGTGGAACCTCTTCGAAAACCGACGTCCAATCGAATAGAGATTTTGCATGCACGTGTAGTTTTGATGACAATACAATATTATGGTACACAATATTATGGAACCTAATAATAATATAATAATAATAATAATAATAATAATTTATTGTGCATATAGAAGAGAAATAATAAAACTTTACAAAGAAATACATATCAAACATATGCAGCAATGGGACAAGGCATCGCATTGCATTTTTCAGCCTTGCCCTTGGGAAATAACATATATATAACATATAAATATATGTACACAAATATTTATAAATACGTAATTCATTAACAATAATAAAACATATATGTAACAGTAGTAGTAAATGACAAGTATTAATGTTTTATATCTATCGACAATGAAAATATATATACATATACATACAGACATACATACACATACATATACATATAAAAAAGAAGAAAATAGGTCACTAATCAAAATTAGGGCAGTAACGCCTTTTGTTTATTCAAAAGATATTTCCTATATGCTAAGCGAAACTGACCAATAGTAGGTAAATTAAAAGTAGCTCTGGTCATGTTGATAAGAGTACAGGCTATATACTCGAAACATTTTTCAAATTTGGCACCGTTATGTTGAGGTATCGCATATAGATCTGGATTTCGTATATTGATTGCGTGAATACTGGATCGCTTTATTAATAGTTTAGATAGGTAAACTGGGGTACTGAAATTCATGGTTTTAAATATTAAAGTTGCATATGATAGTTCAGATCTATATTCGACTTTTAAGATTCCTCGAGTATTGTAATGTGGAGTCACGTGATCACGTCTATTGATATAGGAGTAGGAGAATCGTAAGCAAGAATTTTGAAGCACTTGTATTTTATTTTTTAAAATATCAGTAAGATAATTATAGTAAACAGGAAGACCATATTCCATATTGCTCAAAATAATTGAGTTTACGAGTCTCCACTTTATATCTTGCGGTAGAACATTTTTATACCTCCACAGTGCTTTAAATTTAAAGTAACATATGCTCAATTTTTTCATCACGTGATTTTCAAATGTTAAATTTTGGTCTACAATAACTCCTAAATTTTTTGCCTCACTACTGAGTTCAATCACACTATTATTCAGTGTTATGTTTAATGTCTGATTTTCTTTTGCTTTTTGAACTAAAATCCTAGATCCCACACACATGGACACTGTTTTAGATGCGTTCAGTTGCAAACCATTTCTTTTAGACCACGCACTTATTATTTCGAGATTTTCATTTAACTCGCGAATCACCAAGTTAACATCTCGTGGATAGCACGGCTTGTAAATCTGGGTGTCATCAGCATATAGGTGCATGTTCCAGCCATGGGTAATTATACTTGGCAAATCAGAAGAAAACATTATAAACAGTAGCGGCCCAAGTATACTGCCTTGTGGTACACCTGATTTCACAACACTTTCGTTTGAAATTGAGTTTTTTATTTTAACAAGTTGAGTGCGTTCACTTAAATAGTTGTTAAACCATAATAAGAAAGTAGATCTTATTCCATAATATTTTAATTTTGCCAGCAAGAGTTTATGATTGATAACATAAAATGCCTTACTAAAGTCAAGTAAGGTTAAATAGGTTACTTTGGAGTTATCGATGTTTCTAGTTATATCATTTGTTATTTTAATTAGAGCAGTATTAGTGCTATGGTGCTTTCTGAATCCTGATTGCTCTTCTGGCAATATTTTATTTATTTCCATATGATTTAAGAGCTCCTTTTCTATAATTTTTTTTAACAATTTAGACATTGTAGGAAGTATATTAATTGGGCGAAGTTGACCAAATTCCGTTGCTTTGGTTACTTTGGGAAGCGGTAATATGATAGATTTTTTCCAGACAGATGGAACAGCACCAGTGAGTAAGGACGTGTTTATTATATGCGTTAGAGCGGTTTTGCACTGTGGAAAAATAAGTTTCAGCATTTTAAGATTAATTCCATCTATTCCAGTTGCATTAGATTGAATTGAGTATAAACACTCTTGCACCTTATCATATGTAACACTCTCTACCTCGTTTATAGTTCTAATGTTATAATTTTCAACTTCCGTATAATAATTTAGAGTTGTTTCGTCGATATTATTATTGACAGAACTATTTAAAAAATATTGATTAAGTTCATTCACATCTTGCAGACTTGAATCTAGTTCCGATGTAGATTTGCAATGGATATTCCACTGTGAGAAATTATTCCATAATTTAATGGAACCCCTTCGAGTTTGAGCGCGTTGAATTTGACTCGATGAGTACTTTGGTCCTAGATGGTATTCAGGGTCTAATGAAGAAACCGGAAGGTTCATCAGAAATGCATAGGATAAGACGTAAGTAATAATTTAAAAATAAAATTAAATGTAAAAAACTTTTTAAAAACAAGCTTTTATTATTATTTAAAAAATTAAAATATAAAAACATTAATTGTTTTAAAAGCTTGTCGCGTGAAAAAAAAAACTTACTTAGGTACTTACAATCTCTGTCACACAAAATTAATGCCTTCTCGCGCGGGATTATGACAATTCATATTTTTATATTGTTACTAGCTGACGTTGTTTTGCCATATAAATTATAAATTTTTGTCCAAAAAATAAAAATAAAATTTCTGGATAGGTCCACCCTTATCACCTAGGGGATAAAAAATAGCCTACGACCTATTCTCAGACCTACCAAATATACACCAAAAATTTCATAAAAATCGGTCAAGCCGTTTCGGAGGAGTTCGATAACAAACACTGTGACACGAGATTTTTATATATTAGATTTGTTTCGTTTTACTATACCTAAATAATAATAAAAGCTTGTTTTTAAAAAGTTTTTTTTACTCTTACTAAAGATGATTAAGTAGAAAAGCACATTACAAGCGAACTTCGCCCAAATAAAAAAGACCTGCCTTTATTATATTACTATTATTAAAGTTGTTTGGTAGATTGAAGAGGTTTTGTTAAAAGCTTATTACGTTACATGCGCGACAAGAATAAAACTGGATTAATATGAACAGGTGTGATTTTAGGCTAGGCATATTAGGATTCTCAGAGGAAAGTTTTGCTATAGTTTTTATTTTCTCACCCTCTATGAGTATATATTATGCCACTGACTATAATACACTGTACATAACTACTTTAGTAATAACTGCATTTCATTCGTTTGTCTCCATTTTTTCAATTACTTTTCCTATATTCATTATTCATGTAAGGTATACTGGGTCCAGGGATATGTTTTTTTTTGGCGCGCTCTAACGATGGAATGATTAGTCTTACAAAAAAAAGTGATATATGAAAAATACAGGAAATTTTGTCTACTTTAATTTTATATGGAATGGGTTTGTCGAAAAAACGCTTCCTTTCTGAGATATAGGCTAAAAACTGAGAAAAGTGCCAAAATTTGAGCAAAAAGTGCCAGAAAAACAAAGTTTCGGGCCAAATTTTTGCCTGCAAACTTCAAATTCATATTCAGTGACCCAAAAAACAGAGGGTGAGAAAATCAAAACTATAGCAAAACTTTTCTCAGAACCCCCATTTATTTCCTAATATGCCTAGCTTATTTTTCAATTTATTCTTTTCTGACGTGTCGTGTTTTTTAAACTTAAAAAACAAGTGTTTATATAAGGTATTTAACACATCATTTGCAACAATGATGCATACACCCTAACATGATTATTTGATTACACCTGTCAATTGGCTATTTTAAATATCCTGTATTTATTGCCCTTCTGTTAAGGAAATTAATATGGAAACATTATAAAACAATCAACATATACGATATTGAAAATATTGATATTTTGAGATCGCTAATGAAGATAATCAAATCTTATTCGCCGATCTACTGTAGTCTACACTACGTTATAGAATTCTTATTTGGGTAAGCTTATACTAGATCTTTTATAGAATTATTGTATAAAAATTCTTGTTGTTTGAAGTGCCGCTTCAAAGATCGTTTTACTTTCCCACATTATGAGGACATCGATACGGTATCTCGGCCGGCTAAAACGTATTGTGTGACGAATCTGTTGGTCGCACGACTACTGGGTTCTAGCATCAGTCCCGGCACTAACAGTGTCGGTGGATATGGATGTATGTTTGCGTTTTTCCAAATGTGTAACTCCCTCCCGTAACAGTCTTGGCTTTGGATTTGGAGGTTGTGAAAAGTTGTTGTTGAAGAGGTGAAAGCTAATCTGATTAAGATATTCGTCCAACCTTTTGCTATGGGTGTGAAACGTGGACACTCACTCAGAAATCTGCGGAGGCATTCAAGGCATATCAACTCTTCGAAAAGCGCCCGAGATTAAAAAAGCTACAGTGGGCAGGACATGTAGTGAGGATGAAGATAGTAGATCTCAAAAAAAAGGTTCTCAATGAAAAAATGGATGGCAGAAGACCGGTAAGAAGATCAAGGAAGAGATGGAAAAACGGAGTCAGAGAAGACGCGCACAGCACTGCGCAAATAGAGCGATGGAGAACCACAGCTCTGGATAAGCTCGTATGGAAGAGGAAGCCAAGATCCGAAATCGGGCTGTAGCGCCATATGAAGAGGAATCTGATTAAGATGAGAACGATTTCTTTAAAATCTTCTGTCGAATTTTGCCATTTTTCACTAACCATTTGAAGTGATATTTTAAATCGTTTGGTATCATCGACGTTGAGTTTCTGAATCCATTAACATCTCCCATTTCGTAAAGTATCCAAAACATTTCCTAGCATGAGATTGAAGAGTCTAATCATTCCCGATATGTCGATATGTTGTCGCTCGACTTTGTATACGAGTCTGAGCCATTACGAGACTACGGCCACCACGCAGTATATCCCTTTAGGTTTACGTTCCATAAAATAGACTTAAAAAAGCTAAATTCACATGTTTTGCGGCAAAAAAATATAATGTTTTATACCGGTATAATTGAAATTAACACCAAATAAATCAATGACAATATATAGAAAAGCTAGTAGGTTCATAACAGTTAAGGCTGGTTATTATTAGAATAAATAGATTAACTTAAAATGTTTTAAAGCTACGTCCATAAATTTCCACAACGACATAATGACCTCTATATGCAGTCATAAAATGTACCAGGTTTCTACCTGTCAAATGCTACCTAAGTTGTCTAATGTTAATTATTGTAGTAGCTTATATTAATTGTTGACTGTAAATATGGACAATAAATATTACAATTTTCATACACACATGTATGCACTTAAGTGTCCTGTCATGCCTTTTTGTATAACATGAATTGTAGTAGCTATCATGCTGTTAACAACTCTTCATCTGCTGAACAGTATTACCACATTACTATACAGGAATCATATAAACATAAACACATAACATAAACACATATGTTTAAATATAATAAAATTAAAAATTAGGACACAATATTGACTGATTTGTACTAATAAGAATGACACAACACAACCATCATCGGACGATGAAATTCAATAAGTTAGCAGTTCGGACCATAAATCTTTTCTACCTCTACAATGCATGAATGCTGTACATTCCCTCAATTTTTGACATTCTCTTTCGCTCTAACTCTAGCGAAACCAACTCAACCAATATTCTCGACCGTCAGTTATCTAGTAATTTTATGTATAAGTTTTATTTATTTGTTTTTGTCGAGCTTCAGCTTCCATATTCTCCACATTTCGTCTATCCGCAACCACGTGTAATTATTTCTGTATTTTTTTCTTGCGTGTCGTTCAAAAATGTCGATCAGATACATCTATTGCATTTGTTCATCATTATAACATTGATGATATTCTTTATATTTATTGAATATTAGTATTTTAAGAAGTTCGAATGTTTCTGTTACATTTAAAGTTTTGTCTAAGTGTTTCGTGATTCACTTCATGTTCACAAAACATCTTTGCCATTATATTCTTTAAATTTCCAGTATATTATCCTCTTTGCTTCTTATTTTTTTCGTTATAACTTGTTTCTACAATAATGGCTATATGGGTATATTACTTCCCACTCTCCTAAACACATATTTACATGTATGTCCACATTGTAAAACTGAAAAGAAAGTTAGGCGATATTTTATTCCTTATTTGATTTATCGCTAACGTCACGCTTTGCTAATCAGCGGTCAAAAATCTCCCGTTGTTGCAATCTCGCACTGCAATTTCACATCACATAAAATAGAAGATAATAAATATATACATTTTTGTTATCAGAGCTCTCTTTCACATCGTGCAAGTTGTTGAGTGCACAGGTTGCCTTGATGTCTGATAAATAAGACGCCATGGATAAAGTTATGAATGCATCGATACAGTTTTTTGTTAAAGGTGCCAAGGGAGATGTAACGTTGTTTTTTATCAGAGAAGAAAAATGCGAAATAAGAAAGGGAGTCTCTCTATAGTTGATAACAAAGTTTGGGTCGCCCATTTTAAAAAGAGATGTAAGTATATCAGATATTTTTAATTTTTCAGGATATGCGCCTTGTTCTAACGATTTATTGATTGTATCAGTGAGAGAATGAACTATACACGCAGATAGTTTTTAATGAAGTATTAGAAATCTGATCAATCCCAGTACGAATTCAAGTTCTTCAATCTGTTTATTAAATTTAGAACATTCTCCTCTGCCAGGGCTCTAAGGGCGAGGTGATTTTGTGTGAGAAGGGACACGCATCGTCTATGTAATGAAGGCAGAAATAGTGTAAATATTTCGTGCAAAGACGAGATTACCTCCCCCCCTCGTTTTCGAAGGTGCTGAACACGATGCAAGTGGTGGGAGAAGTTTTTGACCGCCGCAACCCCCTGAAAGGGCCACCCCTTTATGGATCCGTTTATGTTTTCATATATAAACGGGTCTGGGAAGGGATTTATCGACGGGTTATACTTGAAATAACATGGAAGGGGGTTATAGAGTAAGTGGAATCCAGGCAGCAGGCCTAGGGGGTTGATTAAACTGGAAAATCATGTTTTTTAAAATGATTCGGTTCAAACGCGTATCCCCCGTTTTCGGGGTCGCTAATCACGGGAAAAATATTTATTTTTAGCTCCAACCCTCTATCATCCCACAAACGGTGAGTGATGCGGAGGGGTCGGAGCTAAAGATGAATATTTTTCTCGTGATCAGCGACTCCGAAAACGGGGAATACGCGTTTGAACCGAATCATTTGAAAAAAAAATGATTTTTCACCCATCGGAAGGGTTTAATCAACCCCCTAGGCTTGCTGTTTGGATTTCACTTACTCTATAACCCCCTTCCATGTTATTTCAAGTATAACCTGTCAATAAATCACTCCCGTTTATATATGAAAACATAAAGGGATCCAAAGGCCGTTTCAGGGGGTTTCGGCGGTCAAAAACTTCTCCCACCACTTGCATCGTGTTTAGCACCCTCGAAAACGGGGGGGGGGGTAATCTAGTCTTTGCACGAAATATTTACAAAAAAGTCGTCTTATAATGCTTCATCACATAGACTACCCAGTACCCGAGTATACTGGGATTAATTTCTTTTTCCGAACCCGGGCCCTCAGGGTGGGAGCTAAGTCTCCTTGATTATCGACCACACAGTTTTATCTATGCACAGATAAATAATAACATCTTAATTTTGCTACAAATCTTAATAAATTAGTTCGAGATAATAAACTAAGAAACAGAACGGGGGTAAAGAAATACAATCCTAATAATTTATATTTTTGTACCAATTTTATTCACCTTATAAATAAACGTACAACATAAGGGAATGATCTAGCCCATTTAAAGTAAGCTGTAAACGGGTATATTTCAAAATGTTCCGTTAATACTGTGCTTATCACATACAACCTTATCAAAAAGACTATCTACCGCTGTAAACAATCTGATAGCTAGTTTATATAAAGGTAAGAAAATCGTTTTCTAGATTAGTAGAGATGAAATGGCCTACGCATAAAACTGTGCATGTGTTAGCGATGAAACGTTTTTTTGATGTGTGTAAAAATTTCCTAGTGTTTTACCCGCTGTCGCCTTGACTTTTGAGTTTGTAAAGTGTGTTTTAAAGCTAAACTTAAGTGTAGAATGCTACTTGACGTTAACTCCAGTAGCAATGCCGGATACAACCCGACCAAGCTTTTTAAAAATAGATACTTTAGTGCAGATGAACCGAAGCTTAGTGGATTGCCCTCAAAGAAAGGTAACTGATAAAGAAGTATGCTTTTATCAACTGTATTTTAATTTTTTAATAATAGGTTTTTGTTAATATAAGTGAAACCATATTAAAAGATACTGTATTAACACAAACGCATTGTCTGGATAAGTATTTTAGAGAATCATTATCATTAAGCTTGTTATCAGTTAATTTGTTTTTTGACTTAACGTGAATAACTTTAAAGAGATACCTGATGTCACATGACCTTGTACATTATCTGGATCAACTGGTATTAATTGACTAGACGACTAGTGCAAAGCGGTAATAATATGAATATTCAAAATAAAAAAAAGCCTTATATGTGCATTCGTCTTCATTATAATTCGTACTGGGAAAATAGTCAGACATATAGAGGTTATGTAGATTTCAGAACAGTATATGCACGTCATAATATGCTGTTATGTTTCTCCATATGCGCCATATACAGGGTCTGCAACACCGCAATAATTTGTTTATTATTTTTAACGAATTGATTCGAAATTTTGACACCATAAGTTTATGGGAGATCAATTATTTCACACATTATCAACTATTAACTAAAGTGCCTTCAGCACTGAAAAGAATATATTAAAACTAATTCACACTTGATGGTGCCCACTTCACTTTTTTGAAGTCGCGTGTAAAACTCACACGTGCATAAAGACGTGGGGTGCTCACTTTTAAAATTAGAACATGTTTTCTCCCTCAAAGAATCTCTTGAAATTCCCTAGAAATGCACCCGGTTGATGATTATGGCTGTCAATATTTCTGTGATATTATTAATAATTAAAATTTACGATTTTTTTCCTTCTTTTTTAAACATAAACACACACCACATATGCGAAGCCAAGGCTGTCCGGTTTCACATTTGAAAAAATGCACACATCCATACTCACCGGCATTGTCAGTACCGGGGCTGGGGCTCGAACCCAGAACGCGATAGGCAGTCGACCAGCATATTCGCCATACAATACGCCTTAACCGACGGAGCTACATGCTTAACATCACAAAGTATTCTAAATCAATCACAATAACGAACTTTAAAGTTGACATATGGTTGTTATGATTCCTCAAACTTAACAAATAATTGTACCTAATAGTAACACTATCCACTGTATGTTATTTTATAATCAACATAAAATATTTTTAGACAATAATCAGAATTACCCGCACTTAACAGGAACACCTATTTTCGAATAGCCTTGAAACATTCAGCAGCTTTTCATTTTATCTTAGGGAAGCTTTTTTGGCCAGAAATTGAACTCAGGGTCGTCAAATTACTTTGTTCATGTCCCTTAGGAACCATCTTATAAGCCTGTATAGGTAACTTAATTTGTGAAAATTTCGAGCTTCCTACCTAAAATCGCTTATATCTCAAAAACTGCGTTCGAAGATCTAGTGTACGTCAGTATGGTGGTGCATAATTTTGAAGACAACTTTTCTGAGCGCTGTTGCACTCCCTTGGTTTTGTGAAGAGGTGAGAGCCAGTGCAGTGCATTGTGCATTGTCACTCTGTCTTCGTTTCTCCAAAACTGCCCGAGACTCAATTGTCTTATCCTATACATTGGATATAGAATTAACTTTGCATTGAAATAAAAACTCTAGTGACATTATTTCAGATTTTATTTTACTCCCACATCCAGTGGAAGTATAGTAATGGCAAAAAATTTTTTAAAAATTTTTATTGTTCAAATAGGCTTAGAATGTCATGAAACGTCGAGATTTTAAGTTTGAGCGAAAAATAAATTTCTGTCTGTCGGTCTGTCTGTTACGTACAGTGTACGTGAGTTTAGAAAAACCTAATGATGAAATTTGTCATTTGATATATTTTATTTTAAGATGTTACATGCCTCTATGGTTCAAAATCAAAACCAGCAAACATTTCACAGAGGTCTAAAGATACTTTTTGAAGCTATCAGAACATCACGGTACCTAAATCAAAATTTATTGCAAGTTATCAACCCAGTGATTGAGCGAAACGCTTTCTTCACTCATCCCGAAAATTTGATTCTTGCCATGACAGTGGATGAAAGAAGACCTATCAGAGAACTGGGACTACGCAGACTACTGAAAGCTCGATCACTTTCCAAGGGAAAGACCATTCGAAATTTCACCACGCCAAAACTAAATTTTGAAGCAACAGACTACGTCGTTATGATTTGGTGGGATAGTTTGAAAATCTCTCCTCCTCCACTACTAAGAAAATCACGGATGAGGACATCATAAAAATGATAAAGACAGACACACCGCCGCAACCAGATTTCCAAAGTTTCCCTTGTCATACCCAGGCGGTTGAACGCTGTGTCAAACTTGTGACTGAAGTATCTCAAAAAGTGTGTGGAGCTGACGCAAGAGACGGATTAATACTACCCTCTTGTCACGAAGTATTAAGCCCGAATTTTCCCAAAAATCAAACTTTAAAGTGATTGATGATTATTGAATAAAGAAGTTGAAAATAAAAATATGTTTATCATTTATATAGACTGAACAGAAAATTGATAAGCTACGAAATATAGCCGTTTTTAGAGAAAATCCAGTTTTTTGAGCATTTTGCGCAAACACTAAATATTTTCAATTAAAGGGTTTTAATTTTTTTTCGTATTCCCTATACCCCAAACTTCACATTAGGACCTATAGCGCTTAGTTACTATTAAGTTTAGCAATTATTAAAAAATCGAAATTTCGACATTTTTTAAAAATTTGAGCGCCATGCGCGAACGGAAGATATTTTTTTGTTTGAATTTTTTTTTTCTTTTTTCATTTTGCTTAGCTAGGCGATAGGCAACTTTTTTGAGGTATAGCGATATATAAAAAAAAAAGTGTTTTTTCGGTCCACTCTAATAACCACCACTCTGATGATGAACAATTGACGATTTGCACGAAAGAAAGTTTGGTAAAAAGTGTCATGGCGCACAGTAAAAACAAGTTGACCAACTCGTCTAATTTTCAAACTTTGCAACAATTAAATACCTATAATATAATAATCATAACATAGTTTTCATCATCTTTAATGTTAAACCTACTTCCATTGAATATAAATCATCTTTATTAGGTTGTTTAGTAGTCTACAATATTTAAAAAATGTCGAATTATGCAATTTGTCAATCACTGCTGCCAACTGTTCTAAACTGAGAGTTGGAAACAGTGTTTGACAAATTGCATAATTCGATATTTTTTAAATATTGTAGACTACGAAACAACCTAATAAAGATAATTTATATTCAATGGAAGTAGGTTTAACACTAAAGATAATGAAAACAATGTTATGATTATTATATTATAGGTATTTAATTGTTGCAAAGTTTGGAAATTAGACGAGTTGGTCAACATGTACAGTGAATTACAGTGATACCAATCTCGACACTTTTTACCAAACTTTCTTTCGTGCAAATCGTCGATTGGGCCTCTGCCTACCTTTGTTGGGTTTCATTCATTTTCTTAAAATAAAAATGTATCTATCGAACAGAAAATATTCTAGTTTATATTATCATTGTTGTTGCTCGTTGCTATCACTGTCAAGGCTTCTTTTCGACAAAGCAAACAAATGCTTTTAACTTAGTCACTCATTTTTCGGCCAATTACAATCAATCTAGAGCTGCAAAAAGCGTTACCACACATAAAACGTGGTAGATAAACGGATTCCAGTTTAACACTCACTTCGCCCCGAGGTTAAAGTTAGCCCAGGGCTAGCTAGCTAACTCGCAAATTTAACCCTACATTGAGATATGGGCCCTTTTAGACGAGCTCCCTTGTGAATTGTAAGGAGACATATTCTTTCAGTTGAATTTAGCTCCCATACATAATGCGACTATGATTCAGGAATAGATTAATAATTTTTTCTCAACAAATAGATAGACTGTAATTATTGAATGGCTCTCTAGATCTGCGAATCTGGCATTTCTCGATTTCCACTTGGGAATATTGAAAGAGAAAATTTACAAGACAAAAGCAAGAACCAACCAGGAATTATATGACGGAATTAGACAGGCGTGTGCATAACTTACTACTTACTTCTCAATAACTAAAAAATGTCACGAGAAATAACCCAGAAGGCGTAGAGATGCATTATTTCTGATAGTGACATGTTTGGAAAAAAACATTTATTTGTTTCATATTTTGTCCAATTTAAAACTCTAAATTCTGTTATACAAGAGAACTTCATAATATCGACTCTTTCCAGAGCGCCAATTTATCTTTTAAAAAGAATTAATTCTACTTGTCTAACGGAAAAATCAACTAGAATGTTACCTTGGCTGTGACAGTTCCTGATTGTTTTTGACAAATGAGGTGTCACAGTTAACTTGTGAAAGACATGTATGAAACTGTATCCTTTATTACTGATTTTTAGATTATTTTTTTTATAAACTTTAAAAATTTCGTTGTTGAAATTCCGGATATGCAATTTTGAGGTAATTTTTTTTTCATAAAGCTTTTCTATAAAAAAGTATCTAGCATGTTTCTCCCTGCTTTGGGGTTATTTTATTGATCATAGTATATTACATGGAAAGATAATAAAAAGTTAAGTGTGTATATGCAATAAATTATGTCCTAAAATTTCAAACTTTTAAGGTGTTGCACTTTAATGCTAACTAAATGATTCAGAATACATGGACTATAATGAAATGTTGACGGATTTGAGAAGAAGAACGTTATATAGAAAATATTAAAAGATTAACTGAACGTTCATGAATAAGTTCAAGACTAAGATTTTGTTGACGTTGTGATTCTTCGAATATGATTTGAAAACCGCTGCCCAAGGAATCACTACTTCCACATCCAGATTTTTTATCTAAGTCACTAACAACGAAAAAATTTTGTATGTGGAAATAATTGTTTATGGAACATTAATAATATAATATTTGAAATCCTCTACCCCAAAAACTCATAAAATGATACCCCACATCGGTAGCGGGGTGGGGGTGGATGAAGAAAAAAAACATTTCGAGGTTTCTGGTTCTTGTACACACCCTAAATCACAATTTTTTTTCATCCCCTTTAATAATGGGGTGGGGGTGGTAATGGGGGTGGCTAATGCCAAAATTTTTTTTGAGACCTCAGCTTCTCTTGTATATACTAAATACCTATTTTATGGACTCTTACCTGCTTGATTTACCTATTTTCCCCAAATTTACCCCAATTTACCCCCCAACCCTTCGACGGAACAAGATGAAAATATAATCTAGTTCTAGATCTCGTTAAAGTACATATGTGTACCAAATTTCAAGTCAATGTCTCAAACGGTTTCAGAGTAATCGTGCGCACAAAAAAAGTTACAGACAGACCGACAGACAGAAATTTTTTTTTTCGCTCAAACTTAAAATCTCGACGTTTCGTGACATTCTAAGCCTATTTGAATAATAGAAATTTTAAAAAATTTTTTTGTCGTTACTATACTTCCACTGGACGTGGAAGTAATTAATTAGTAATAGTAATTTTTATTTTTAACCATTTTATATGTCAAGTATTTACATACCTTTCGTTACTAAATTAACGTATTATTGCATGAATACAATTTATTGCTGAATCATAGAAATATTCGAAAAACTCCCTTAATAAATACAAATGGTAATTTCCTAATAAATAAAAAGTGTGAACGTTGTGATTTGCTTAATACCTAAATAATATTCTCTAATCATGATGGAAATAAATAAATACAAAATAATTAATTGTAAAAATATAAATACAATGCGTTAAGGTCGATCTAAATTTTAAAAATTAATTGTATGCTTTTAAAGAGATTAATAATATAAAAACTGTTGTATTTATTTAAAGGATTGATCATTTATTTTCGTGGTAAATTGTCCACGTTAGCATATTGGAGATATACTTTCTATTTCAAATTCTATTGCCCTCTTAATAATGGATGACGAAAATGTTATTATAAAGTAAAACTAAAAAAAATACATGATTTGATTTTTCATAGATTACTTTTTCTGCTCTTTGCGAGATTCTTTTAAAAATATTCTTTGTTTGAACTTTTAAATAAGCTTTTTTAGGAATACTACTATACTTTTCTTATTAATAAAATAACGCATATATCCAGTGAGCCAAGATCTTCAAGGTTATGTTTGTAAATATTTAAACAACCAGCACCTTAGATGCTTATCTAAGCTATGTTCATCAACAGTTTTTTATAGCTATGATAAATGCCTGGTATCTACCCTCCACGTTTATGTTTGTTTAAATAATACAAATTAGAGATCACTTTCTCGAAATATTTTTAAATATTTACATACCTACCCACGAATTGATAAAATATAAGATGTTTGTCTAGTAAATGTTAAAAATTATCATAATCTGCAGCCATACTTGTTAAAATATTACATATTATTGTGTAATTGTACGGAAACCTGTCGGGTCGCCCGTTGAAGAGAGAAGCACACATCATCGATAAAGGGTTAATTATTGTTACCAGCATATTCGCAAACTTGGTGAATGTGTCAGTGATTTTAATTAAAAACTTGGTTTATTTTTTCGGCCGTTAAACATAAAACGACTCCATTAACATATTTGTCCCTTTCTATTTTTCTTCTACCCCCACTAAACAAATTATATTTTATTAAAAATGATATATAGTAATAGTATCAAAAGAATATAGAGTAAAAAATCACAGAAATATGTGATTCTTTTTAAAGATTTCTACTAAAAAAATATGGTGAATGCGCCAGAACAATTTAAAAATATATATACACATTTTCTTTGTAGTGCAGTCACTTCGAATCAAAAAGTACCCACACTACTAATTCTATAGCTCCTTGAATTTTTTTTATTTTTACGGATTTCTAAACTTTAGAGTATCAACATCAAATATTAAAAAGGAATATACAATAGTGGCATGGTAAAATATTGAGTCGATGCCAATGTAAGGTAGAAGAGAAGAGAAATGGACAAATAATATGCTGAAAAGAAAGAGATTTAACCTACACTGTTGCCACTTTTCTCTCTAGCTACTTTTAGTCGTCAAGATAATCCTTCCTCTTTTACTGAATTTTCTTTGTGATACATTTGCGTCAATTCATTCTGTTTCTGTCATTTCTTCATAATTAGACAAAGACTGTGTTTTGAGGACATGGATGAACTATGGATAAAAAAAACGGCACGCCCATATTTGCCTGCCTGTTTAATTTAGACATCCGAACGGGATGTGCGCACGTGTAGACTGTGGGAGGAGCTTCTAACCTGTTGCCGGCAATGCATGCCGATATTTGACATTGGGGGAGATTGGGGAACGTAAATTTTTTTTTCGCTATGTTAAAATACGCAGCATAAATCTAAATAAATTTAGCAAATCATGATGTTTCTATAAACTACTGTTAATTAAATTATTTTAATAAGAAACCAATTGCAAATAAAGCCGTATTAATCAATAATTGGATTTCATCCGATTTCTCATTTTCTTTTACCCCACTTTATCTCATCACTGCAGACATCCACACCTAAAATGACTGTGATCTGGAAAGGAGAGAAATCAGAAAGACAAGTACAACTGCTGTTTTCATCATAAACGTCTCAAGCTGTAGGAGGGACAATAAGAGGGGATAGAGGGCGGAACTTTTAACATACACAAGTGCTGGCATCGTTGTTATATCGCTCTCTTTCGCGTACATTATTTTGCTCTTTATATTTCACTCTATGTTATTATGGGGATCGAACTTTGGCTGCTACTACTGTATGTGCTTTTACCCCCAAGAGTTGGACATCGCATGCATGTACCCTAAAATAAAAAAATCAATGAAATACTGAGAATAATGAAATGAAACTTATTTATGTTTTTGGGATCGGCGATCACGAATGTGAAGTCAGAAATTAAAAATTTTATGTTGCAACCTCGATATAAAAAGGGTAAAATGGACGAAATAATTATTTTTTGTTTATTTTGAGAATTTAGTACTTTCTTAGCAGATTGTTACATTTTGAGACACAAAACTCATCCCCTAATTGCTTTTACCACGAAGAGGGTGCTGATTACGAATTTGGATCGGGTTTTGTGTTAAGGTGTAGCAAATTAATAAAACAATAATTAATATTTTTCAATTTTATTGGCTATATAGAGATTTATCATCAATGTTTGAATCATTGTATCTTTATACATATTTATACAAGTACATACATGCATGCGATGTCCAACGACGTAAGAAACATGCGTGAATATCAAAAAAGTATAAAATATCATGATTATTCCTTTATAATTGAAAATATTGTGAGATGTTACCGCCAAACGAGCAATATCGTAGTTTTCTAAAACGAGGCGGGCTCCTTATTTCGGTAATATCTCTTTTGCAATAATTAAGGATAGGATTTTGCAGAGTGAGAGGGAAATATGCATTTATTTTCGGTTTATTATTAAATATTTAAAAAATCATAAATGGTATAACCTTTAAAATAGTTTCAAATACTTCCCATTGCTCTAAGAAATACAACCTTATACTATTTTATCATAAATTTTGTATATAGTTAAATGCCATACTCTAATAATGAAATTAGGAATTATTTTCATTGACAAACTACGATATTCAAGTACAACAAAAATTTACAATAAAAAATAATAATAATAATATTTATTTTTCCGGTAGACCATGAAACATAGTATAGGAAACGTCAAAACATTACAGATTAAAAAAATCACAAAATTGCAAAATTACATATAAATACATATAGGACAAAAGTATTAAAACATAAAAGCATAAAAGTATAAAGTATAGTTGTATTCGTTAGAATAATAGCAATTATTTAAAACAGTTTTAAAGATACTATGTTTGGTTTTTTAATTATTTATAATAAACCGAAAATAAACGCATATTTCCCTCTCACTCTGCAAAATCATATCCTTAACGCTAAAATCATCCAAAAAAAAAAGCATTTTGAAGGTCTCTTAATCATCCTTAAGGTCAGGCAGATCAAAACAGTACAGAGGTTGTCAGTTTTTCTATATTCATCTTAAATGTGTCGATTTAAAAAAAAGTTAAGGGTTAACTTCAAACACTTCTACCTCCTAAGCTATTATCTTTATCAAAAAAATTAAAAAGCAGCATTATCCTTAGTTTATTGCCATTATATTTTGTCTCTAGTAACAATCAGCTAAGATGCTTCCCTGCTAAGTAATTTAACCTTAAAGCTAAGAAAATTCATTTTTTCAAAAAAATCTCAAAATACATTGAGTGTAAAATCTTATAGATAATGCATCCATCACGGTCAAAAAAATTTGAGCGTATATACAATAGTTAGGACTAACAAAAAACACGATATGGAAATTTTTTTCAATTTGGTATTTACTGGAATCAAAAAACGTCCACTTTTTTGTGAGAAAAAAACAAAATTTTGGCTTTATTTTTCTTGTATCATTTTTAATTTTGCAGATATCAAAATTTGCCAAAAGAAAATGTTAAGCCACTGTAATAAGCTTTAATTTGGTTCAAGGTACATGTTAAAAGATTTTTTAAACCAGAATTATGACTTTTTGCGTGAGCTTTTCATGGCTACGTTCAAATGCATCTAACATTAACTATATATCGGCAAACGATGAGCCTAAACAAATTTTTATTTCGTGGATTATATTTGTTATTTCATGAGCTAACTTTTTTGTTATGACAAACTTTTTCGAAAATGTGATCCTTTTTGAGTAATTTGCTTAAAACCTTTGAAAGATCAATGTTTTGCTTAAAAATCAACATTTTCATCCCCCCCCCTAACTCGGCGGGTATTGTTTCATATTTGATCCATTTTGAATTAAACTATCCAAAAATGTTTGAATTACTTAATTTAAAACTGCTATAATCACCAAGTTACTGCACTATTGTGTTTCCATCATCAAATATTTTTCTAATTTTTTAGCAAGTGTGCGTGTGCCTACAACGTATTTTTTTTATTTAAATCGACCCAGCCGTTTAAACATATAAATTATTTTCAAGATTTTTAATATTTTTTATTATATGTGAACTGCAAGATATTAAGCAATGGTAATAAAAATAAAATTAAATGTAAAAAAAACTTTTTTAAAAACAAGCTTTTATTATTTAGGTGTACTAAAACGAAAAAAAATAAAAATAAAAAAATAATAATTTTTTTAAAAGCTTGTCGCGCGCGAGAAGTTCATGCAGGCATTATTTTTTTTTTGACAGAGATTGTAAGTACCTAAGTAAGTTATTTATTTCTATTTACACGACGAGCTTTTAAGACAATTAATTTTTTTTATTTTTATTTTTTTTCGTTTTAGTAGACCTAAATAATAAATGCTTGTTTTTAAAAAGTTTTTTTTACATTTAATTTTATTTTTAAATTTTTAGCTACGCCTTAATTTGTTTTATATATTCATTGCGTCCTTCCTATCCGTTATAAAACTTATAGTTTAAACCATTTCTTAGAATGCAACGTATGAGCGAATGAATACACTATACGATCAAATTATAGTGTTAAAACTAAAAAAAATTTTCCGCCATCTTGGGGGGTCCGCTATATTGAATTTAGTGTGACGTCATTTTATTTTCGTATTCTTCTTAGCAAACCCTTTCATTTGATACCTATATCATGGGAGTACATAAAAAATAACTGGTCCGCCATCTTTGGGAGCCCGCCATATTGGATTTAGAATGACGTCACTTAGCTAACCATGCATTGTCATCCAAACTAAACGTGTATGCAAAATTTCAGCTCAGTCGGTTGGGGATAACTGTTTTAAAATTTTCTTGCAAGATTTAAACAAACAAACTAACACACATACAAAGCAAGTTAAATAAAAGCTTGTAAAAATAAGGATCATCCGCGCTGGAGCCGATTAACCATTTTTATCCTGATACACTCACTGATGATTTAACTCTACTAAAAGCATATTGTTGTCTTCAATTGTTTAAAAACAGTAATCAGTACCGACTGTTAACAATGAATTTGATAAATGAACAACTGGTTTTTTCAGTCATTTATTAATTTACGCATGGCCATTTATACAAAAGAAGCATTTCAGTTATAGTAGAAACTTTTAAGAATATTATTTCATTTAGGGCCTGTTTATCACTATAGGGTTAGGTTAGTTTGCCCCGGGGCTAAACGCTAACTCCAGAGTACAGTGTTTATCAAGTCTGGTTAAAAGTAAACCTGGGCTAAAGTCAGAGGTAACTTAGCCCGAGCTTCAAGATGGGGGATTATCTCTGTTAGCCCGAGGTTAACCTACAAATTTTATGTTTATTGTTGACAGTTGCTGGGTGAAAAGCCATTTTATTTTTTGCGTAAATTATTGAACAGGGACGCTTTCGATGAAATAAGCGATGATAAAGCAGGTGTTTTGGAATTTTTGGAACACGAAAGACATATGTAGTTTTCTATTGTAACTAAGAAACAAATACTAAAACCTATTTTATTTTATGGTAGAAATCGTTCAGCTTCTTTGTCTCTGCAAGATATTGAATCAGTTTTGTTTATTCTACGACGTGTTTATAATTATTTGCTATTTTAATTAATAGCAACCGTTCTTATGATGTAAAATTGGGGCCTCTGCCTACCTTTGTTAGAGTTTCACTCATTTTATTAAAATAAAAATGTAGCTATCGTCCAAAAAATATTTTAGTGTATATTATAATAATTGTTGTTGTTCGTTGCTGTTACTGTCTGGTGACTTTTCGACAAAACAAATGCTTTTAACTTAGTAACAAAAACTTAAAAAACTAACAAGCAAAAAATTTCTCATTTTTCGGCCAATCACAATCAACCTAGACCTAGCAACTCTGTAGAAAGCATTACCAGGTTATTCACCACATATAAAATGTGGTGGATAAACGGATGCGAGTTTAACACTCCACAGTAGGCTAGAACCACCTTTAAATAAAATATTCATGCACTCTCTCAATTCCTACGGGAAATGGTAGCTTTATCTGTCCCGAAACAATTCCCGTAAAATTTGAAATCATTAACCCTTGGCCGTTTTCTAGAAAACTCACTTTTAATTTTTTTTTTTTGAAAACTGATTTTTTGCATCGATAAAATCAAGAATCTACTACATTTTTGAAGTCTCTGAATACCCGAACATTCTTCAAACAACCTATCAGTTAAGTATCAGTTATCTTCTTCAATCCGTGATTCTTACGTTTATACAATAGACAAAGACAATATCTATTTTCATCGTGCATTTTTTGCATGATTGCTTTGATTTTAATCATGGTCACAAAAAATTTTCACTCTTGGAATCTTCGATTGTTTGCCTAGTGAATTCTAAAGAGTAACTGACCGAGCGACGCCAATATTCTTTGGCAATGATGACGGTCTCAGATATCTAAGGTCGAGCAGGACTACTGCTCTTTACCCTAGTACATCGCTGTAGACCTGGACCGGCCTCGTGCGGGATGGGCGAGCTTACTTTACATTAACCCCACTCACAAATGTGAGCGGTGTGGATGATTTCGACCCACCTCCCCGGGTCCAGGACCCGGGGAGGTGGCCTTGCTGGCTAAGGCCTTTATCTTCTGGCGCTCTTCTGTCTTGACTATCTTTCTTCGCCAGCTTGTCACCCCCCCGGTCATCTGTCTGTTCGGAAACTTTGAGGTATTTTTGGCTGGAATTGACTGCCGGTACGCAGAATGTCAATTAACACCCTGCCATCCGGATCATCGGTTAGGTAGGGATGAGCTATGTAGCTCGAGGAAGTGCAGACCTAAGTGCTTTGGTAGCACTTTCGGTCTGCACGGAGCTAGGTGACTACGGGTACTGGACGGCGTCTCGTCCGGTACCTGCAGGGTAGTGGGTGGGTGGTTGGGTTATCGTCATGTCTCTTCTCTGGGTTGTCTTCATCGGCGGTGGTATGGTTCTCATATTCATCCGTTATCTCACTGAGTGAATGGAAAGTTTACTCAGACGGCCAGTAGAGGCGCTCGGATTTCCCTAGCAAATCCAGTTACGCAAATAGTAATGTTATTCATTGGTTACGGATATATTGGTAGACAAAAATTGCTGTCATTCAAAATAACATAAGAATAGATCTAATGATTTTGTCTAAATTGACTACTTGGAAAGTTTATATAACCTGATTATTATCAAAACGTCTGGAGTTGTCGAGCATGAAGGTTTCTTGTATGTTATTTCCCCAAACGCCTTAAGTTTAAATTTGTATTGGAATGTTTAATTTACTTTCTTGATTGACATATTAACAAGCTTATCAATGCAAAAAATCAGTTTTCAAAAAAAAAAAAAATTAAAAGTCAATTTTTTAGAAAACGGCCAAGGGAATGATTTCAGATTTTACGGGAATTGTTTCAGGACAAATAAAGCTACCATTTCCCGTAGGAATTGAGAGAGTGCATGAAGCATTTCATTTAAAGGTGGTTCTAGCCTACTGTGACTCCCTTTGCCCCGAAATTAAAGTTAGCCCGGGGCTAGCTAACACGCAAATTTAACCCCATGTTGATAAATGGGCCCTTAATAACTTAGTTACTTGAAAAAGAAATATATAGTAGGTATGTGGCGCAAATTCATTAATAACAAAAATGTATACCTAGTATGTTTGAAAACTTAATGAAATATTCCATTCCATTTTTTGAATTTTCTTCGAGCTATACTTTTAAGAAAGGTTTAAAAGGTAGAATTTTGATGTGGCCACCCTGTACATTACATGTAGCGGAAAATGCAAATTTTCTGACAATAACATCCGAGATACAAATTCAAGCAGTCTTTAGTGAAATTATGGGTACATTATATCAGTGCTTTATTCTAATATTCTAATGGAGTACATAATCCTAATCAAAGTAGGTAAATTACCGAAGATATGAGAGCATCACGAATTTCAAAGATTTATAGAGTTATGAGGTATTTGTGGCAGAATATATAAATCAGTCGGTAAAGAAGCGAGTGTAAGAACCGGCAGAGCGTGATTCACATTACCGACCGAGTTGGCGTGATATAGGAAGGAACGTCTCTCGTAATCATTTTTGCTATGCCATTGTGATATGATATATATACCCGCTCTATCTGATTGTGCTTATCATTGTCTGCGGGGTGTTATTATGGTATCTCACACACTGTGTTACCGACTGAGACAGACAACTGGAACACGTGCACGAGAGAGAGGAAGATACCGAACTCTTGATGATTATTATACGTACCGCTACTGTTACGCTGGTTTTTTGTCGCGCGCTCCTTTTCAGGATATAAATTTGTTAAATGCAATTTATCCTTGTCGGGTGTCTGCTAAAAAGGACTTCATTTGTACTTCAGATTATTTAGATGGCTTCGTTTTATATCTAGATCCGCAAAAAGGGATTATTGGACCATTGTACTATATAAGACTGATTTTGTATAATAAAGAATTAATTACATGTTATATTTTTAGGACGGAACGTGGTTAATAATTATCTGCTCTATTAAAAATTTTTAGGAGTTGATAGAATAAGTTTTATTTATCAACATACATACCTTTACCATTTATATGACGAATATATGAGGCAATGAAAGTATGACAGAGTGAACAATAAAAATTTTCTAGGTTCAATTTTGACGGCTAATGAATTAGTACCCTAAAAATGAATCCATAGTCATATGAGGTCTTAAGTTGATATGCCGGTAAATCTTAGACCATTCTCAGCAATACAGCTAGTTTGATCGACTAAATTTCATCAAACTTGATCATTATAATAGTCCAGCCGGTAAGTAAAAAATACATCAGAAGCTCGCAAAAAATGTTATCTGAAATGTTCCTTCAGTAGCGGTGGTCCCGCGTACCCCCCCCCCCCCCCCCAAAATACTCTTTTGGTGAAAAAAAGCCTTATTTTACTGATAACTCGTTAACCGTTGAAGATATAAAAAAATTGCTCATTATAAAAAGAAAGCTTGGCTAATTTCCTAAAAAAAGTTCTTCTGTAATTTTTTTGTATATGCCATAGTTTTCGAGAAAATCGATATTGAAAAAATATAAGAAAAATTGAATTTTTGGAGAATGCGTTACATAATCGTTAATATCTTCGCCAATTGTCGACATATCTAAGAAAATAAGTAAGCAAATGAAAGATATTTTTATAACCTTTAATTTTTCACGATAGAAAATTATAAAAGTAACTAGATTTCTAGGGTTTTTAAGGTCGTGTTAGTAAAAATTGATTTTTTCCCGATTTTTTTGGATATATATTTGCCATTTGTTAACATATTATAAAGAAATAGAATCAGATATGAAATACATTCATTTAATAACTTTAACCATAAAAAATAATACAAGTCCCTATATGTTTTGTAATTTGGAGATTGTGTAAGTAAAAAAATTTTTTTTTTTCAATTTTTTTCCCTTTCAATAGCATTTTTTTTTTTCTTGAGAAATATAGTGTAATTTTAAAAGGTATGATCAATTAATATGAAGTCTTACCTTTATTTTTTGACCGGGTACATTCAAAAATATTAAAATACAAGGACGCTAGATTAATTTAAAAAAAAAATCGAAAAAGGCTGCATATTCAATTTTTTGATGATATTTTTTTTATGCAATTTCTTTAACTATTAAATGATTAGAAACAATAGTTATATGATTTATATAAACTCAAAAAATAATTTTTGAGCTAAATTTTCAGTTTGGGTCTTTTTTTATTTTTAGGAAACAATAAAAAATTGGCCAAAATTTGGCTAACTTCAACATGGTGGTAAATTTGTAAATGTGAATATTTTTATTCCTAACTTTTTCTGCATTGAAGTACTGTCTTGAACTAAAAGTTAATGCATTTATAACTTATATTAAAGTCAGGTATTTTTTATGTGAATAGTTAGAGACGCAAAAAATTCAGAGATTTTTATATACTAATAAATATCAATAGCCATAAAAAATGGCAACACAAGAAAGTATTTTATATCCCCTTTAAAACCCTTTTTGATTTTTCTTCCTAACTTGTATGGTTTTCGAGTAATTCATTTTTTTCCTATTGGCCGCGCGCAAAAAATTTCAAATAAACGAAAATTCGCGCGCATTAAGAATACAAATTTTGGATTTTTTTTCAATATCGATTTTCTCGAAAACCATGAAACCATGGCATATACAACAAAATTACAATAGGACTTTTCGTTAGGAAATTAGTCAAGCTTTCTTTTTTTTTCTATTCTTTTGTATGATGAGCAATTCTTTTATATCTTCCACGGTTAACGAGTTATCAGTAAAATAAGGCTTTTTTCACCGAAGGGGTGGTTTTGGGGGGGGGGGGGCGGCACCCCCAGAACGGATTTTTGTATTTTTGTATCCACTAACAGTTACTGAAGGAAAATATCAGATAAAATTTTTTGTGATAAAATTTTTTATAATTATTGGACTATAAGAATAATGAATAAAAAATGCAGGAGCGCTGGAAATATAGAAACTGTTAGTTTTTATTTCCTCTTTTGAAAACTAGTGAATCTCTAACTGAAACCATGGCAGTTTTTTTTAAGTTTATATAATTTTCTATAAACTGGTTTTGTTAACGACATCCTTGTACGATTAAAATTGACTGATTGATGCCGAACCATTTTCTTAAGAAGTGTACCGATTTTTATTTGCCTAACATCTACCAGACAAGGGACCCACAGTTATACACCCCTTCCAAGGGATGGTATATTCAATATGCAATTCTCGTCTAATATTGCATAGCTTCTGCATATACGCTGATATACAAGCCGCTAGAAGATAAGTCGCTATATTTCCCTGGAGATTTCTCTTCCAAGTACTAACAGAGACTAACGTTCCTTAAGTGTATGTATCGAGATATAAATATAGTCAAAACGAATCTGCCCCTTAATCAGTGACGTGACTTTTTGGGGCGGAGGGGGCAGTCCTTTAAAAGGCATTAGAAAAAAATTGCAAATGCAAATGCAGTTACAGCAGGAGCGCCTAAAAGAAAAAACATATTTAATCAGCAATTCGAATCGAGCTTTTTACGTCAACAGAAAGAAAACCTTTGTGTCGGTTCGTTGATCTGTGTGTTTATAAATACGGATTTTTAGAGAATTTAATTTTCAAATTTGAAAATTACAAACTACCTTCCTACTCCCAACCACTCCATGCCGAGCCTTAACCAGATGTAAACAAGAAGATTAAACTCATTCGCATTTGGCGATATAGATCCTGGTTATTTAAGAATCGGCGTTCCCATAAATCCAAGATTCCTTAGTTATGCATATATGTTTTGCAATACATTGTGTGTATACGCAATCCGTGGTTATCTTACACAGAATCTCGAAACTAAGAAACAGTGCTTGGGTGGTTTCTTATCTCCGTAAAACTTATAGCATATAACCTGGCTGTCAAAACGCAATATTTATAACCGAATCATACTCATAAATAATCCTGCATAACAGGAAAAAATCGCTAGTTTATTAGTTTGGTTATTGATAATTCGTATATAAATATTAACAATTTGATGGCTTATCATATTTTATATCGCTGTTGGTGCATTAAGATAGCCCATGTACATAAGACATAGGTTGACTTTAGATTATCCTTTATTTATTTTGTACATTGTATTTGAAATGCGTAAAAAGGCATCGAATGTAAATTCACTAACAAATTGTAAATCTACTCTGCAGTAAACGTCCACTTAAACCTTTTATGGATAAATGGAAAACAAAAATATTATACGCTTCGATTTATAATCCACGTTTGTTGCTTGAGGCAAATCACTTGCAAATATCTGAAGTCATGACAAAAGAGCATTTAAACAATTTTGACAGTCGATAATATACAGGTATGGTTATTGGGGGATCTCTGGGAAACGGTGAGTTTTATCCGTAATATAATACAAGATTTTCGATCATTACACATTTATTAGAGAAAAATGTGCCTATTTTTTAGCAAACAAGCTATGTTTTCCTAAGAGATTGCCTCATATACAGGGTGATTCGGAATTACGGAGCAGTATTTCATGAACCGATAGTGAATAAAAAATAAAGTGTAGCTTGTTATTTAGATCACAGTTCAGTTTGAAATATCAAATTGTAATTTTAAGCACGAATAAAGTGTGCCCAAAAATGGGTTATATCATCTTTTCCCCCCTCTAACTTATTTATTTTAATCTTTTTAAAATAAAAATTGACAAAAGTCTAAAGAACTCAAGAAAGATTTTTAT
This sequence comes from Rutpela maculata, assembly GCA_936432065.2. NCBI lineage: Eukaryota > Metazoa > Arthropoda > Insecta > Coleoptera > Cerambycidae > Rutpela > Rutpela maculata. The sequence continues at coordinate 137,728,203 of OW386289.2, forward strand.
TAATCCCAAAATTTAAATGTTTTCACTTCAAAAAATGTTTTGAACTAACAATGGAATAATTCACCTCTTCTTATTCACATGTTGGCAGACGTTTCAGATCCATGGAATTCTAGTTAGGTTTCTCTTGCGGCACGACACGCCTGACAGCATTACGTCATCTGTCGTGGTTGCCTGCCTACTGCACAGCTTCACCAAACCAAAAAATTAATCATATAATAAATTATTAATTTGCACTTCCATTCTGTTGAAAAATTTTTACTGATACAATTAAAGGCACTACCAAGACAAGTGCAATGATAAATTTTTAGTAAAGTGGCCGTAACGACAACATTCTTTTATAAATTTTTGTTATTTTATATGAAACATTTCCTGAAGTTAACAGAAAAAAAAAATATGAAACGAAGTCAGTCCAACTAAGGAAGAATAGAACAGACAAGCATCAGAAGATAAGTTTTTAATTTCTTTTAATTGCATTACTTAGAAACGAGCATTTTGTAATATTGCACGTAATATTTTTGCCTACATTAAAATATTAAATTCTAACAGAAAGAGTGCGTAACAAAGTTCTTAGATAAATAAACTCCGACGTATATTAAATTTAGGCATGGAAGACCCTAAGAAGGTCTTCCAGATCCTAAATTTGTCACTCCACAACCAGATCATAAATTGGTAGGCTATGAATTCTTTAACGGGGCCTTTCATTCAGAAGATAATAAACAATCCGCCACAATTACTGTCCACAATCAAGAATATAATCTAAATGGAAACCGTAATAACGCACAATAAGTATATCTCGCCAAAATTGAATTGAAAATGTCGAGAAATTCATTGAGAAATTTGTGATTCATTACCCTTTATCTCTTTAGTTAGGAATCTGATAATAACACAGGTTTACAACAGGGTTTATAACAGTTTTTCACACTTAAATTCCTTGACGTTTTTAGGTTTCCCAGGACTGTTGGAAATTTTTTCCATATCTAATAGAGATTCGTAGTTTTATATTATGGGCGCAAAAAATTTTCACTTTCCCCGACTTTCTATAAAAATTAATAAAACCCTCTGATTTCTCAATAAATTTTTTCAGCGCGTCAAGATACTTCAGAAAAATTAGAACAAGCCCTTTTTTCGCCCCTTTTAGGGAATAACAGGGGGTGGTAGAGCGAAACTGACACGATAGAAAATTTTTTAGGATGCAAAATTGATTTCACCCCGTCAAAATATTTCAGAAAGGTTAGATCGGAACCTTAAGACAAGACCTTTTTCTTCCCTTCCTTTTAGTGGATAAAAGGGGGTGGTAGACAGAAACTGACACGATACAAAAATCTTTTGTGGTCCGGCTAATCCAGCTAATGTAAACAACTGCAGATAAATTTCCATTCTGAGTAACTTCGCGAAGGTTTTTGAGGTAGTCTTGTATAACCCTGTGTTGTACTCAGATTTTTGTAATGCTTTTGATAAAATGTTACTGAACAACTTTTGGTTTTAATCCTCAACTATTATTGTTCTACAACGGTTTTAATTCATCTATATATTCATATATGTCTGTATACCGCAAGGTAGAAATCTTGGACCCTTGCTGTTTCTATTATTTATAAACGATTTATGCGAAACTTTAGAATATGACAAACTAACATATGCAAATGATTTAAAGCTTTTTAAAAGTGTAAAATCTGAGAATGACTGCAAAATACTTCAAAGGGAATTTGACAAAATCATTCAATGGTGTCCTCTTAATAAGCTAGATCTGAATGTCGCAGAATGTAAATTAGTTTCATATACGAATAAGAAGAACTGGTTTCATTACAATTATTCTATAGATGAAACGATACTAGAGCGTGATACATTGATTTGGGTATTTACTTCGACTCGGAGCTGAGTTTTGGACAACATACAGTGCGTGTAATTGCCCATTAGGCATGTACATTCACGTAGCGCGAGAGATATGACAACACAGCAGAGCAAACTCGCCCGTCCTCGCCCGTCGGCGAAGCATCCCAGCTCTCAGTTATTTCATTTCAGCCAGCTGGCACACGCGATGTTGTAATTCTTACTCCCTATACCTAGCTCGCCACTACACACAGTGAATAAGAATTAAGTGTAATGAAGCAATTACAATGCTTGGTTTCATTTTGAGAAATTACCAATCTGGAGGCTTTAAAATTATTGTACTACTCATAGGTAAGGTAAACTTGAATATGGGGCAATAATTTGGAATCCACATTATCAAACTCACAACAGCAGTTTAGAGCAAATTCAGAGAAAATTTTTAAAAATTACATTCAAATCAACAGATCAGCATCCGGAAAGAGGTATGAACAATAGTTATTTATTAAGCACATAATTTTGAGAGCCTTGAATTTAGAAGAATTTGTTATTTTTTGGTGTTCTTATTCCATTCACAATAAAATTGACTCACTAAAAATTCTTTTCCAGTTAAATATGTACTTTACAAGGTTGCATTCTCGTCAGACTATTATGTTTTACTGTGAAAGTGCTAATACAAATGTGATGTTAAAATCACCTGTATACTGTATGTGAAATTACTATAAGTAATAAAATAAGTGAGTTTCGCAATGTAAACGCGTGTTCTCAAAAGGAATTGATAAGATGTGCAAGACAGATTTTTAGCTTATAAGTATTTTTATCACTAAGAATATGTGTGTATAAGTACATATAATTAATGTGTAGATGTAGGTATTTTTCATTTAACTTTTGTTTTAAGTTTTTAATTATATTCTAAATTTTCTCTCTAAAAAATAAATCAGATAATTCTTTAACTCAAACTAATTGATAAGTTTTATTATTAAATTTTTGTATATAACTTTGGCCCTGTAATTGTTCCTGTTAGAAAAATAATATTTATTTATTTAGAGTAGGTAGTGATTAGGCTGTATATGTTCATCATTTAGAAATGTTTCATCATTACACGTTTTGACAGCTTCTTGAACTCGAATTTGCATATCCGCTTTGTTTCTTAAAAATTCGTTTTCATTCGGCATGAGATTGTTTTCAAGTTCATCATTTATTGATATTTATATGAGTGGTATCTCAGTATTGTTATTTTTTTTATTTAGCTTTAATTTGAAATGGCGTCGTCTTTAACTAACTACTCGAACATTCCTTTTATACAACTCGATATATCTCAGAAATGTGTAAGATTTTATATTCTTGCGTAATTTCTGGTGTCTGCTTAGGTGATGTGATTTTGATATATCGATTGCATGACAACGTGATTAATAGTCGTTTGTTTGTTGTTGATCAAAATGATATATAATATTAAATTATCTTTCATCTGATATGTCTCCAGCTAGGATAAGAAAGTATCTGTATATTTGCCATACACACACCTATATATCAAACGTTAATTTATCATACCCAATAACAGTAATGTTTACATACCAATCACGCCATTCCCTTGCGGGGTGGCAAAGCTGTCCAGTTCTGGAGTATGACGAATAATAATTTAAATAACTCTTTATATCAGATTGCTTCTATACTGTGTTCAAATTCGTTAAAATTATATTTGGCAAAACTAGTTAATAAACTGGATTATTTATAAATAGACTTATTTTAAAACAACCAATTTGTATTGTAGCAGAAACAGTAAATTTGAAACAATTGTTTATGGTTAGTCCATTTCTATCATAAATGAATAAATACTCAAGGAAAAATTGAAAAGTCGCTTGGACACCAGAAGGTTTTAACGAAGATCTGTCAGGTTTTGGATCAGGAAATAGTTTTGTGCTTCAGATGCTGTAAATGCTTTGCAGGTTTCAAGTATACTTGCCATTATAAGTTTAGTTGTAAGTTTTAAACGATCTGTAAGACCTATTTATAAAGCTAATTTGTTGCTAGGACTATTTGTATCTGTAATGGGTTTATACGTAAAATTATCTATAAATATAAATGGTTTTATTAGCTTCTTAAATTCAATTTAGATTTAAAGAGGCTTTTAATTATTTTGCATAGTTTTAACATATATACAATAAATACATTTTAAACTGTTTTTGATACTAGACATTTTCGATGTCTATCAGAAATTATTGAAGTCCATTACAAAACTAGACTCTTGAAACATCCTTGACTTGCTTTGATTAAACGGCTGTAAAGAAAAATGGCCTCTATATAAAAGATAGACAGACGATGTATTGATGCTTTCTAGATGTGGGTCTGGAGACCCGCTACGAACTCCCTGGACAGCTCATCACTAAGCCCAAGTAACAATTTAAGTTTTATCACAATCTACAAAAGGTTATTAAGTCTAAAACTGATCGTAAAACTGTTTATACTAGATAACCCCTTAAAAGCTACAATAAACCCGGCATAAAACTAAAAAAAGACCTTTTATAAAGTTTATAAATATCTTCCTTAAAACTATCAATAAAACCAACAGTACCTACTTTAGAATCCAAATCTGCAAGATGTTTTCAAGTCTACCATAAAACCTATTATAAAATCTTCTTAAAACCGTTAGTACTTGCAATAAAATTTTAAGCCTGCTTTGAGAACATCATAAATAATTGTGTCTTTAATTCTTTGTCGAAAACTTGTTGCACTTAAACTGTCTAAATCAGAAAATGTCGTCAAGTAATAAAATATGTCTGCCTCGATTGAAATATCTGCATGTGCTAACGTTTTAAAATTTGATATTAATAAACAACCTAGTATCAAAAAATTGTCAACGCAGACCACTTATTGATAAAGTATATCAAAAAACTTTTAAAGGAATCACGCGCCTTTCATTTGTCAGCTTATTAATTATTATTTACAATTAATAAAAAAATAGTAACCCTAGTTCTAGCTTACTCGGTATGATTTTGGGCTTTTTAGGGGTTTATATGACATATTAACACATTTTAGATAGTTGCAGGCTAAATTTAAACAGTAAGAATAAGAAAAATATAACTAAACACTGTTGCCCCAACTTTGTTCAAACATGTCTGGCATCCTAATTGAACTAAAAAATTGTGTAGAAAATCCAACAATAACTAAATTTAAATATTTCATAAATTACGAAAACTTAAAAAAAGAACTCAAAAAAGAAAAATGGCAAGAAATTTATAGTAATAATGATATAGACTTAATAACAGATAAATAAATTAAAAATGAGTATATCAAACAATGCTGTCAAAATAATAAATGAGGTAAAACCAAGGAAGGTGTGCGTTACGGCTGGATTAATCAAATCAATAAATAAAAAAAATGAAATGTACAAAGAAACCGTAAAACACCCAAATGATAATAACTTAAAAACTCAATATAACACATATAAAATAAACTCGCTAACCTTATAAAAACAGCAAAGATAAAGTACTTTGAGAACCAAATTAAAAAAAACAGCAATTCTACCCAAAGTCTTTGGGAGGTAGTCAATAAATTATGCCATAAAAATAATGAAAAAAAACACATACGTGAAATAAAGACGGAATGCACAACGTAATATCAGATGAGAAGGAAATATCTAACGCGTTTGTTAAACACTATAGTGAATTGGGTGAAAAATATGCAGGTAAGATACAAATTCCAGCAGATTTTAACGAAAGCGAGAACATTTTAGAAAATTCTATGTATCTGCATCCTACCAATGTAAAAGAGGTAAGTGAAATAATAAAAAGCCTTAAACCAAAAAAATCTCCAGGCTTGGACAATATACGAGCAGAAACACTGAAAGAAATCAATGACGAAATAGTGGAACCTTTGACTTATATAATAAACAAAAGTTTCAAAAATGGACATTTTCCAAAAGCTCTAAAAGTAGGACTAATTATAGCCTTGCACACAGGCGGCCCAAGCAATGAGTTGATTAACTACAGGCCGATTTCATTAATAAGTACTATTGCGAAAATATATGAAAAAATTCTGAAAAATAAATTGTCTACTTTTTTTAATAAATTTAAAATAATTTCAAGTAATCAGTTCGGTTTTCAAACTGGTAAGTCCACAGAAGACGCTATTGCTAACTTAACACGACATGTTTATACTGCACTAGATGAAAAAATGCCATGTCTAAGTATATTCGTCGACCTTGCAAAAGCGTTCGACACAGTATCTCATAACATATTATTAAAAAAATTAGAAAACTGTGGCATAAGAGGAACTGTAAACAATATACTTAAAAGTTATCTGTCCGACCGCATTCAATACGTTAAAATTAACGAAACTATTAGCGAACCAAAATACATCAAATATGGAGTTCCTCAGGGCACCGTCCTAGGGCCACTACTATTCACAGTGTATATAAACAGTCTGTTATCGCTTGAAAGTGCCAATACATCCATTATTAGTTTTGCAGATGATACGGTCGTAACATTTAAAGCAAATTCCTGGAATAACCTGAAAATAACAGCAGAATATGAATTCAAACAAATAAAAAAATGGCTAGATTTCAATTTACTTACAGTGAACTTTAAAAAAACGCACTATATGCCATTTACTTCTTATAGTAACAACTTGCCAAACTTTGGGTCACTTCAAATTGAAAATAATTTAGAAATACCGGAAGCCGAATCGGTCAAATATCTCGGAATCAGGATTGACAGACATTTTCGTTGGGATATGCATACCAAGGATTTGATTAAAAAAATGAGGGGATTACTATCACGATTCAAATATTTGAAAACATACTTAGACGTAAAACAGCTTAAAACATTATATTATGCTTTGGTTCAATCCCAGCTTAATTATGGCATTATTGGGTGGGGAGGAGTAAACGATTGTCACCTAGAAAACATAAATAAATTACAAAAATGGATCCTTAAAATTATTTACAATAAAAATTATACTTACTCTTCAGATCTTCTGTATAAAGAAGCAGAGATATTTGACTTAAGGCAGTTATTTTGCCTAACCATGCTTTCATACAATTTTAAAAATAAGGAAAACCTATATCCTATCATACATAAATATAATACAAGAATTAGAGAACACAACTACCAAGAACTCAGATGTACGAAAACTGTTGGTCAGAGATGTTATATATACTTGGCACCCAGACTATATAACCGATTACCAAATGACATAAAGAATTCTGGAAGTTTACGATTATTTAAAACTAAAATAAAAGTGTGGCTAAAACAAAATTCTAGGCAAACAATACACGACATTATAAATCAAATATAGTAGGTAATATTTTAAGTAGCTTAATATAATTAATGTCCTACAAGTCTGTTATTTTACAATAACCACCCTATTTTGAGATACATTAAATGAAAAATAACGCCCTAGGGCGTTATGAATATCTATAACGCCCTAGGGCATTATAAAATTATAATACAACCCAAAACAAGCAAATTATGATAGCGTTATTGACAAACAAAATGCGTTGCTATGCAAAGGCTGCGTTTACAAACAATTTTGATTTTTACTCTCTTTTAAATCAAATCGTTCTGAATATAATAGATGTCAAATTAATAAATCGTAAATGTCAAAAAAAAAAAATAAATTCGAATTAAATAACAGACTTGCAGGACATTAAACGTTGAAGGCACCACGGGTGTTATAGGATAATGACGCCCTCGGTCAACGTACATTCCCTCGGGCCAGTGGCCCTCGGGATTGTACACTGCCGACCTCGGTGCGTTATTATCCTTATAACACCCTTGGTACCTTAATAACTATAATAATTGTTAATAACGTACCATAAATAAATTAATAGATTCCTACATAAAAAACGCAATATAGTTTTAAGTGAATAAATGATTATGTGTAAGGATGCGTGTATGTGTAATTAGCAAATTACTAACCTTAAATGTGTTTATATTTAACTCTAAATTTAAGTTGTATACGTCACGCACAAATCGACCTAGATCGATTTCAGTGACTTTGCACATGTTTATTGCTCTCATCTGTTTTGTTATTATTAAGAATTATTATATTATTGTCATTTTTGCAAATAAACATATTATTATTATTATTATTATTATTATGGTTTCCCGCTGCCGGACAGGGCTTCGTGGCCTCCGACACCACACGGTAGCCGCGCCGGCTAATTCATTACAGCCACTCTCCACGACCTGTGGAGTTAGTGACTGTAAACACCTGAATCATGTGCCCTAAGCAGACGAAGATAACCGCCTTCTGCATCTGACCTGCCAACCATTCTGCCGAATTCTGACAGGCCGGTATGATCTTTAATTCTGAGAGCAGCGAAGGCTTCATCCCTCCGAGTACGCCGATTATTAGGACGACCATCTTGACCGAGTAGTCTGGGTACAGCACTTGGAGCTCATACCGGAGATCACGATATTTGGTCCGTTTTTCCCCCTCCTTCAAAGCGATGTTTGTCTCAGCAGGTGCTGAGAATTCGATGACAAACATCACTTTGTTCTGATGGTCGAGGAGTACTATGTCAGGCTTGTTGGCTTGAATTAGCCTGACGGTCGGGAACGAGTAGTTCCAATAATTATTATTATTATTATTATTATTATTATTATTATTATTATTATTATTATTATTATTATTTTTTTTTTTTTTTTTTTTTTTTTTTTTTTTTCGGTTTCCCGTTGCCGGACAGGGCTTCCGTGGCCTCCGACACCACACGGTAGCCGCGCCGGCTAATTAATTACAGCCACTCTCCACGACCTGTGGAGTTAGTGACTGTAAACACCTGAATCATGTGCCCTAAGCAGACGAAGGGACCCCAAGATAACCGCCTTCTGCATCTGACCTGCCAACCATTCTGCCGAATTCTGACAGGCCGGTATGATCTTTAATTCTGAGAGCAGCGAAGGCTTCATCCCTCCGAGTACGCCGATTATTAGGACGACCATCTTGACCGAGTAGTCTGGGTACAGCACTTGGAGCTCATACCGGAGATCACGATATTTGGTCCGTTTTTCCCCCTCCTTCAAAGCGATGTTTGTCTCAGCAGGTGCTGAGAATTCGATGACAAACATCACTTTGTTCTGATGGTCGAGGAGGACTATGTCAGGCTTGTTGGCTTGAATGAGCCTGACGGTCGGGAACGAGTAGTTCCAATAAATTCGGCACCTCTCGTTCTCGACAACGGACTCAATATCTCCGGGGATGTAAGGCAGCACTGGTGTTTGATCTACCCCGTACGAGTGCCTTAGATGGTAGTATAGCACTCGTAAAGCCGCGTTATGGCGGTGGATGTAGGCCGAAATCGCGTATATCGGGCATGCTGAAAGCAAATGCATCAGCGATTCCGGCGCCTGACGGCAGGTCCTGCAGTTGATATCAGGGACCTCTACACCCATTACGCGGCTTCGGTAGACCAAGGTGTTTATTACACCATCCTGACAGGCCACAATGAATCCCTCGGTCTCCGACTTAAGCCCAGCTGACCTTAAAAAGGCGAATGTCAGCCTAGTCGATAAACCCAGTGTTTCTATGTTCTTATAGAACACACCGTGCATGGGTTTATCGACATGCTGCCTGAACAGATTCTCCTGTTCGGCAGCTTTTATTTGGGCTTTCAGACGATTTGGCTGAAGCTCGGTGACTGACTCTGGATCAGCACCGCGCCGGCCACCTCGTCTGACGTCGAATACGAGACCAAGTTCATCTGCGGCTCTTTTTGCTGCCTTAAACAATCCTGCGCCCACCCCTGCGATTTCGTGATCTCTCACTAATAGCAGGAGCGGATCCGAGCTCCTGAGGATGTTACATGCCATACTCAGCGCTACTCTGCCATGCATACACTCCAGGCCCAAGAGTCCTCGGCCCCCCCGATGACGTGGGAAGTAAACACGAGGAACGGACGATCTAGGATGAATACTCCTATGGATGTTCATCATCTTGCGGGTATCTCTGTCTAGTTGGCGCAGCTCATCTACAGTCCATTTTACTACTCCAAAGGAGTAGAGCAGAACAGGAACGGCAAGCATGTTAGTGGCAGACGCCTTATTCTTCCCCGAAAGTTCGGAGGACCAAATCTTTCGGAGTAGGCGTCTGTACTTGCCGCGGAGAGACTCCTTTATTTGTTTCACATCCTGGATGTGATGTTGTTGCACACCCAGGTATGTGTAGGTCTCCCCGGCATCCAGATGTCTCAGAATGCTTCCGTCTGCGAGCTGCGCATCTTCAGAGAATTCCCCGCATCGCCCTCTCTTGAGGTGGACGACCGCGCACTTGTCCAACCCGAACTCCATACCAATGGCCCGCGTGTACTCCTCGACCACCCTTAGAGCATTTTGAAGTTCACGCTCACCGGAGGCATACAGTTTGAGGTCATCCATATAGAACAGATGGGTGACCTTATGCCTCCGGTTGCTGGGTGGGCCACAGTGGTACCCGCGGGTTTGGCGGAGTTCAACAGATAACGGCAGCAGTGAGATGCAAAAGAGGAGGGGACTCAGAGAATCTCCCTGGAATACTCCTCTTCTGAATGCTACCTGTTCTGTCGTAACCCGCTGTGCACCTGATGTTATGGTGAAGCGGGTCCTCCAGAGTGGCAGCAGTTGTTCTATGCATCTCACTAGTGGCTCTGCTACCGCAAGACATTTGAGCAAATGTAACAATAGTTCATGCGATGTTGTGTCAAATGCCTTACGATAGTCAATCCAGGCCATCGATAGATTCCGCTTGTATTGCACAGAATCCTGTGTAATACAGCGGTCTACCAGCAGGCTGTCTTTACAACCTGCCATGCCCTTCTTGGCGCCACGCTGCTCGTATATCTGCTGGAAGACCGGATCAACCTGCCGTAGTGTCCGAGCGTACAGGATACGTGTAAATATCTTGTAGCCGGAGTTCAGACAGGTGATTGGCCTATAATTCCTTGGGTCGGACAGATCACCCTTTTTGGGAATAAGCACGGTACGTCCCTCGACAAACCAGTCCGGGATTGGCTGCCCCTCATTCAACCACGTGTTGAAAACTCGGGCCAGACGACGGTGAGTGGAAGGAAATTTTTTCCACCACCAGTTGTTTATGCCGTCTGGACCCGGGGCAGCGAAGTTCTTGGTGCCAACAAGAGCTTGCTGGACTTCCTCCGGACTGATTGCCGCGCACACTTCTTCTGGCCCTTCAAAGGTTCTGTGACAGAGAGCCTCGAAGTGTGCTATTGCTGGAGTGTTGCTATCGAACGGACGTGTCGTTTCGTAGATTCCTTTCCAGAAGTTTTCGACATCGGCTACAGTTGGTGGATTATCGACAACACGCTGTGGCTCTTGAAATAGGCGGGAAGGATTCGTACGGAACAAAGCATTTTGCTCCATACTTCGTACCCGCCTATTTAGCTTCTTTTTGATAGCCATAAGCGCTCGAATCCTATCTAAACAGTGCTGCTTAATAGTGAGCATCACTGTCAGATTTAGAGTGTGGTGTTGGCGTCTGAGTCCGGCTGCTGTTCGCCGGACTTTAGGCGTAAATGCCTTGCCAGTGGTTACGTATTCTACCACACTCTGGATTCGAGAAGCGTGTTGTCTGGCCAACTGTATTTTGCCTTCGATCTTTTGTACACGCCGCTTAGCCTTTTCGATACCGCTCGAGGCATTGTTTGTCCTCTCGCGGGGAACGAGTTGGCTAGCAGCGTTGTACACGGCAGTGTTGATCTGCCAGATGTCGGCGTCTTCTGGCAATTCCTCATCGATGACAGCGTCCATCCGCGCCAGGTCTTGTGGCTTTAGGATAGCCCTGCTGTTAAGGCTAACCCTCGTCCTTAAGTCAACATCGGCGTATCTTCTAGGATGTTCCCCAACAGGTATTTGCCGCGGTGGAAGTGCGGCTGGCACTTCTTCCTGCTGCCGGGGTGCCCTTACGTAGCCTGTCCTGCGCAGGAAGGATACTTGGTCTCTGAGCTGTTGCTCAGAGAAGGCGCGATGCTCTGGATGCATGTCGCACCAGACATCGTGCAATCGCGCCATGTATCCCCTGCGCGCAGGTTCGCTGCTCTCATAGCAGGTCAGCAAGTCATCTCGAAGTTCCCTCGTCCACTTAAAGCGTCCTTGTACATTGCGTGCGTCGTCAACATTGAGACCATCCGGTATGGCCCCTCCAACTTGTCTCTGACCCCCATCCGAATGGGGTCTATTGTGAGGGGCCCTTTCTCTGTTTGTTGGAACCAGAGACCTGGGTCTCAAGATGGTTAGCCCTGAGACCCACGTCCGACATCTGTCAGGCAGAGTTACCTCTGCCTGTCCAGGTACACCGCGTGGAGGCTGCCGGTCCGCTTTCCGTACCCTTATTATTATTATTATTATTATTATTATTATTATTATTATTATTATTATTATTATTATTATTATTATTATTATTATTATTATTATTATTATTATTATTATTATTATTATTATTATTATTATTATAGTTAACAGAAAAAAACATGGCTGAAAAATTAATAAAACTGTTTATTTTAATAGAATACCCTATTAAGAGTTTGAGACTTTAGGAAATATTTTTATAAAACAAAAGGTTTTGTTAAATTCCAATTGCTCCACTTTATTACTATTTTAAAGCCTGTAAGACTTTACCCAGCCTTACTTCTCTTCTTTAAAACTTTTAATATTTTTATAAAACAAAAGTTTGTTAAATTCCAATTACTCCACCTTATTACTATTTTAAAGCCTGTGAGACTTTACCCAGCCTTACTACTCTTCTTAAGATTTGTCTCTGACAATCTCTAATTCAAATTTACTTAGCTTAGATAACATAACCTAAAAAACATTATTTATTTCGTGTGTTTTTGAGTGTGCGATCATTAATTTCTTGTTATTTCTGTGATTATAGCGTCAATTGAGCAAGAAAAAGTGAAAAACTACAAGTAAGTAGATTTTAAACAGTTTCGCCGCACTGAACTGTTTAAATTAGAATCAGCAATCACAAAATGGCGTTTACTATGCGTTAAATCCCCCCTCCCTCAAAGTTTAAAGGCGTAAGTGGGGGGACCAAAGGATTTATAAGTGCTTTATAAAAACCAAAAAGTTTTAACGTAGCTTAATAAAGCTACCAAAAAACTATTAGGTTTTAAGGAACTTTTACCAATTATCGTTAAAAGCAAATAGTATTTATGATAACATATATTAATATCTAAATGTTCGTTGTGGCATTTTCTTAATTTGTCTCTGTTTCTTAATGGGATGCTCTGCCACATGTATTTTCTTCTAAACAATGTCTGAAATCTACAAAGTAATAAAATTAACCAGTATTTTACTGGAAAATAACCTCTACGCCTGTGACTTTTACGTCAAAGGATCAGTTAGAGGGTGGTTTTTGACAAATAATGAATAAGAACAAAAATATAAAAATGACGTATTTTGCTGACGTTTCGGAAAACGAATCTGTTTCCTTTCTCAAAGCGTATTATAATGTTTGTGTCCTGTGTATATTAAATACACAGCTTTAAGAATATATTTGTTATATTCAGTATCCATAGATACTTACTGCTTACACCGAACTTTTGATATATTTAGTTGATAGTTTTATTTTAAACAATGTTGAGTTTGTTAAGCGGCTATAATACTATTGAATGACGATAACTGCGTGTCGAATTGTTCCGTAGATGTTTGCACAACCTGGCTGCCGATGTTAAAAGAAGAACTTAACACCTAAAACCTAAAGATTTATATACCACAAAACTTAAAATATTTAAAATCTACTATAAAACTTAATGAGTTAATTGTGGTTTTGAATAATGCAGCAATTTAGTGGCTATAAAACCAATAGGTCTTAAAGAGCAAAGAGGTTTAACAAATTGCTTTAAAGATAACTTGAAGGCCTTTTTTAAGTACATATTATCTGCAGATAAATTGGTATGCACAAAAGAAATAATAAAACCCAGTTCGGTTTATTTACCTTCTTAAATCTGTGATAAAACCCGATAAATACTTGTTGGCATTTAAATTGTTACTTTGGAGGAGCTGTTAAAAAAAAGGGTGTGCGCCTAACAGATAACCGCTACAGATGACGAGATGCTGCCAACAAAGAGAGATCAACTAAAATAATTCATGAATAAGAAGAAGAAATCTAAAAGGCAGATCTTAGTTACATAACACCTCGATAAGACGTTTATTATAATAAATTTGTCTGAAGTTGCGTGTTTCAAGCATTTTACGTTTTCTTCTCTCCTTTCTTAACTTAATATATAGGTTGAGTATAAAGTTCTCAAACGGATTCGTCTTGATGGCAGTTCTTTTATATCTCAAAGGTTTTAATACGGTTTTATTACAGCCTTGTCAAGCCCATATGTGGTCGTCTCTACTGTATTTGCACTTATCTAGGGAATAAATTATTTGTAATAGTTTAGAAAAAGACTATTTAGTCTTTTATTTAAGTTTATTTAAACTTCAATTAGAGTAAAACGTTCTAGATTACTAATATTTTTAGAATATATAGTTCAGTGAGAGGACTGTAAATGACAATTAGGTTTTATTTAGATGACCGACCATATTCAGGCTCAATCGTAATTATTACTAAGTAATAATTTTCAATTTTTCTTTAGCAAATTAAGGTACAATAAAAAATAACTGCTAAAAATGGCACTGGAAACCGGGAAGCATACTATTTTCCTATTTATTTTCTGATTAACGCGTTTACGCAAATTTTGTCTACTTTTGTGTGGATATTAAGCCATCATTATTATTTCTGGGGCGCGTTTGCTTTTTGAGCCTATCATCTTTTGTAATTTTAACGATAAACTGTTAGTTAATTTTATCTTCGTAATGGACTAGTCTTTGCTTAAATCAGATTAGAAAGAATAAACGCAGTAATAAAATTATTATAATTCCTTCGAGGACATTCTTATAGCTTCTCACTACTGATAGGGACTTACAAGGATTTTAAAAACCAGCTTTAAAGTAGCCTCCTTGGTGCTTTCTAGAAAGAAAAGAAGCTCATAAAGAAGTCCATCTGGCTTTAAAATGGGTTTTAAGGAAGGTTTTACAACAGTATGGACAAAGTCTTCAAGGAATTTTATTAGATAATTGAAAAAGGGTGACGGCCCTTGTAGATATTTAAGAAACCAAGAAATTATTACATGCTTTAGCAACATTTTAAAAGCCAAATGGTTATTTGAAAGTTTTATTGCAACTTACTGCAACAATAATTAAGTTAATTTTGAAATTACTGTAATAAATGCAAATGTTACTTGAGGGCAAAATAGTTTTATAAAAAATCATTTTTTTTAAATATAAATGGGAATATCCTTTTTATTTACTGATCGGTTTTGTTGTAAAACAGTAGGGTTCTTCAATTAAAACAAAATATGTTTTTATACAAGAATATATAATATATTAGATATTTAGATACACGCAAATAAATAAATTTTTCTTATAAAACAAATACTGTTGTGGCAAGAAATCAAAGGCTGTTCGTAAATAAATTATTCTTGCAACAAAGATATTTGTTTACACAACACAACCAACAGAAGGTGAGGTAGAATCAGATGAAAAGCCAATTAAATCAGAAATACAGGACATAAAAATAATGTTTTCCACAATTATGGAGAAACTTAATGATATAAATAATATTAAAAAAGAAATAGTAGACCTCAAGGAAAATGTGAAATTTATGAGTGATCAGTACGGTACTATACAAGACACTTTAAAAGAAAATAATGAAATGATTACCAACATGAAGAAATCTATTAATTTTTTAGAAAAAGAAAATTCCAATAAAGACAACATTATAGAAGATCTTAGTTACAAAATAAATAAACTAGAACAATACAGCCGAAATAAAAATGTAGAAATCAATGAAATGCCATTGAAACCAAACGAAAATTGCCTAGAAATAGTAAAAAATATAGCGAAAACAATAAATATAAAATTGGAAATAAGTGATATTGAATTTGCTCATAGAATTCAGATAAAAAATAAAGATAAAATTCCCCCAATAGTCGTGCAATTCGTATCAAAGAAAAAAAGGGATGAGTTTTTATCAAAGAGACACGTCATAATGTTTAAAGATTTACCATCTCAAACAAAAGTGTATATTAATTAACACATTTCTCCCGCTC
Source organism: Rutpela maculata (assembly GCA_936432065.2). Lineage (NCBI taxonomy): Eukaryota > Metazoa > Arthropoda > Insecta > Coleoptera > Cerambycidae > Rutpela > Rutpela maculata. The sequence continues at coordinate 137,744,119 of OW386289.2, forward strand.
TCAAGAGTCTATTGATGATTACAAAACAAATGGCCCGAGAAACATATCATAAGTATGTATGGTTCCGAAAAAATAAAATATTAGTTAGAAAAGTAGAGGATTCCCCAGTGATAGTAATTGAAAGTGAAAGAGATCTACAAAAGTTGCAAAAGAAAAGTAATCTTAGTCCGGACTTGTCTAATAACAACGCAAGTGTTTAAATATCCTTTTTTTGTACTCTTACTTATCTCTTTAGAAAATATCGATTTTTGTTCTGTGTTAAACTTACTAGATATTTCTTATAATTTGTGTATATTTAATTCTTATCTTCTGTATTATGGATACCTATTTAATAAATTTAGAAAATGCAAATAAAATTACTACAATAAATGCACATGATATAGATGAAAGTAAAAATTATTTATTAGATAACAATAAGGCTGATACAAGCTCTATTTATTTTTTACATACAAATATCAGAAGTATAATGAAAAATTTTGAATCTTTGGAGGTTTTCTTACATACTTACAGAAATATATATCACGTAATTATACTAACCGAAACATTTAATATTACAAATATTAAACTTTTCTGTCTTGAGGGCTACTCTATTTATTATAATAAGGGGGAAATAAATAAGAACGATGGAGTTGTTATACTTGTGAAAAATAGTTTGAATCATACCAGTAATATAATTTCATATTCAAATTTTAAAATCTTAAGGCTTACATTAGTTGCAAATAAGCAAAAATTTGGCGTAACCGGTATTTACAGACCTCCCTCATATAACTTTCAAGAATTCATTACACATTATACAGACTATTTACGTAATTATTGTAATCTGAAAAATGAAATCATCATGGGAGATTTTAATATTAATATATTACAAAATAATGAGGTAAGTGAACAATATCTAAACCTTATGGCCGAATATGCTTTTTCACCATATATAAATGACTTTACACGAATTGAAAATAATAGCAAGTCATGTATTGACCATGTATTTATCAAAACAGATATTAATCCAGAAAATATACTCCCAATAATATTGCATAGCAAAATAAGCGACCATTTCCCTCAAATAGTGAGAATGTCACTACATGAAAAATCGGAAAATAATTTAAATACGGGTCATAAATCGCAAAACACAATAAATATCATTAACTACAATATATTACATAATTATTTGTCTAATAACGTAAATTGGGACGATATTTTACAGGTAGATGACGTTAATAATGCTGCAGAGATATTTATAGATACTATTAAACAGGCAATTAGAATATCTAGTGAACAAAAAATTCTTAAACATAGATACAGAAAACGAAAAAGCTGGATTACGCAGGGAATAATGAATTCAATTAATTTTAGAGATGAACTTTATAGACAAACACTTAAGAATCCGAATAATTTTCAACTTAAAAATCAGTATAAATGTTATAGAAATAATTTAAACAAATTAATAAAAAAAAGTAAACAAGATTTTTATAAACAAAAAATTAACGAGAATATAAACAATACTGCAAAAATATGGTCTTATACAAATGAACTCTTAAACAAAGAAAAATCTTCTGAAAACAAAATAAAACTTATTAAAACTGAAGCCCAGAACACTATAAAAGATGAAAAAGAAATTGCAAATTATATGAATATTTTTTTTACCGATGTGGGTACAAAGACAGCTAACGATATAAAAGTAACTAACTACAAACATAGGTTAAAAAATAAAATTAAAGATACTATTTTTCTACACCCCGTAACTGAAAATGAGGTAATAAATTATATAAATAAATTAAAATCTGATACATCACCTGGTAAAGACGGAATAAATTCAAAAACACTGAAACATATTAAAAACCTCATAGTCACTCCATTAACTAAAATCTTGAATCTGTCCTTTTCCAGTGGTATTTTTCCCGATGTATTAAAAGAAGCTATTGTTAAACCAATACACAAGGGAGGTGACATTGATCAGGCAAACAATTATCGACCTATCTCACTAATTTCAAATATAGCCAAAATATTGGAATATGCCATCAAAGATATAATAATGAGTTTCTTTAAAAAACATAACATATTAGCAAAACAACAATTCGGTTTTCAAGAAAAATTGTCTACACAGGATGCTATTAATAAATTAATTGGTCAAGTATATCAGAACGTCGATAAATCAAAACCTTCGTTAGCAGTCTTCCTCGACCTAGCTAAGGCCTTCGATACTATATCTCACAAAAAATTAATTACTAAATTGCCGGCATATGGTTTTAGAGGTAAAATATTGGAACTAGTAAAAAGTTATTTACATCAGAGAGTACAATATGTAAAGAATGGGAATACGACCAGTGAGCCGTTAACTCTGAAAAGCGGGGTACCGCAGGGTACCGTACTAGGCCCCATTCTTTTCATATTGTATATAAACGACCTATTTGATTTAGAAGAAGACTGCAATATTGTATCATATGCCGACGACACTGCCCTGTATGTCGAGGGAAACTGCTGGCAAGAGGTAAAAAGAAAAAAGAGAAATTGCTACAAAATATTAAAGCATGGTTAGATGATAGTTTACTTATGCTAAACTATAGTAAGACCAAATTTCTAACCTTTTCATCAAATACAGTTGGGCAACCAAATTTCAATAAAATTAAAATACATAGGTACACGTGTCGCATTCCAGAGGACTGTAATTGTAATATTAACATTGAGAGAACCACTTCTATAAAATATCTTGGAATAATTGTCGATTGCCATTTAAGATGGGACGAACAAATATATGCAGTTTGTAGTAAATTGAGGAAACTTATCTATGTTTTTAAAACATTAAAAAACGTACTAAACCTTAGGCTACTGCGAATGGCATATTATGCTTTAGTACAATCTATAATAACATATGGTCTCTTAGTATGGGGGGCTGCCTATAACACGATATTAAGAAATGTCTCAACCATTCAAAAACTTCTAATGAAAATAATACTGTCTAAACCAATGCGATACCCAACAATACAATTATTCAATGAGTTTGGAGTTGACAATATTCAACAGTTATATACGCTTGAAATACTTAAGTATGTGTTTAAAACCAGGCCACTGAACTCACCAATACATAGTTACGCTACAAGGTTTATATCAAATAACAGCTGTATTCCACCTTTAATGAAAAAAAGGATAGGTCAGAGAAATTTCAGTTATTTTTCAACCAAAATATATAATGAACATTGAACATAAAAAATTTCAGTAATACATCCTATACTTATTTTATGAAAATGTGTAAAGAATGGGTACACGAAAATCGTGTCCTTATCAACCACTTATTTGATCAAATATAACAGCCCTCAAATAAAAAGATAAAAAAAAAAAAACAAATAAAAAGAGAAAAAAAAATACATAAATAATTAAAAAAACAATAATGATAAAAAGGTAATACTTAATTAAAAATATAAATATATAAAATATAAAAAGTAAATAAATGAAAATAAAAAGCAACTACCCTAATATTATAGAGCTTGATTATTAGTCTTTTGTTATTTGTTTTGTTCTTTCTATTTAATAATATATTGCTTTAGTCTTTTTTAGTTTGTATCGCCTACATAATTTATTTATTGATAAGAGATTGTGTTACGTAGTTAATTATAGGTGCACATATTTTAATATTTTTAATGATTTTTTAGCAACATATTTTACTGTGTATTTTATTATTCCGTAGTGTTTATGGTAATTTGCCAAAGACAAGTTTTGTTTCTAAAACTTAATTGGCAAATTTATATTCTTTCTGATTGTGTATAATTTTCTGAAATAAATATTATTATTATTATTATTATTATATGAAGAATTTATTTAGTTGCGTATATATAGATAGCGGCAGGCAAGTACGTATATCGAGCCAGGTTTATACGCGAAATAAATTGACATCCGACCGCAGGTTGAGCCCCCACCAAAAAAAAAAATTAGTTTCTTTTTCCGGTTAGCGCGCGCGCCGTTCGGAATTTTCGTCTGCCAGCGTAATTGGGGTATGTGAAGTACATAATATACTAACTACCTATGCGGACAGATATCGATAATCATTCGATTTAAAAATAAATGCCCCCCCCCCTATCCCTCCACCATACCAAAAAGTTCCAGAGAAAAAAATTTTGTATTTATATGGTCTCTTCGATTACCGACTGGCAGACGGTAACCACTCGTCATCGAATTTGCGCGCTATTTCCTAGACTATAGTTATTCGAAATTCATTTACTAACACAACGATATGACATTTTTTCTTTACGAGCAACATTTACGGTTTTAGAAATGTGCCAATCAAATGCAATATATTCGTTGTTTTCGTATTTGTGGAAAGTACAGCTCATTTTAAATCAAATGTAGATTTAGTTAAAATAAAATTATAAGTCAAATCATATCATTGTTTATAAACACAATGTAGACATGACATGTGATTAATTTGTAATTTTGCCTACTGAATCTGCATTCGATTGACATAAATGTTTTTTTTCGCGTTTATAAATTATAAATACTATGTACTTTACTAATGTAAAGATTTATAGGTCAAAATGTCACTTTAATAGCAAACGTTTTCGATACTTAAAGTAGACAGGGGATTTACTTCAGAGTAACTCGGAAGATATTAAAAAATAATTTGTATTACATAAAATTTATGCGCATGCAAAATAATCAGTTCATGTTTCCATTTGAGTCAATAAGTATGATGCGAGTAAGAAATATACAGATGAAAAATTTCCATTTTCAGGGAGTGAATTTTGCCGTTTCTGTGATCCGACACCATAACCTTTTAAAGTACATTAGTAAAACTCTAATATTCAGGAAAGATATATCTGCACAGAAGTATTTAGTACCTATAATAAAAAATACATTTATTAATTCAGCAGTCGAATATGTGGAATAACGGAAAAGCTGGAGTTTTTGAACATTCGACCGGAGTTTGGAAGCACTAATGGCAGATCATTAGGGCCCAGGTAATCTGCACCACTTTTTTTTCTAAACGAAAGATAAAAATAATAAATCATTGTGGTCTCCATGAGCATTTTCTCTTCATGCAATTCTGATTACGGTATACTGCCGATAGATAACGGCCCAAATGTGGCGAAATCTCATAATGTATGATGCGCCATTTTCTCATTATTCAACGTTTTCATTTGATATTTCTGTTATTTGTCACCCTGTGCCTTATATACCACGCGTATATCTACCTAAATCTATGACCAACCGTGGAAACAATGGCGTACCACGTGCCTTTCCTTATGCAATTCAACGTCGTATTTCATTGGTTTTACACTTTTTATTACAAGCTTTTATTTAATTTGCGTGTATGTTAGTTAGTATGTATGTTAGTATGTTTGGTTTAAATCTTGCAAGTTTATTTTGAATCACTTAACGACGTGCAGTTGAACTGAAATTTTGCATACACGTATAGTTCCGGTGACAATACAATAATAATAATAATACAGTGGAAGTATAGTAACGACAAAAAAATTTTAAAAAATTTTTATTGTTCAAATGGGCTTAGAATGTCATGAAACGTCGAGTTTGAGCGAAAAAAATTTCTGTCTGTCTGTCGATCTGTCGGTCTGTCTAACTTTTTTTTGTGCGCACGTTTACTGTGGAACCGTTTGAGATATTGACTTGAAATTTGGTACACGAGATCTAGAACTAGATTATATTTTCATCTTGTTCCATCGAAGCGTTGAGGGGTAAATTGGGATAAATTTGGGGTAAATGGGTAAATCAAGCAGGTAAGAGTCGATAAAATTGGTATTTAGTATATACAAGAGAAGCTAGGGTCTCAAAAAAATTTTTGGCATTAGCCACTCCCACCCTCTTATTAAAGGTGTGTGTACAAGAACCAAAAACCTCAAAATATTTTTTTACTTCATCCACCCCCACTACCACCCCCCTATCACCCCCCATTACCCCACTACCGATGTGGGGTATCGTTTTGTGGGTTTTGGGGTAGAGGATTTCAAATAGTATATTATTAAAGTTCCATAAACAATTATTTCCACATACAAAGTTTTTTCGTTGTGAGTGACATGGATAGAGAATCTGGATGTGGAAGTAGTGATTCCTTGGGCAGCGGTTTTTTTATATCGGATAGTGTATTCATTCATACATTGCATTCTAAGAAATGGTGAAGGATCCGGTATTATTTTAAGTAAGGACGACGCAATGAATATAAAACTAATTAAGACCTAACTAAAAATTTAAAAATTAAATTAAATATAAAAAAAGGTTTTTAAAAATAAGCTTTTATTATTACTTAAGTGTAAGTACTAAAACGAAAAAAATAAATTGTAAATAGAAAAAAAAAATACTTATTTAGGTACACTTGATTTAAAAAAAAAGTAATACAGCTCTTAGATAAGGAAATGGCCTTTTTTAGTTGTCTAAATTGTTCTTTTGACAGAAATTATTGAAGTTAACTTAATAATGGAAATATAGATATCAGTCGGTTGTAATTACGTAAGTCGACTATGTTGATAAAAATTTTAAAAACTCTAGGAATAGACTAAAAATAAAACCGACATAAGTTCAATGATATTAAATGCATATTAGATGAGATTACTAAATTTATCAGTAATATTGGTTGTTTTGTTTTAAGTAATAACTATATAAATAAACAGTCTTATTTTTAATAGAATTATTTTTTAAATATAACATTTTGAATAAAAATTTGAAACACAAATGAAGTAAAAAAATATTTTGAGGTTTTTGGTTCTTGTACACACACTAAATCACTTTTTTTTTCACCCCCTTTAAGAAAGGTGTGGGGGTGATAAAATTTTTTGAGACCTTGTAGCTTCTCTTGTATATACTAAATACTAATTTTATGGACTCTTACTTGTTTGAGTTATCTATTTACCACCATTTACCTCAACCCTTCAACGGAACAAGACAAAAATAATCTAATTCCAGATCACGTTAAAATACATACGTGTACCAAATTTCTTCAAGTCAATATCTTAAACGGTTCCAGAGTAATCGTGCGTACAAAAAAAGTTACAGATAGACCGACAGACAGAAATTTCTTTTTCTCTCAAACTTAGAATCTCGATGTTTCATGATATTCTAAGCCTATTTGAACAATAAAAATTCTCAATTTTTTTTATCGTTACTATACTTCCACTGAATGTGGAATAAAATTGGTAAAAACGTAAAATTTTTAAGAATCAAAACTTGAGTATTAATAAACTTCATCTTGAAAAAAATTGTGACAGTTGACGTCTAGATAATGACTGTTATCAATATTTTTTTTATAAGAGTCATGTTTACATTGCTAAAATAAGTACTTTTTTTGAAATCAAGTGTACTTGCAATCTCTGTCGAACAAAATTAATGCCTGTATGAACTTCTTCCGCGCTACTAGCTTTTAAGACAATTAATTCAACATAACTTATTTTTATCGTTTTAGTATACCTAAATAATGATAAAAACTTGTTTTTAAAAAGTTTTTTTTACATTTAATTTAATTTTTTAACTTGTCAACGTGTGTGTTAAGACCTAAATTATTTAAATAATCTCAACTACAATTTTAAAAATCTGTTACCAAATTACTATAACGAAGTTCTTAATGGATTTTCGATGAATATTGATCATTTTAATGTACTACAAAAGAAAGACATTTTTAATGTTTTATCAATCCAAAACTAATAATGTTATCGTGGATTCCTTTACACTGTTCTATAAAGTAATTCTTAGTTTACTTACAAGTGTTCAATATGTGCTCCAAGTGCCACACGGCACACATCAAGGCGATAGTCCAGTTCATTTCAAACCCGCTGCAACATATCTGCATTGATACTTTCCACAGCTCGCGTGATACATGTCTCAATTCAGCTAAATCGTCAGGAAGCGGAGGGGCGTAAACCTTGTCTTTTACAAATCTGCAAAGAAAAAAAGTCGCACGGTGTAAGATCGGAGCTCCTTGGTGGCCACCATTTGAAAGCAAGGTGGACGTTTGTTGTGCGGCCTTCCAGCGCTGTGAAGTGTTTCAGTTAGATATTTTTCAAGTCAGGTGTCATTGCTGCAGTGCTCCATCCTGTTGGAAGATGACTTTTGTCTTTACATAAACACCCTGTCGTTGCAATTTTTTGTACCAATCGTTGATTGACTGTCAGGTAGGTGTGCGATAAGGACGTTGAACACCCGTTGCGAAGTTCGTTTTAGCAAATTCAAACACACAATATGATTTCTCTTCAACGTATGCAGCCATCTTACCTATTATACTTACAGTACTACCAGCTGTCTTATCGACACTTCTACAGTTTCTCAACCTAACGGCGCAAAATGCATGCCGATATTACAGATAACTTTTGTTTTATGAAACATTAACAGTGTCTGCTTCTTTTGTAGTAACCCTGTACATATTGAATGGATTACGCGAATCTACTAAAAATATGGTCCCGCTGACATTCTCGTCTGTACCATGTTGTCGATAAGCCATACAAAACCAGCGGCGTAGCAAATAAATTTATTCTGTCAAATATTAACTAATTTTCAGTTTAAATTATTATTTTTCTATTTCTATTTATGAGATGCATGTAGTCAGATTATAACTTTATAGTTTCAAATTAGAGCTTAATTTTCATTATAATATTATAATAAAATTTTAAAGGTAAAAATATTCAAGTACAAATATACATAAAAAAAGAAGATAAACTATTTAAAAAAAAAAAAATATCGATGACAAAGAATTTTTTATTCGAAGAAAATTTTCATCCAATCTCCAGTCTCTCTGTCAATGAAACTTTATTACCTAATATCTATATTGAAAGCGGTTAAACATACAATACGTTTTCATTTTTGCACCGACTTTAGTTTCAATATATAAGTTTAATCAAAATCTGTTTGTTTTCAAGTCGGATAATATACAATTTGTCCATTTGACTACTTTTTAGTCAACTGTTTGCGAAAAATAAGTCATTCTTGATGAAGAAGTCTGCTTTACTTGAAACCCCTACTTTTATACTCTATTAGATTTTTCAGGAAAAATTGAATTTGTTTTGAGGATAATTTTTAAAAGATTTTATGAAAATTTCAGAGATCAGAATGGTAAAATATACGTGAAATTAAGAACCTCCTTATAGTTAAATATTTTTTATGAGTTGGCTTGTTTCTTAATAACATACTTGTGAAAAAAATTGAAAAAGATTATTGTGTTTCTGAACATGGCTTGGCGAATTATGATAAAGAAGCATTTTCTTCCATCGTAATTCATTTGTCTGTTGTTAAGAAACGCATCATCTCAGTATTGATTCTGAGGTTAATACTATATTACAAAATTAATGTCTTCGATGAAAAAATGTTTCCAAATTCAAGAGCAATCGAGTGTGAAGTCATAAAAATGGAAGTTTCAGGACAAGGATACTTCTTAATCAATTTTTTTGCATAGAATTAACGTTGTTTTAAAAAATGGCGCAGCATGCTTTTAAAAATTTTATTCCTTCTTTCTGATAGCTCCTCTACTTTGGCACCTTTTCCAGCTAGTACCCGCCACATTAGTGAAAAAACCGGATTCAAATCAGACCAGTAGTTTTAGAGACATAATATATACAGACACGAGGACATATGGGCAAACACCCAACCGAACTGAGTCCTTTTTGAAGTCGACTAAATAGGAGAAAGGCAACAGTATATTTTAATATAAAAAACCGCTGCCCAAGGAATCACTACTTCCACATCCAAGTCTCTTACAAAAAAATACTATATTTGCACTCCACTATGTGGAAATAATTGTTTATGGAACTTTAATAGTATAATATTTGAAATCATGTAACCCAAGAACCCATAAAAGTATAAGCCACATCGGTAATAGAGGAAGGGTGAAGTGAAAAAAATTCTTGATAACTTTGGCTCTTGTACACACACTAAATCACACTATTTTTTCACCACCTTCAATAATGGGGTGGGGGTGGTAATGGAGGTGGCTAATGCCAATTTTTTTTTTTTGAGACCGGTTCCAGAGTACTCGTGAGCACTAAAAAGATACAAGACTAACATACAGACCGATGCGACAGACAAACTTATTTTGCTCAGACTTAAAATATTGAGGTTTCATGATATTCTAAGCCTATTTAAACAATGAAAATTTCCAAAAATTTTTTTTGCGTTAATATACTTCAACTGAATGTGGAAGTAATACGCAGAAAATGGCATTACAAAGATATAAAAAATCGTTGTGTGAAGTAAACTACACGATAAAAGTACTCTACTTCGAGCATTTTCTTCGAGGAAACCTACTACGCATCCATACTACTCAAGGTAACCCACTGTGCATCCAATTTACTCGCATTCATACTTCTTGAAGTAACCCACTTCGCATCCATTTTACTCAAGGAAACCCACTGCGCATCCATATCACTTGAGGTAAACTACTGCGCATCTAAAGCCACTTCGCATCCATAATACTGGTGGTAACCTACTGCGCATCTATTGTACTCGAGGAAAGCCACTGCTCATTCATACTTACTTACAACCTACTGCATTCTATAATACTCGAAAAAGTCACTGCGCATCCAAAATACTCGGGGAAACCTACTGCGCATCCATAGTAGCCGAGGAAAGCCACCGCGCATTCATACTACTCGAGGTAACTTTAACAACATAATATTTGAAATAGTCTATCCCAAAAACCTATAAAACGATATGCCACATCGGTAGTGGGGGCTGGGGGTGGTGGCAGAGAGGTGGGGGTGGGGGTGGATTAAGTAAAAAAAAGTTTTGAGGCTTAGGTTCTTGTATACACGCTAAATTACAATTTTATTTTTTTCACCCCCTTTAATAATGAGGTGGGGGTAGTAGTGGGGGTAGTAATGGGGGTGGCTAATGCCAAAACATTTTTTGAGACTTTAAGTTCTTTTATATATACTAAATACCAATTTTATGGACTCTTACCGGCTTGATTTACCCATTTACCCCCATTTACCTCAATTTACCCCCCAACCCTTCGACGGAACAAGATGAAAATATAATCTACTTCCAGATCTCGTTAAAGTACATATGTGTACCAAATTTCAAGTCAATATCTTAAACGGTTCCAGAGTAAACGTGCGCACAAAAAAAAGTTACAGACCGACAGACCGACAGACAGAAATTTTTTTTTCGCTCAAACTTAAAATCTCGACGTTTCATGACATTTTAAGCCTATTTGAACAATAAAAATTTTTAAAAATTTTTTTGCCGTTACTATACTTCCACTGGATGTGGAAGTAAAATTCATCATCAAAATCATCCTCACTCGGGGTAAGGTCTGTTAAGACTTGCCAAATGTAATATAATTCTCATTGTAAAGCCTTTTCATTGAAAATTATAGAACGATATTCCATACACATTTGTATATATTGTAAGCCTTCAATGGCTTAAACGCATAGTTACAATTATCACTACGGTAACTAAATTAATTAAAATACAATATACTCTTAATTTTCATATTTACGAAGAGCATAATAATGAGTCATAACTAGTTCCTTATTCGTGAAATCAAAACTATGCACTGTCCAATGTACATTAAAATTAGTAGCACTTATTTAACCTTTCAGAGAATACTTTCTGTTTAAGTAAACGGCGGTAATTCATTTTTAAACTTTCAAATTAAAAATTGTTATTATTATTTTATTTTTATTGGCATAAATACTGGAAATGCCATTGACCGAGTCGTGCGCGAGTAGAGAGTCAATATTATAATATCTGGTTTCAACATGCTCATTTGTTATAGTTGTTGCAATCGCAATAGTGATCGACGTACTGCCTATCTAGGCGGTGTTGTTGAGAGGCAAAGGGTGCAGAACGCAGAACCGGATTTAACTATATTGTTCGCTTGTTTACTTTTTATAATATTACCCTTTCAGTATCCCCCAAAGCACTGCTATGAATTGGTAAGAAAATATACTAAAACTATTTTCAAAAACGCATTACCAAATAAAGAAATATAAAGTAATTCGAATTATATCTTCAGCCCGACAGTATAAGCTCGGCTGCTGTGTCTAACTGCGGTCCTGGGTTAAACAATACACTCACAAGTTTACGCCCACACGCCATGTCAGATAGTTGACATGGAATGGCCGGTATCTTCTCTCTCACTTAATGTAAAAGTGGAGTAAAAGCGGAAGATCTACTTGCCGCCCTATTTATTCCTCGCGCCCATCATAACGTCATAGGCCCGCTCACTATTAAGATTGCTTGAACTATAAATCTATTTACAGAATTATCTCTGTAATTCACATTGCACCTCTTGATATATGCCACGTTTTATTTCGCAAAAAAATCTCCCCAAATACAGCTCATGCTTTTAAATTTTATCTCGATCTAAATTGCCAATATAGTAATATAATTCGTATAAATTGGACAGTTTCTTATCAATGATTAAATCCTTTACGCAAACGTCAATTTACACTTTTTATATTACTACGCTTTCGAAAACATTTTTCTATAAAGTTCTAAGCACTAGTTATAGAGCATACGTTAGTAAATTGTCAACTTTCTGTATATTACTAGGCAATTATACTCGAAGAACTTTTACCGACTATTTCATTCCTATAAATTTTATTCAATCAAAATCGATCATTTTAATCAAAAAAATTTTGGCATCGACAAAATTTAACATTTAAAATTTTGCCATGATTGCTCAACCAATAAAAAGCCAGAATGAAGCAACCAACCTGTTTTTCAGCGGCAAATTTTCCTTTGTTTTTTGAAAACATAGTAACCGATTCAACAAGTTGGCATCATTACAGTAATTTTTCAAAATTTACTTCCTATAACTAATTAATTTGTTTTCCTTTGGCTAAATTTTGGTTCATGAAATAGTCATGACGAATACCATTCGTGATATAATTTCGTCTGGCAAAATTATATCACTTATGATTATATATGACAAAATTTTAAGCAATACTATAACCTGCGTGGAACCAAGTATCGTCGTAATAAAAATATTTCTCCCTTTATATTGTAGGCAGTAATTTGCGGTTCATTGGTTCTGATCTGACTCTCCACTGTAAAACATGGGAATGTCACGTTGTTTCCCGCGATTGCTAGTAAAAAAAAATCAGTAATCTTGAGTAAGTAGCGTTATATTTTACGGCAATTAGTCCTGGGACCCCATCAACGCCGCGTGATAACGATAGCGGCAAGCATAGCCTGTCTATCGCCCTCCCCCACTCGCCCCCAGCAGATACGCAGCCACCGTACCCGGCTAATGCGATCCGTAGATAACAATATACTCAACTCTTGGAACTTTTTAAAACCTGACAGGCGATAAGTCAATGTATATACATGGAGAAATCAGTTATGTTACCCTAAATACATAGATTCAGTAGCGGCGGAATGGTTTAATTGTGTATATTATATTATAATTTAAAAAGAAGTATATTTTATGTTAGATAATTGGTTCAAAGGGACAGAAATGTAACTCGTGGAATTGAAATTGGAATATTTTTTTTTTTACATTTAATTTTATTTTTAAATTTTTAGTTACGTCTTAACCTATGCTTCTATCAAGATGATATACATAAACTTCATATACCAGTAAAAAAGAAGTTTGAGAAGAGTTAAAAGGTACATCATCCAACTACTTGCAAAAACAATAAAACTAAAGCAATGACATAAAACGTAATTAATAGAAGGGAAAGAAAGTGAGGGTGGATGAAGTAAAAACATTTTTTGAGGCCTTTGGTTTTTGGACACGCACTAAATCACAATTTTATTTTTTCACCCGCTTTAATAACGGAGTGGGGGTGGTAATAGGGGTGGCTAATGCCAAGAAAATTTTTGAGACCTTAATTTCTTTTACCTATATTACTAAATACCAATTTTTATGGACTTGCTTTATCTATGTATCCCCATTTACCCCAATTTACCCCCCAACCCTCCAACGGAATAAGATGAAAATATAATCTAGTTCCAGATCTCGTTAAACTACATATAGCAATTTATACATATCCTCCTATAACTTCGTGTACGGCGTAATTGCGCCTAATCTGTCACTTTTTTCCTCTGCGAAAATTTTCGAAAACGTGGCGTTCCTCCTCGGCATGAAAAAGACGATTTCCACGCGTCGGACTGAAAAATCGGCAAATATATTTTGTCGGACCATTTGAGAATTGGATTCTACACATATATATTTCATATATATTTCATATATTTCTACAAACTTTCCGACAAAAATTTGGGAACGTTAAGGGTGTCTAAACATAACACAATATGACTTTAAAACATTTATTGATAACCAGCTGATTCTTTCAACATTGCTTAGTAAAAATATGTAGAATCCAATTTTCGAATTGTCGGACAAAATATATTTGCCTATTTTCCAGTCCGACGCGTGGCAATCGTCTTTTTCATGCCGAGGAGGAACGCCACGTTTTCGAAAAAAATGATAGACTAGGCGCAATTATGCCGTACAAGAAGTTATATGAGGATATGTATAAATTGTAATTATGTCGACGGGCACCTAGACTAATACGTGTACCAAATTTCAAGTCAAGTATAATATCTTAAATACTTCCACAGTAATCGTACGCACAAAAAAAGTTACAGACAGACAGATTTCTTTTTTTGCTCAAACTTAAAATCTCGACATTTCATGATATTTTAAGCCTATTTGAACAATACAAATTTTTGAAAAACTAAGCGTTTTTAAGGCTAGATTTTATTATTATTATTATTATTATTATTATTATTATTTTTTTTTTTTTTTTTTTCGCGTGCGCGATGCTGGACAGTTCTCCCGTGTCTCCGACATTCTCACGGGAGAAGCGCCAGCGAATTATCCACAGCCACTCCCCGCATCCCGCAGGGTTAGTGACTGTAGATGCCAGATTCGTGTGCCCTATTATTATTATTATTATTATTATTCATGTATAGAATGTATATAGAATGTAGGAATTCGCATTCTGAACAAGTTTACTTGTGTTCGTTTAGCTTTAGAAACGCGTACTTTTCGAGATATATACGTCCAAATGAAAAAAAGGACACGAAAAAACGTATATACAGGGTGATTCTTTTAAGGCGGCCATTAGAATATTTTCCACTTGCAGATGAGCTAGACATTTGAGATTTAGTACCGTACCATAGTCGACCATTGCGAGTCTGAAAATAATAATTTCAAAATGGCGGCACTTCCGGAAATACCGGAAGTCGATACCAACTTGCTTATTTTAAATGGAACACCCTATATATTTTTGACTTTTCGAAATGATCATAAAATTTTGAGTCAAGTCATGTAGCAAACCCTATACCTAAACTGAGCAGTTTCGGAGAGATTTGACATTTTATAAAAAATTTGACAGGTGCAGCGGTTTGCAAGAACCGTTATAACTTTCTTCGTGTAAGAGATCCTTATTTGCTCTTTGGTACGTAGAAAGAACACAAGATGAGCTACTCTACAAAAAAATAGATTCCAAAATATTATACCAAGTGTTTTATTTTTCACGTTACATTTTGTCAAATTCAAACCTCAAAAACTTTTTTATTTCAAATGGAACACCCTGTATTTTTTTACATCAGATGATGTTAAATTAAATTCCCTTTTTTCTAATATAAGCATTGTAGGGGTTAAAGTTACAACTTTTCGAAATATTGACGATTTTTTTAAATGTCCAAGAATTTTTCGTAAAAATTGCTATCAACTTACCCATGATTATAAACAATCATTAATGTCAGTCATTCTCTTTTGTTAAAAAATGCCAGCACGTTTAAATTACACCCACGAAGACTTTTAGATTTATTTATTATTTATGGAGAATGTGATGAAGTAATAATAACAAGAACATGTAACACATTTGCTGCTCGATTCCCACAAGAACAGAATCCATCCACCATACACTGTAAAACGCATATTGGATAATTTTAGAATATTTGGCTCTATCAAATGGCACGTGCCAAATTTTATTATGGCAATCGATGCAGAATTAAATTTGAGGTGGACTTATATCAGCATGTCCTATATCTAACACATGTACTTTTTGAATTATTTGCAAGTTTTTGTTGAAAATTATAATTTATTCAAAAAAAACGTAGAAGCCTATGAAACAATTGAAACAATAAAGTGGGTATCGAGTAGCAAATGTGTTACATGTTCTTGGTATTATTACTTCATCACATTCTCCATAAGTAATAAACAAACCTAAAATTATTATTTTCGGACTCGCAATGGTCGACTATGGTACGGTATCAAATCTCAAATGTCTAGCTCAACTGCAAGTGGGAAATATTCTAATGGCCGCTTTAAAAGAATCACCCTCTATATACCTATGCATATACATATCTCAAAATGCATGTCTTTTACTTCCACATCCAGTGGAAGTATAGTAAAGGCATTTTTTTAAAATTTTTATTGTTCAAATAGGCTTAGAATGTCATGGCATTCGTCGAGATTTTAAGTTTGAGCAAAAAAAAAATTTTTTGTCTGTCGGTCTGACTGTAACTTTTTTTATGCGCACGTTTATCTCTGGAACCGTTTGAGATATTGACTTGAAATTTGATACACATATGTACTTTAACGAGTTCTAGAACTAAATTATGTTTTTATCTTGTTCCGTCGAAGGGTTGGGGGGTAAATTGGGGTAAATTTGGAGTAAATAGGTAAATCAAGCAGGTGAGAGTTCATAAAATTGGTATTTAGTATATACAAGAGAAGCTAAGGTCTCAAAAAAAATTTTGGCATTAACCTCCCCCATTACCACTTCCCACCTCATTATTAAAGGGGATGAAAATAAATTGTGATTAGTGTGTGTACAAGGAACAAGAAACCTCAAAATATTTTTTTACTTCATTCACTCCCACTACCACCCCCCATCACCACCCCCACCCTACTACCGATGTGGGGTATCGTTTTATGGATTTTTGAGGTAGAGGATTTCAAATATTATATTATTAAAGTTCCATAAACAATTATTTTCCACATACAAAATTTTTTCGTTGTGAGTGGAAACAGGCGCATGTTTAAAAAATGTTAGTTTCTTTAAAGTTATCACCGACGCTTCGCATTGTGATGTCCGGCTTTACTATGCCAGTGTAAATTTTGTTTTATTATTTCTGCTAAGTCTACAATTCCTGATCAGGAACATATACAGACTTCTGGACCTAGAATGGACTGTCCGTATAGTTTCTCGCTCAGCTTTGCTTTAGTACTCAGGAAGTTAGAATTGACAAAATTATATAGAGCGGAAATATTAGTTTCGTTCTTATCAAAGTTTGTGAATTTTTTAATTATGCCTAGTTACTTTACTAATTTCTCTTTTCTTTGCAGGTACGTATCCAAAGAAGGCTTGGAATTGCTTTTGCTGAGTTAATAGTAAGAAATAATTTTTTATAAGTATCTTCTATCTTTATCAAATATTGCGTGCTATTTGAACATTTATCATTTAACATATCTTTTTATGGCAACTAAAATTGTATTTTGATGTGTAATTAACTAATTACCCTGTCCTCTTTGGCTATATTGTCGTTATAAATTGTGAACGTCCACCATCTGTTTAGGTATGTGTTCAAAACCGTTTCAAACCATTACTCCCCATTTAAGGTGCGCTTCTTGTCGAATCTTGATTATGCGCTTCATTAATTTTTTCTATTAACTATGTATTTATTAACCAAACAGTCTCATCGCTTAAGTTATGCGTAAACTATAATTTGGGGCTATTAAAGCGGTATATTTTAAAAATTAATCATTTTTTGCTTATAACAATTAGAAAACAAGTGAAAGAAAATAATGATGAACCCATCAATAATGAACAACCTAAATATCTGATTACGGCAGAGCATGAGGAACTCTAAATTCAACATATTTATATTCAAGAAATAATTAAAAGTTTTGACATGCAAAGGACAGCTGGTAAGAAAAGATGAAGGCGATTGTTTATAAAAATCAGTCGAATACAATATATTGTTTTTGGGAACCATTTGCCAACACAAGCAAATACATTTTATAATTTAAGGACAATAACTACTTTTTTTAATCGCCTTATATTACTTATTACTTATATTAACGTCCTGGCAGAGTCTAGCCATAGCTACTCCACCACTCAACCATTCTCACATCTCATTTATTTAAATGTAAATTTCTTTGGGCTACAAATAAAAACCTAAGTACGACTAATTAGTAAATAGATTAACAACCATATATATAACTTGAGTTAATGTTCATCAGTATTTTGTAAATACTGCTTTAATACGAATTTCTTCTTTTTCACATCTTCGTTGACAACATTACGTCATCTGTTATAGTTGCCTGTTAAGCGTATCTCAATAAGCTGTTTTCCGTCGGTTCCTTGGTAATATCCGCGCAACAGTCGAATACGTGTCTCCTTGTTCCCTCAGAAGAGCCCGTCGCTGGAATATCACGTTTCTGACTTACACGGGTACTCGTGTCTAATAGATTCCAATAAAGAGTATTTCAGCCAAATTTCACGCTTCTGGGTCTAAACGTTTCCGAAAAGCTTAAATACCTCCCTCTCCCCGTTCACCCTTTCGGGGGTCTCTTTTTGAAAACCATCGAATACGTGTCTTCTTATTTCCTCAGAGAGCCCCCCCCCCCCCCCCGTTCACCCTCTTAAGGGTCGAATTTCAAAAAATCCCTTCTTAGTGGTTGCCTACGTCATTCGAGGAATCTTTATGCAAAATTGGAAGTTTCTAGACCCAGCGATTTGAGCGAGCTGTACGTTGATAGATCAATCAGTGAGTCAGTCAGTCATTCAGTCAGTCAGGGTATTCTTTTATAGATATATAGATAGATATAAAATTTGACGATTATATCAGTTCTAATCTCTTATCACTAATATCAATCGGATTCTTTTATTGGTATCAAACAAAGGAAAGAACCTTTTAATTAACAAAATTGTTCAAGGAACTTAAAAATGTCATCTCAAATTCTAATAATGTATCTATTAGCCTAAAGTCAGTATGACTAAACTCATATCTTGACTAATCGTTTATTTAGATTTAAAACATGTCGGAAAAGATAATCAACCACATTTAATGAAAAAGGGCCTTAATTCATCAATATGCATAGATAATTTGGACATCCAGGAACATACCTTTTTATGCCAGAAAATTTGTGTCCCAGTTTTAAGGGAGTTATAAATAAATATGAATTTTTAATAATGAAATGGTATGTATTATTAAGAAACGACATTTAAAAAAACTTTTAATTAGGAATGTTGCCTTTGACTGCTTAGGGGGCTACAGCCGACCCAATCAGCCAACTTTCTCGGTACACTTTGGAAACTGCCATGACAACTCGTAAAAGTAAGCTGGTCTGCTGGAATTCCAACGTCTTCAAAGCGTACCGACAATGTTGGCTCCAGCAATTTTACGAGTTCTCATGTAAAACTACAAAGTGTGCCAAAAAGGTCGGTTGGTTGGTTGGATCGTTGTTTAGTTGGCCATAACACATCCCCAAAAATGTTATTAGAATGAATATTTGGTGCTTTTAACCCCGCTGCAGCTGGTGAAAAGCGTTTAAAACCTTGGCAATTGGTTCATTGTATAAAAAATAGTAAGAACACTTTAAGTTTGGTTTGTAATGCTTCCAACAAAGGAACTTTGAACATAGTAATTTTCACCCCCGAGAAGGGGTGGCACCCAGGGTAAAAGCACACATTGGCACTATATAACTTTTGTTCCTTGAGCCATTCCCTAATTACTGTTCAAATTTCACGTCAATCGGTTTTATCCGAGAAAATTCTGAGCGAAATATCCTCAAACACTGGACTAAATTAACTTTTTCATGAATATGGGGAAAAAACATATTTAAAAATAGATTTTTCCTGTAAAAGTTTTTATTATTGTTTAAACAATATAAATAATGACCAATCCTGACTGTGAGAAACATTTTTTAACTTAACTTTTCAATAAAAACAACTCTATGTTTTATAAATATCTCGAGAACAAATTTTTAAAATATATTTTTTTGTAAATATTGTTATTATCGTTTAAACAATATAAATAATTATTTGCACCACTTGTGATGTTTCTGATTTTGTATAATATTAAAAAAGACACATTTTAAAAAGAATGATCAAAATTGGAGTTGTTGCTGAGAATTAAGAGGTTTTGACGATTTTTTGGGCTTCATTGACTCGACTACTAGTCGACTGGGCTTTTGGTGTGTAGTCAAGCTTTAAGTTTTCATGAGCCCACATCTAATGGACAGCCATAGATAAAAATTAAATCATTACAGAGGTACTAGAGACAATCCGTCATAAGTCGGTGAATTTTGTGCAGGTAATGTTTTTTTTTGTTTCCTAGGGGGTCGAGTGTTAAACTGAGTTTCCGCGCTTGGGGGAGTTGTCATTTGGCCACCATCTTCAAAATAAGGGTGCAATTAGTCTTTTTTATTTATCTCCTTTAACTTTTCGTCATAACATCATTAATAAAAAAGTTATGAGCAAAAAAATATGAAAAATTAGGGGGTGAAAAACTTTGGTATCAGAAATTTATTTGTATTACGTACTCAGTTACATTTAACTTACCTCCATTTGCAGCGCTGAAAACCAGTACCGGCCTTTGGAGGGGGCGAGACGCACGAGGGCGTCACGAGCTTATTATAAGTCGCTTTTTTTTTAGAGTGAAATTTTGAGGGGAGGATATTTTTTATTTTACCCCCCCCCCCCCCCGCTCATCAATTTCGAGATGAGGACGAAAAAATTTTTGTTTGCATTTTGTTCCTCTCCCCGCTTATCAATTTATTACATGCTACTCCCCGTACAAAAAAAAATATTTACGCCCCTGAACATGACTTGACCAGAAAAAGAGGCGCCTTTCAAAATTTCGCACGGGGGCGCTTGAGGAACTAAGGCCGGCCCTGCTGAAAACCCAATAAAAATGAATTGAATAAAAAAAAGTAAATAGGTTCAATTGTTTATTAGAAAATTCTCTACAAAAAAGCTACGAATATTTTTTATAGCAGGATTGGGCACAAGAAAGTTATCTCGACTCGCCCCAACATTTTTCACTCTCATTTTTCATATTTTCCTGCTCATAACTCTTTTATTATTTGTGTTTTGCCGAAAAGTGACTAATAAATGTTGTAGTCAATTTCATTATCTACAAAAATGTTCTTTAAAATATTTTGTCAGAATCACGGTTACGGAGATAAAGAGAATCAATTGCACTCTTATTTTGAAGATGGCGGCCGAATGACAAGACCCGTAGGCGTGGAAACTCAGTTTTACACTCACGACCGACCCATTTACGAAATAAAAAAATAGCTACCAAAAATCGCTACTTATAGTACAGTAAGTGAAGCTTTAAATCCCAGCCCGAAAACGTTGTAATGAATTTCCAAATTTTTTTCTTCAACATGCTTTATAAAGTATGTACATAATATTGTCATTTTCCTGCTTTTTAGTTAGGGGTGGTTCCCACCCTCTTCTTAGAGGTTGTCGCAAAAAAAAAACAAAAAATACACATAATCTGATAGAGAATCAAATTATAAGAAAGAAAGATCTTATACACTTTATTGCTAAAATGCATATTTTCGAAATGTGGCGAACTGAAAATTGCAATTTTCACCCCCTATAATCAGTATTCCTAGACTTTTTTTTTTAATTACTCGAAAAATGTGAACTTTAATAAAAAAATGTAAGGGTACAAAATTAAAGCTTTTACGAAAGCAAATCGAATGGCTTTTTCTTTCTTTTTCTCCGATGTTTAGTTTTGGAAATGACATTTCCAAAATGGCGCTGAAACGTTCAGGAAAAATATGCGGCGTTAAAATCTAAAATTACTCAAAATCTACAACTATGAGTAAAATTTGTATTCTTATAAGAATTAAAGGTATTAAATTTTTTTTCGATTACGACCTTTTACAATGAAAATTAAAAAGTTACAAACAAAAAAGTAGCACATTTAAAAATTTAGGCGCCATTTTTTTAAAATTTTATTGCTCTAATTTCTTATTTATTCTAATTTTTAAAAAATTCTTCTAGATATTGTTAATGCATGTTATTACTAACATGCTCATTTTTAGAGTTTTTAAAATATGTATTTATTTTTCATTCTGTACCTATTTTCAATAATGAAAATTTTCATAATTTTTTTTTTAAAATCGGGTTTTTGAAAATTGCTCTGAAAATATTTTTTTATAAAAAATGGTTAAGAGTACAAAAATATATATTATATAAAACGAAATATCTCAAAAACTATACTATTGTAAAAGCATGACATAAGAATGAAATGAAGTTTATAAAAAAACGAAGAATTTGGGTTTTTATTGCATTTTGGCATGTTTTAGTAGAGTGCAGATTAAAAATGTTATTTAATTAGTTTACCTAATTGTATTAATTTGATTTATTTATAATAATTTTTATTTTTAATAAAATTAGACATATTACTATACCCTTTTGTAACCATTTTTAATCCACGATATATTTTTTTATTAATTTAGACCTTATAATCATATTGAGCGATCTAAAAAACATGAGTATATGGATTTTCATGAATTTATGTTTAACATTAGAAGAATTATTAATTTTTCAGTATTTAAGGTTGGTTTCAACCTTTAATATTTTCGTCTTTCCTATGTTTTGATCACATGATCATATTCAGCGACCTCAAAAACTTAAGTGATTTTATTCGTAAAATTAGAAGACATTAATTTTTTAGAATTTAAGGGTGGTTTCAACCCTTTATATTTCCGTCTCATCAGTTTTGACCTAACAGTCATATTCAGCGACCTCAAAAACATAAATATGTGGATTTTCGTTAATTTATTCGTAAAATTAGAAGAGTTATTAATTTTTCAGTTGTGTGAAAATCAGGTAATCAGATAATCCGACAATATAGATTTTGATGTACGTATTTTATAAAGCATATTGCAAAAAAAAATTAAGGAAATTCCTTTCATCGTTTTCGGGCCGGAAATTTTACCATTTTTACTGCTTCGCTTCTTGTATTACTATCCAAAATGCACGGTTGCCAATTTTTCAACGCCGCATTAACTGTGCTAGGGGGAGAACTGTCGCATGCAGCAGGTGGTTGTGAACCATTAGCCCCAACACGAGAAACCAACGTTAATTAAAAATATTTTGTTTAAAACTCAAATAAGTTTGCTCGCTTATAGTACATAACTCAGTTCGTTTAATTGAAAAAGACCAGTGCAAACTCCAAGCAATGCTTTAAATTCGGTGGTCTCGTCCAGGAAACAAACGAATAACATAATCAGAGCCTAGTATGCATCTTCTGACTGATCTGAGTTCGCCAATGCCGGCTGCATAGCAAAGAAGCTCGTCGTCGAATAGTCTGAGAAGGGAAGTGCATCCAGGCAACGGTAGCGAGTTACGAGCATAGCGATCGCTCGACTGTAGACACGACCCGAATCTATAATGATGTATTCGGGGTATTGTTCTTTATGTGTCGGAACTAAGTGATTCTATACACGTTTACACACACACGGCCACCGATAAACTCCCTATCGGTTCTTATATGTAATGCTTCCACTTGGATCTTCTTCACCGAATAAGTAGATACTCGGTTGGAGCGCTATCACAATGTTATTTTATGAATTATGAATGCAGCGATTTTTCTATATTTTCAGATAACGACCGCGGTAAGTGGCTATAGGAGTAAAAACGGCACGGCACACGGCTTTTTATACTTTTCTGATACTATTTTAGATAAGGTTGAACTTCAAGGAATTGCCTTTGTAAGAATTATAACCGCTTGTAATGTTTTTTTAAACTTCAATGATTATTGAAGTGCTGGATTTAGATTTACACACATTAGTAGTCAATCTAGTATTCGCTTGGACGCATTTTAAAGGTCGGGGAGGGTTAATTAAAGGATGTACAAAAACGAAAAACATTTATTCGTAAAAGGACCCCGCACCAAATACATGTGAAAATGGGTCTCGATAAAAAGTTTTGTAACTTTGGGAAAAGGGAGTTCTCGTTGTCCCGATCAAACTTTCAAATGTAACCTGGGTCTGAAATCCCGTCGTTTCCAAGTTACAGACGGTCGAAAAATGTATAAAGCAGGGATTTTCGCTTCTCGCGGATTGATTGACAGTAGATAATGATAATTATAAGAACAAGGTCTACTTTATATAGTATTCTCGTACGGGATGCTTCTCAATTGCCCCTCATTTGCCCCCTTATTGCGATATATTTATACAGTGTGTCTATGGATGGACTTAACTATACTCGTAAACATTTTTATTTTCTGTTTTTCGAAGAAAAAAGTTATTCTTCATAATTTAATTTGCTTGTTTTATAAATACGATTCACGTTGAGAAACTTCGATTTTGTTGTACAGGGTGCGCAAAAAATATAAAAATATAGATTTTCAAAATTAATAATTTTTAAATCAAACTTTTTGAAGCATTAAAACTAAAGAGCTTAAAAGGTGTAATCGAAAGCCAAATAATTTGTTTTCATACTTTTTTAATACTATGTATTGTAATACATAGTATTGTTTGTAACTATTATTAGTAAGTTTAGGTATAAAGGATGTTTGAAAGTTTTTCGATTGAGGTCTTATCTTTATTGAATTGACTTCGTATTATTTTTGGAAGTGGAGCTCATTTCGTGAATATAATATCAAGACTGTTGCTGTGAAGTAATGCTTATTATTATCTGTTAACTAATATATTCAGAAAAGTGCTGACCTTGCAGCGCATTTGCTAAAAAATAATAAGATTTAATTTTAAATATCACATATCTTAATAACAACAACTAAGTAACATAACATGAAAAAAAAATACTTGGCTTTTCGATTACTCCTCTTAAGCGCCTTAGTTTGATTTAAAATTTATTAATTTTAAAAATCCATATTTTTATATTTTTTGCGCACCCTGTACAACAAAATCGAAGTATATCAACGTAAATCGTATTTATAAAGCGAGTAAAAGAAATGATGAAGAATGACTTTTTTTGAAAAGCAGAAAATAAAAATGTTTACGAGTATAGTTAAGTCCATCCGTGGATACATTGTATAAATATATCGCAATAAGGGGGAAAATGAGGGGCAATTGAGAAGCATCCCTTACAAGAATATTATATAAAGTAGACTTTGTTCTTACAATTGTTATTATCCAGTGTCGATCAATCTGCGAGGAGCGAAAATCCCTACTTTATACATTTTTCGACTGCCAGTAACTCCGAAACGGCGGGTTTTCAGGCCCAGGTTACATTTGAAAGTTTGATCGGGACAATGAGAACTCTCTTTTCCCAAAGTTACAAAACTTTTCATCGAGAGCCATTTTCCCAGGTGTTTGGTGCGGGGTCCTTTCTGCTAAATTCGGATTTCGAATTCTTTGTCAATGTTAGGAAAATCATGAAAATAAATATTTTTTATTTTTCACTCAGTATCTTGTGCGCCGTTTAGTGGAAGCGGTTAGTGGGTAAGACTGAGAGGAAACTACACTGAAAAAATATTTTTAATTTTTTATAAATCTATCCTTATTATTATTACTACTCCCGAGAAATTTTTCTAGACCAATCTTCATTCCTATTTTTTTTTTTTTTTTCAAATAAAATACCTACGGATGTGAACTTTAATGATCGGTGATTTATTTCTGTGTACTTTGTTCTCTTTTTGCTGTAGCCATGAAATATGACAGTGATATTGACACCAAAATTTCTTTTTAAATACTTAAATATGATAGTCTTGATGTCGAGGATGTGACTCGAACAATGCCCATTGCTCAAGAAATAATAAATGTCGACATTTTTAGTTATATCCTACTTAATAAATTAATAATGTAGGCTTCGAAAAAGTGGAGACCTTCAGCTGCATGGCCCTAGTATTGAAATAAATGTATTTTTTTTTCGTAAAAGTTACAGCTGTTGAAAAATTGATAAATTTAGCGCATCGCATTTTTTTTTACACAAAATATCTTATTTATTAACAACGTTAACGCCATTTGAAGTTAAACGTAAGAAATGCAGAAATGAATTTTTCAAAAATGTATGTCTATGGCTGTATTTTACAAAATATATTTTTTCACTGCATACCTCTTGTAACTTATTATTTTGGAAGTATGATCCTATAATAAGGTCAATTAAGACAAAATATAAGGATGACAGCAGTTTTACTAAAATAAGAAACAAATTTTATATCGCATAACTTTATCTTTCAGTGGTTAATAATTTTAAAATTTTTGGAAAACACATATACAGTGTGTCCCAGGATAGATGTAACAAGAGGTGTAATGGACCAAAAATTTTGGAATTTTGAAATGGTATTTGGGGATTGAGTCCCGCTTGTTGTAAAACTAAAGTATACCAAAAATGACTTGATTTGGTGTTCTACAGGGTGTTTTATAAGCAAAGTTGTAAAAATCACCACTAATAAAGTACCTTTATTTTTCAAAATATGAAAAAATTCTTTATTAGTGATGATTTTTACAATTTTGTTTATAAAACACCCTGTAGAACACCAAATCAAGTCATTTTTGGTATACTTTAGTTTTACAAGCAGGACTCAATGCCCAAATACCATTCCAAAATTCCAAAATTTTTGGTCCATTACACCTCTTGTTACATCTATCCTGGGACACACTGTATACTTCGATTACGTGATAATTTCGACTCAAAGGTATATTTTGATTTTTGTCATTTGATCTTGCCAGTCAAATGTTCGTGTGTGTTTTTGTGTAGCGAGCGCGAGATAGCAGAAGCATAGTTTTGCTCAAATGGAAAAAATGGTATACCAGAATTACGTTAACAAGCGATATATCCGTTATTTGAAAATATGTAAATTAAAAAAACCTGCAAAAGGCATGAAAGTCTCTATCTGATAACACCTCTGAAACCAGCCCCTAAAAAATTACACCCAACTTTTTTTTCAAATGGTTGCCTGAAATCGCATCCTCACGTCATTCTGAGCACAGTGGATATACTTACTTGGTATGTTTTAGTTGTTTAATAGTTACAAATAAGACATATGGCAAAATCATGACAAAAAATGAATATGCACCCTATTAATTTTAGAGATTATTCTAACAAATGTTCAATGGATGTTCAACTGGGCACCTCCGGCTACCACACAAACTTCCAAGTGAGCTTCCAAACGTCGCAGCAATTCTCGCGAGGATGTTGCTAGTATCATAAAATATTGGACCAACGCACAGTGACACGAATCGTGATTTTTTTCGTTCAAAATTATCTAGAGCACTTATTTCGCAACCGATTGGGATACATTTTTTTTTAAATACTCGTTATTTAATTTTTAAAAAAAAGCCGATTTCGGCATAAACTTTAAAATATTTCATTTTTCATACTTCTTTAGCATTTTATAACCGCCATTGATTCCACCATCTTGCAGGTTGGTTTATTACAATTTAGATATCAGATTCGTAATCAGCGACCTCAAAAACCCCCGAGTAACAAGATTTATGTAAATTGGATAAGAAAAAAGTTTTTATTTGTAAGTTTTATTAAGATTTAAATTAAACATGACCATTCTGGCTAAGCTCAATAATTTTGGTTAACATAATTCAAAAATCGACTCTCTTACGTTTTTTAGAAATTAAATGAGTATTAAAAAAAAATATATCCCAATCGGTTGCGGAACAAGTGCTCTAGATAATTTTGAACGAAAAAATCACGATTCGTGCCACTGTGCAACGTACAATCCATATAGGACCAATGTGTGAATATTGGACGTACAATCCATGTAGGACCTATATGTGAATATTGGACATTAGGGTGGACTGAAAAACACGAAAATTTGAATTTACAGATGGCCCACCTATTAACTTATTACTATGTATCTAAAACTAATTCGGGTAGATTTTTAGCCAAATCGGTGAATATCTAGATAGCCCACCAGGGCCTTGAAAATGAAAGAAAGGGCCAATTTTTCGATTTTTAACATTTTTTAAATTGACATTTGAAATTTTTTTTGACTCTTTATTAATGCCTAAATGCGTGTTACAAAAGTTTTTCGAATAAAATATTTTTCAGTTCCAGGGAAATTAGAAATTTGTCACTAAAACGTAGAATTCGACGAAAATAAGGTTTTCTGTATAAAATTTCTAATTTCCCTGGAACTGAAAAATATTTTATTCGAAAAACTTTTGTAACACGCATTTAGGCATTAATAAAGAGTCAAAAAAAATTTCAAATGTCAGTTTAAAAAATGTTAAAAATCGAAAAATTGACCCTTTCTTTCATTTTCAAGGCCCTGGTGGGCTATCTAGATATTCACCGATTTGGCTAAAAATCTACCTGAATTAGTTTTAGATACATAGTAATAAGTTAGTAAGTGGGCCATCTGTAAATTCAAATTTTCGTGTTTTTCAGCCCACCCTATTGGACATGGATTGTACGTTGGTCCAATATTTGGGCTACTAGGGTGGTGTTACTTTACGTCAAGTATTAGAAGAGGCATCAGGTCCCAGGAGTCGTTCATATTGTTTACAGGTTTTTTATTTATATTTTTATCTTTTCAGATAATGGATATATCGCCTGTTAACATAATTCTAGGACACCCGGTATACAGTTTTAATGTAAAATTTATTTTATTATGTTTTCATTTTTAGGAATAAATCAAATGAACAAATTTATATACAAAAAAATCTTATTTGAGCGCCTAATTTGTTACATAAAAAAAAATGCAGAACGGTTAACGTTAAATAGAGCAAACATGCTCTGACGAAAAAAAGGAACGATAATTAGGTACTTGAAATACGAAAACAAAACATTCAAAAACGTTTTCTATTACAGTTATTTACGATACAAGCAACCGAAAATTTCAAGCTGCATCATGCGTATGAAATTTTCAATAATTCCTCAAGTACTTTAAAATTAAATGTCATTAACTAACAATCACTTCGCTGCTATCAAATAACAGCACGTGGCGGCGTTACAAGCGTAACTTTCCTAGCGTATACGAGTTTAGGAAGTGGCTTTATAAACGTAATAGAAAATAATGGGCAGCGTGAACCTCAGTCAAACGTTTATATGATTTTCACCTCTCTTATCTAATACCTAGACCTGGTCCAATAGCTTTTACGAGTTGAATAAATTGTAAGTCTTAGGTAGTCCATGTTTTACATCCTATTCCATTCTTCTTAAAGCCTTTATCATGTATTTCCATTGTCTTTCATACTCTTCTTATAAAGCAACAAAGCTATTTTTTGTTGATTGACATTAAAAGTTTGATTTTCTGGACCTTCGATAGGCAATATATTGCCTTCGTGATTAAAAGTGATACTTTAGTGCCTGTGAAATGGCCATACAATCAAATTTTTAGTGTTTTTATATAACAAGCGCATAACAACCGCATGGCGTGATAGCTACAATGATAGCGATGCAATTAAAAAACAAAAATAATCATAAAATTATTATTGATTTTAAATAATTTCCAAAAAGATTGTATGTTCAACATAGCAAATATGCAGATTTAATACCTTGGGTGAATTAACAATTTCGGCCATGAAACGCCAGTTGCTGTAGTAAACCTGCTACTCTTTTGCGTGAACAAATAACTATTATTTCACTTTTGATACACATATCTCGATTGTTGGAAACAAAACAAAATGGAGAAAAAAATTTACCGCTTTTAAAAGAAGTCGCTAAAAATCATGAAATAAAATGTCACCATGTTAATTGAACCTTGTTACAAAAATATAGATATTGCAGTTAGTTAAAAATACGTTTTTCGGTATTTATTTAGTTTTACACCGACCTCAATATTGATATTAGATCATTTTTGAGGGAGGTTCAAGTTTCTTCGCCCTTTTTAGTGGCACAACCGATATCAAAGAATCCGGAAATCTCCATGTATCAAATTCCATGTAAATCTGCAAAAACATTGCAATTATGGCGGCCATATTGAATTCGCCATTTTGAATTCTTAACTTTTGACATCAGATTCGGTATAAGCTACACCTATAATACAATAACTAATTTTATTGCAATTCCGATGAACTTGCGACTAAAGAAAACTTGTTTAAAATTTTTTCTCGCTTTACACTAAACATGGCTTGAAACTATTATCACCGCCTTGAAGTTTGGGAATGATTTCATAGTTTTTTTTACATTTAATTTTATTTTTAAATTTTTAGCTACGCCTTAATTAGTTTTATATATTCATTGCGTCGTTCCTATCCGATATAAAACTTATAGTTTAAATCGGATCCTTCACCATTTCTTAGAATGCAACGTATGAGCGAATACACTATACGATCAAATTATAGTGTTAAAACTAAAAAATTGTCCGCCATCTTGGGGCGTCCGCCATATTGAATTCAGTGTGACGGCATTTTATTTTGTGTGACGGCATTTTATTTTCGTATTCTTCTCAGCCATATCATGGGGTTGCATAAAAAATAACTGGTCCGCCATCTTTGGGAGTCCGCCGTATTGGATTTAGAATGACGTCACTTAGCTAACCATGCATTGTCATCCAAACTAAACGTGTTTGCAAAATTTCAGCTCAATCGGTTGGGGATAACTGTTTTAAAATTGACTTGCAAGATTTTAACTAAACAAACAAACTAACATACAAACATTGCAAGTTAAATAAAAGCTTGTAAAAAAGAGGAGCATAAACATTAAATATCACGAACACAATGCGGCAACCTATTTCACAAACACCTACACTGCCCATCTCCCACTTCTGTACCATGCGTCATGTGGCTCTCGCTGCTGCATCGGAAACCGAGGAATCAGAAGACTTGAAAAAGTAGAAACACAAAAAGAGGAGCATAAACACTCCATATCACGACACAACGCGGCAACATATGTCACAAGAAGACTCAGAAGAGACAGAAGTTCAGAACCAAAAACACAAAAAAGGGAGCTTAAACGCTCCCTCACGACACAATGCGGTAACGCATCTTACAAATACCTACACCTCCCATCCCACATTCCTTTACCATGTGGCTCTCGCTGCTGGCAACAAGCATAACCCTAATCCAATCCACCGTGGACGTAGCAGGCCCAGCTGTATACCTGAGGCTGGCAGCAATGCCTACCGCACGCTGGTAAATCAATCAATCAATTAATCAAGAATCTGAGGTACACACATTAAGCGTATTCTTTATTCACGATTCACATATTAGCCTTAATAGTAGTTCCAACTTACATTTCATTTATATCTCATTAGTATATTTTTTAGTCCACTTGTTTATCCCAAGTATATTTTACGCCGTTCTAAAGTTATCTAGCTGCAAAAAATATCCACAGATTTCTCATTTTTTTTTATTTTGTAGGTTAAGCAAGATGTATCACCAAATAAGACCAGTAATCTTTTAACTACTATCAAACAAGTTAGCACTAACAGTAGTTTTAATTAAAGTTTCTTCAAAATTTGTTGCCGGATATTTTGAATTGAAAATGAGAAGATAACAATCGCCTTAAATTAAAACCTGAAGTATAAAGGATAACTATTACACTCCAATAAACAAATCGCTTCATCTTGATATGTTATCAGATTAACAAATAATTAAATTATTCTCAGAAACGTTGTATGATAAATGATGTATTGGTCCTGTAAATAATTTTAATAAAAGTTTATCGGACAGAATATATCTTTATAAGTTGACGTAAAGACAAGAGGCCATCATTAAAAATTATATATTTTTTATTGTATAGATAATGACTTTTCCCACATGATGAACTTAAACAAAAAAATATTTTATTGTGTGATAGTGGCAGAAAATAGAATTTGTACCATTTTCTGAGCTCGTTCTTCTTAGAATCCGTGAGACCATTACATTACATTACCATACATTTTTTGGATGTATGAAGGAATATGAAATTTAATTTGTTTGAAGAAGAAATAATTTCTACAGAAAAAGTCCCATTGTTCCATATGTGCTTCTAAAATCATCAATTTTCTTCCAAATCCAAGTTCGGAGGATAATTGCTAAATAGCCGGTGTCGCGGTGTCACACATGCGGTATTCATCCACGAATATTGAATGTTTGCTATAAATCACGCAAATGTGAATACAATATTCGTTATTCGTGTACAAATATTTGCCATGTATCACGAGCACGAACATTGTTCGCCCTAGAGTAGCCCGAGAGGCAGCGACAGAAACTTTTGGCCGATTTTATTAACATTTTTTTAAACATTATTCTACTATTTCTGTGCCATAGATAATGAAAATGGTTGTCTGCCACGGTACGCGGGTTAGTAGTGTTCCAATTATGTAAACAAAAAATAGTGTCGTTAATTGAAATCATTAATGATCATATTTTCTTTATGAATTATGGACATGCTCGAAAAAATCCTGCCCGTCATCATACTTGTGGGACAAAATGCGTCTGCCACTTAAACAAGTATGTCAAAGAAACAAATAGTTTGACTTAAATCATTAATGTTGAAACTTATTGTATTAATAGTTTATGGTACAGAATGTAAGAAAAAGGTAATCTATCAGTCTTCCAGTAACACAAATAGAAGAGTCCCAACAATACTCTGCCAGTGGATTAGAGCCAGCCTAGAAAAGAGGATAATAGTATATAATCTAGGCGAGGCTACCATTGAGGCAAAAGTGAGTAAAGGCTGCCCTCAAGGAGGGGTATTATCGCGTTTGATGTGGGCAACCCTTGTTGACGAACTCCTCCGAAAAATTTCCGCAGAAGGCTTTTACTGCCTAGGATATGCCAATGATCTAGCGATAGTAGTCAAGGGGCGATTTGCGAACACGATATCAGAGCGTTCACAAAGAGCCATAAACATTGTCGACAGGTGGTGTAGTGAGGAAGGTCTTTCCATAAATCCTCACAAAACTACAGTCGTTACCTTTACACGGAAAAGAGCCTTGGGAGGCATAAAACCTCTAAGGCTGAATGGAGTGGAAATTCCATTTGCCATCGAGGTTAAATACCTAGGAGTCATTTTCGACAAAAAGCTGACATGGAATTCTCACATCCAAAAAGTCACACAGAAAGCAACCATTGCCCTGGGACTATGTGTGGAAAAGCAGGCAGATGTGTGGAAAAAATTTGGGGTTAAACCCCAAGATGACCCTATGGTTATATATTAGGGTGGTAAGACCTACGGTAACCTATGGATCGGTGTTATGATGGACCAAGACGGTAGAGTCGGTAAACTACCCAGAGAGAGCATTATTTGTCAAAAAATAACGAATATAGTGCAAGTGTGGACACAGTATTTGGCAAATAATTACTCGCGGATATTTTATTACGAAAATTCGTTAAAATTAACGAATATTCGTCAACGCATATGTGATGCAGTCTTTACGGTAATTTTAAAAGCTTTTTTCCCTCAGCCAAACTAAAAGCTCATCGGAGTTGTGCAACTACCCAGAGATGAATATGATATACATCAAGGCCAATACTTTACATTTCTTTAACAGGATGGAGACAATAATCTTTTACACCGTTTATCATGGATTCAAGTTGTCTCAAAACAAGGCTAAGTACATTTTAATATCGCCAATATCCCCCACGATAGCAAATCCGATTGTTTTTATTTTTAAGTATTAGGAGACGATAAGTATGTTATCTTATCTTTATATCTCAAAAATTGCTTATCTAATAATTATAACAAATAATATTTTATTACACCTATATTTTTGTATTCATCTATATCGACTATATTTTAGAATTCAGTCTCAGTTTTATTATGATTTTTTTCCATTGTATTTAATTTTTATTTAGAAAAAAAAAGTGCATGTGACAAAATTTAAATTGTGGAGCGATGAGAGATCCATATAAAAGTAGTCTGATATACATACCGAGACTGCCATCAACTTTATATAAAAAAGATACATTTTTTTAAAATTCATTCATGACATTCGTAGCAAGCTTTTCGTCATTATAGACCAGTCGGAATAGTTTTTTTGTGCGAAATGTCGTTTACCCGCATTTTTTTTTTTTAAGTATGGGTTGGGATGTCCACAAACATATGCCAACTATCCGCACGCGTGACTGGTGGGGCAACACACTTTAAAATTCAAAAATCGTCAATTTTTTGCCATTTTTCGCTTTATTTGCAATATAACTCGTAAATGAAGCATTGTTCGAAAATATATCAAGAGGTAGAAAAATTGAGAAAATTGATTTTGAACATTTTATTATTCTTGACATCTTTCCAGAAAATTCTTCGTTTGAGCTGCAGACAAAAGAACAATGCTACTTTTTTATCATTTAATTTTTTTTTTAAGTAAATATAATTAATATTAATACGAAATATATCATCGGTATAATGTAAATTATGTTTAAATGTGCAATTTGCAGTTGAAATAAAATATATTTACAGACCTATGTATAAT
Organism: Rutpela maculata; assembly: GCA_936432065.2. NCBI lineage: Eukaryota > Metazoa > Arthropoda > Insecta > Coleoptera > Cerambycidae > Rutpela > Rutpela maculata. The sequence goes on from OW386289.2 coordinate 137,778,295, forward strand.
TCACATGTTAAACAGAAAAAAAAACTTTTCAGGTATTGAGGTATTAAAATGATGGGAAAATAAATAAACAAATATATATTTTCACAAACAGACTATTTATTTTATGGATAGTACAGTGTACATACGTTTCAAGTATAACTTAATCGAATAGAATAGAATAGAATAAGTTTATTTAACAAATTGTTTTATATTAATTTCAGAGCAAAATATTGCTAAGATTTTTGATTAAGCATACAAATATAAGAAGATGTATAAAATTTATAAACCGCAATATACCGGGTGTATGTTAGGCAAACCAACTTTATTTAAATTAGGTGGTATATCAAGGTTATCCTAAAATATGGAACATGATATTTTTAATAAAATTATTATGAAGTGAGAGTTTGTAGGCCTCTGGTTATTACCATGTATTACAGATATGGCCCAATTTTAATAGGGATTATTGTAATATACTGTTTTACATGTTCCAAATTGTAATTAAATATTTTAAGTCTAACAGAAGTTATCGTGTTTACAAGAAACGGTATACACGCACACATGCATATACACGCGCACACACACACTTACATACGCAAAGACATTTTTTATTCGATATTTGAGTCCAGTCTGGTGTGAAACGGGTATCTGTACAAGAAATTTTTTTCTATGATGATTATTATTTTTTTTCCAATTCCAGTGGGATAGGTCGGAGTGATCGGTTGTGCGTCTAAAACTCTCCCACTTAAAAACGTTAAAAAACCCGGTAAAACTGCGTTAAATTTGACAAAGCTTAGGTGAATTGTAGCTTAAGAAATTTGGATTAAATTGATGTGTCATAACAAAAGAACAAAGTTGAAATATAATTAATATTTTGAAATAACTCATAAAAAGTTATTTAGTGGCAATCAGTGTGGTGCATAATGAAACGAGCTTAAAGAAACGAATATATAAACACGACCCAAACCCAGGCATATAAGAATTATTGAAATATGGCCAAATAAATTGTTTTTGATCATTATAAAAATATTCAAATGAATTTAATTTAAATCAAACTCGCAATAATCAAATACATTACTCTTAAAGTAGGGATAGAACAATTTCTTACGTAAATTTTCAAATGAGGTTTTTTATAATTACTAAAAGTACTCAGACGAATTTAATTTGGATTAAACCCGAAATAATCAATGAGACATTGTTGATATACAGCTTCAAAATTGAATTCTCAGATTCTCACAGCACTTCAACGGAGGTATGCGTGGTGCAGGATTCTTTCAGAAAAATGGTATTTTCTAAGAAAACATACACATACGCCGATGATCTCCTAATCACCGCAGGACCAGGTGCGTACGCAGTGGGCAAGGGGGGCAACTGACCCCCAGGTGCGGCGTGGTTTAAGAAGTTTGGGAAGCATATGTCAAAAAAAGTGAGGTTTTAAGTTCCACTGTGCTGTGTTATGTGTATTTGGTTCCCCTCCCCCCCAGGCGCGGCGCGGTTGAGAATTTTTGGGATAGTGACAATCATTTCATATTTATTTTTACATACCAAATATTAGTTTAACTCCGTTTTTACGCATATGCCAAAAAGAAAAGTGAAGTTTTAAATTCCACTGTGCTGTGTTATGCGTTTATTTGGTTCCCCCTTGATTGCACCCCCACCCCCCCCAGAACACATCTGGACTGAAAACAAACTTCAAGAAAAGAGAGTTGGACCAGCGGAGTGGAACACAAAATAGATGAATACTCCCTAAGAACAATGAACAAATTGAAGTACCAGAATCAGAAACGGAGAAATCAGAAGGTTTAGAAGAAGAAGAAGATTTATAAAAGCAGAAAAACAAAAATAGGAGCACAAACAGCAGCGACACAACGCGGCAACGGATATCACAAGAAGACCCAGAAGAGGCAGAAGTCCAGAACCAAAAATACAAGAAAAGGGAGCTTAAACGCTCCCTCACGACCAGAGCCCGTATTTTGAATGACATTGACGTAAAATGCAGAGTCGGCATGGGAGGGTAGTACAAAATTATAATAATTTTTATCTCTTTTTGTAGTTAACTGCTCATCCAATTGGAAACATTAAATCAACTCAACTGTTACATTGCAGATTAATACCACGTAATTAACAATAGATAATTAAATATGAGTCTAAATATTCGGCACGAAAAGAACGCCGCGCGCCGTTTCTCTAAGAATATCACTGGTAAATCCCTATTTTCTTGTTGATGGGAATTAGACGACACATGCCATGTAATTAAAAACTTGCGCGATCATAACAGGGTAATATTGCACCTTTGATAGGTACTTGAGCTTTGCATCATTTAATGTTAACCCGGTGTCTTCATAAATCCACGATTGTACCGTTTGTATTACTGTAATGGACGCGCCATTATTATATTAAACTGCCGAAATAGTCATTGGAAAGTTTCCCTTACCCATGTCTGGAAATAGTATATCAGCGGGTAATCGACGCATAGTGAAGCACTGAATTTAATTATTATTGTTTCATGTTAAATTAATAAAGAAATACCAGCATAGAAACACGCCAAACACAGCGTATGCAATAACAATATTAGAGATGCAGGTAAACGAAAATATACAGTTGGAGAAGAAAATATAAAAGCTCTGAACATATTATGATTTAAAAAACAGCTAAAAGTCACTACATAAAGTGGATGGCTCGAGATTTCTACAAAAATATTCAACTCTGGCAGCCCTTCATTTTTAAACTTGGTGTGCGTTAATCGAAAATATACACACGGAGAAGAAAGTCAAAAGGATTTGGATATATTATGATTAAAATAACAACTAAAAAGTGTATACATAAAGCCGATGACTCAAGATACCCACACTAATATTCAACTTCAATAATATATTCAACTACATTTTTAGTACGTCGTGTTTCTTATCTGTTGTTTTCTCACCTGTTATTTTCGAACATAAATAACAGTCTGTTAATACTATTTACAAATAACAGTTATAAAACAAGCTAAAAACGTACTCTTCGCCGGTTTACTAAACTTTTTATATAATTGTTACACATTCTATAAGAAACTCTTCGCAGTTTTTTGTAAATAATGTTAGTTTTAGACATTTTTAATTTCATAGTACGAACTTAGTTGGTGAAAAACTCAGTGTAAAATAAAGTAAAAATTAAAAAAACTATACCATACCCCATGTGGAGTTTCGAACCTGGAGCCCTTGGATTCCGAGTCAAAAGCGTAAGTACTACCTAACACGTAAAAAATGTAAATTTTTACAAAAACATGAAAATAAAAAAAAAATTTTCAAATTTAAATCATTAATAACATTTTTATTTACTGATCGATTTTGTTCAAAAACAATAGCTAACACTAACTTACTGTCCAAATTTCAGTACAATCGGATTTTTCTTTCTTGAGTTATCGTGCTTACAAGAAACGTGACGGACGGACAGACGGACATTTTGAAAGTTGTTCAGAATTCGTTCACTAACACAATGATATGAAAATTTTTTGTCCGCGAGCGATATTTCCGGTTTTAGAAATGTGCCGATCAAATGCAATATACTCTTCGTTTGCGTAGTTGCGAAGAGTATAATAACAGGTTGTTAAATAGCAACTCATCTCTAGTTTGGCTTTGGCAGTGTGCGTTGGGTTTCGGGCGGGTGAGCCACGCAGTGTTGATAGCCCTAAAACTTCTACTCATACCTTTACTGTTAGTGCTTTATAACCGATGAGTTAATGTTTATGCATGTAAAATGAATTCGACAAATTTATTTTAAATACTTTCAGGTCTATTAACATAATTATTATACTTCGGGCTCCATATCATTGAACAATATTCAATACAACTATAACTACTAATGTTTTATATAATAATATTAAAATCCAATTTATATCTTTAAAATCTAGATATTATCTAGGTCTCCCAAAAAATAATATTTAGAACTTGCAATATTTAAGAATCATTATTTTACTGTGTAATGACGCCATATAATTAGGGTGACCATATTTTTTTTTAGAAAAAAGAGTACCTACAATGATAGAAGGGGTCCTTTATTTAAAGGTGAGGGTACGGGTACTAAAAATGCGCCGCAGGCGAAAATTTTGAATTTTTCAAGGTCAAACGGCCTTAAATTAAAAGTTAGATATTTGATTAAAAATTATGTCGTCTTCAAAATGTAGGTCTCGTGTGCGCAAGATTTAAAAATGTAAAATGCCAGTACACAATACCGTACTCTACTTAGTCACAATATCTAGGTACTCTAAACTAGTATTGACATTCGGCGGTAAATCCTAAGCTAAGAACTACGTTGCAGCCGACCTAAGCGCTTTTGATCTGCAGTAAAATGAAAGAGTGAGACAACGAGATAAGTGACACATTCGACAGTCGATCATCGCAATCGGTTGATATGCGTGAGCCAGAAACATTTGATTTCGTTTCGTTCGGTACGTTTTATTTTATATGTACTTATTATAAAAATAAAAAAAATAAATGAAAATATTTATTTAGAATTTTTGTGTACCTCAAGAAAAAAGAAGTACATTTATGTGTACTTAATGAACTTTTTAAGGACAGTAGGACATTACTCGAAAAAAGAGTACTGTCCTACTAAAATAAGTACATATGGTCACCCTACATATAATACGACTAATAATTTTTTACCTGTCTGGAGGGTCAAGGACTCTTTTTATCTGTAGAGAAACGTAAACATCTCAATAAGCGTTCGCCTGGACTTTCACTAAGGTTTATAAAATAAACATTTTGTATTTAAAGATTTTTTTGGTTTGTGTGGCAATAATACTTGTTAGCGACCGATGTTTGTAACTACAAAAGTATTAGATAGTATCGTGTAATTCAGAGTCCGTCTCTGGAATGTCATCCGAAATACGGGCTATGCTCACGACACAATGCGGTATTGCATCTCACAAATACCTACACCTCCCATCCCCATATTCCTTTACCGTGCGCCATGTGGCACTCGCTGCTGGCTACAAGCATGACCTTAGTCCAACCCAGCGTGGACGTAGCAGGCCCAGCTGTATAATCCTTGGGACTGGCAGAAATGCCTACCGCACGCTGATAAATCAGTCAATCAATCAACGATGATTATTAATTTTTTTTTCAATTTATAATAAGTTTAAGATAAAGTTAGAATACAGTCAAAAGTTATACAATTCATTAATGAACCATACGGATACGAAAAAAATTAATAGAAACATTATTGTAGAAAATTTAGTCAGCTTTAATTTTGCATATAGCCACTTTTTGATTAGGGCTAACCGATTTCGAGATATGAGCGAAAAACCAAAAACCGGGACCTTCTTCGTGCCCCCTGAAGCCCCCCCCCCCACTTCCTACTTTCGGGGACTTTTAGTATGTTTACCTCCTAAAGAGTCCAAATATAGTCCTCAAATCAAAAATTGTGATCTCTGCATTTCCCTCTAGAAACCAGAGGGAACAGGTTCGATGATTATTTTTTGCTTTTTAGTGCAGCACATATAAAAGCATGTTTTTTTAGTTTTTTAAACTATTAATTTATTTATAACAAGTTTCGCACCATTATTAGGTTCTTCTCGAAGTTTATTTTCACTCCAGATATGTCCAGATCCCGGTTTTATGTTTTCTAGGTACTTAGTTGAGAGTAGTCTGCTCTCTTCCGTAGGAGATGTTCGGCATATGCAAGTATCTAAATCCTCAATGTTTCTGGGTTAAAATTTGGCATTTGCTATTGGAAATAATCTCAGTACTTCGTGAAAAATAAAAATTAAATCTTGGTTGTTTCCTTCGTCCAAAGTTTCTAACTTATCATTTAATGATCGTCCATATCCCACATCTGGAGATTAATAATACTAATTTTAATCATATCCAGAGATGATATCAATATGATTGACGAAACGCACATAAAGTATAATATTCGAGTGTGGTGTTCAAATGTCTGTAAGAACGACTTCATCGTTGCATGTGCAGTTATTATCAAAAATATATATCTACTTAGATAAAAACATACAGGGTGTATTGGTAAAATAGCTGTGCCAAGAAACTCTCAAAGCTACGACATATTGTCGATAGTTTTAAACCTATAAATATTGAATTACAAAATTACTATTTGAACTTTCAATACAAGTTACACTTTCTGAAAGGAGTACGGGCCATGTTCCTATTCCGCATTTATTCCAGCTGCCTTATTATTTCTGCGGCGAGGCCGATATCAACTGTTATCGCTTCGGAGAAACAGAACAGCGACGCAGAGCGTCTTTATCAGCGGCAGACCTCTCCGTCGCGACGCTTATCGCACCAGACCAGCACTAGCATACATGTTATCAGAAAGCTCCGCCACTATTAGAATATCTAAATATCCTTAGCTCGAGTCCGCTCGGGGCTTACACGCCCCCCACCCGCCCCCTTGCACTGCCGCGATAACGCCGCCGCCACCGCCTTATTTATATTCATCAATGCCGTTCTTATCAGTTATGAGCAGAAATGTTTATTAGAATGTCACGCTGGGCATGAGGAGTACACCGATTTACGATGGCGTACAAACTACAAAGGTGTTGATATAGAGCGACTCCGGGGCACTTTCCTAAGGCATCGATGTTCAGATTGTCGATTTAATTGGAAATCACACTACAGAATGTTAATAGATTGCATTGTTTTAACAGGAACTTCAGTTTTTATCGGTGTGTAATTTGACCTGGAATTTAATAGGATTTTCTTTTTTAATTTCATTTTCCATTATTTTTTTAACCCCCGACACAAAAAGGTTTTTTTTGTGTTTGACGCGTATGTTTGTATGTATGTCTGTGCCTTCATATCTTTCAACGTGTGATCCGGTTTTGATCCGGTTTCCTTTATTTGAAAAAGTGTTTTGCCGAGAAGGTTTTTAGTAAGATTTTATCTTAGTAGACCCTCATGAAGCTGCGCATCATCAATAAGTTAATTATGTTTACCAGCAAAATCAACAATTTAATTTTCGACTTATTTGAAAGAGTAGTTTGTCGAGATAATCCGGTGATTTTAGCTTCCAAAATAACGACTTATCGGAAAGTTTTGGGACTAGCCAAAAATTAGTCTACCCTCTACAGAATTTGGTCTACCCCCTCAGGAATCCGACAAAAATAGTGTCGACCACTCAAAACGGCGGCTTTAATTGTTATTTAACTTTTTTTAAACAAAATAAATTTTGCAACTTAGTTTTTTGCTTTTAAAGGTCGTAGAAAAACGTTCGTCCCGTCAATTTATTCGTCATGAGCTCCCCTATAAGGTAGGTATATGCAAAGAATGAATTTTTGGTTGTTAATAACATTTTATGGCAAAAAACTGAAAAAGTTGAATTCTTCGATCCTCGAACTTTGAAGTACTGTAGAAACAAATATAAAATCTGTATGTTAACGATATTATAAGAAATAGTACATATTTTTACCCTTAATAAAATGCACTTTGTCCCGTTGCAAAATATTAATTATTTTTTTTTGCAATTAATTTATATAAAAAAAAAATTCAAACTGTTGTATTAAAAGATCAAATTAATATTTTACAGTTCTGTTTCGGTAAAGACATTGTATTTGACATGCATTTATATAATCAAAAAGAATATTGCAAAAAAAATTTAATTTGCGACTTTTTTACGCAAAAAATCAATTTTGCAACTTAAACAAATGTAAATATCTCAGTGGATTTTGCATAAAATTTATTGCAACTAAAAATTTGAAATCGGTATTATATCAACTCCAATTCATAACGTGGAATATTCGGAATATTATAATACAGCTCAGGATTTACTATTAATCGTCAACTTGTGGTTAAGGTGCATCTAAATATTTATTAATCAGTATGTTTGATTCCTGTAAGTCACTAAAATCAAAGAAACCCCATATAGGAGTATCATCCGTGTGAAAGTGGAATTTACAAAATTTTATTGATTCGCAGAAAATTAACGTGTAATCTATGTACAAAAGTGTATCTATGATACTTCCTTGTGGAATGGATGTTACGACATTACGTGATTCTAATGTATTGTTATGGAATTGATCTTGCTGATGCCTATCCGTTAAAAAAAAGATAACAGTGTGTATACACTGTTACACTCATGTCATTAAATCCAAAAAATAGAATTAAAATAATTTATCATATGAAAAGCCATTGAATAGTTTTATGAAAATAGCATGCTAATTTTATTTTGATCACTGGCTTTAATAATATCATATGTTATATCCAAAGAGCTGTAGCCCAACTATAACCCAGGCTAAACATGAATTGTTTAGCGGGTAATATAACCGACTCAGTGCCGCAGTGATTATAGTGTTAAGGCCTGTTTGCACGCACCCAATAATTTAGTCGAGTTGTTTAGTAATTTAGTACTCGACACCAGTGCGGACAGCGTGTTTTAGTCGAGTAATTTAGCAATTACTAAATTACTCGACTGTCTCTCTACTCGACTAAATTACTGGATGCGTATAAACAGGCCTTTAGGCTTGCGACAACGGGGTCCCGGGTTTGAATCCTGGCTAGGGTATGGATGTGTAGTGGTATTTTTCACGTGTTGCCGAGACGGTAGCAGTAGGCTAGACCGCGGTTGTGTGGAGATAACACGGCTAGTCGCTCCTCTCCTGAGTTCGAGTCTCAGCTGCGGCAGATGACAATGCCGCAGGGAAGGATTGTTGTATTGTTGTGTAAATGTGCGTGTCCTGGTTGAGTGGTGAAATAGCTATAGCTGAACTCCGCCAGGATGTTAATAAAAATAAGGCGTTAAAATTAGAGAAAATAAAAGTCACTGATGTTTAAGTGTAGACCCTCACGAAATGTTTACAAATTATGTTAAATAAATACAGATATTATGTATTGTCCAAATGTAAAAAAATAGAAAATAGCGCGTAGATGTGAAAAAAAATTAGTACTGCTGAAGTGAACTAAATTAGACATTGAAAATGAATGAGAGGTTTAATCTACATTTGATCTGTAAAGCTAACGAGTTGCAAAATTATAAAAAAAATCGAATTTCTCTAATTTTATCATTTCTTAACATGCGTCGTTATAACTACAAAACTATTAAAGATAACGATTTGATTTCTTTTTTAATACTAACTCAATATTTGGGCTTCTAACAATATCAATAAAGTTGACAAAATGTAAGCCCTTATGGTGAAAAAAATATGTATTTCAAGGTGCCCGTACCATATTCGCATGTCATTTTTGATCTTATGAGGAACAACTTTAATGTCAATTAAAAATACAATGTTACAATATTGAACAGAGCTATAAGAAAGTTTTTTTCTACTTTAGTTTCCGAGAATTACTGTAAACTATAACTGTTTCATATAATTGGGCTAATAATACATTTTTATCTGTTGTATACAAATAAAATTCTCAGCATGTGTATCACAAGACTTTGGAACAAGGCGAATTAGCAAAAAAGCAGGACGTAGGTGGTTTCCTTGTCATTTAGTCCGTTGTTGCTGTTATTAGGTGTAGGAACATGAGTAGAAGCGGGCTAGGAAAGGCAAACAGCACGAGAAACGATGTAAGATATGCATGTCTTCAGTCGGACCGTAGAATAGTTCGAGATATGTAGATAAGTCTCAATGAGAATACTGTCCGTGTATATTCAACGAGTCGCGATAAGATTACGGCAGCGAATACCGCGCAAGAGTCCTTCTCTGCAAACTTAGTCACTACCTAGATAAGGTACATATGAAAACTTGCAGTTATACATAAAGTACCTAGTCGGCTTGCGATAAAAATGCCAACTTTTATCTTGAGCCACTGTTTACCGTCAAAAGTTTTAAATAAAAACACTGACCGGATGACGTATCTTATGTGGTGTATTCATCTTTTTAAAACTGTTATGAAGTCGCTGCAGAACGCCACCATATCAAGATAAATTATGCGGCCAAGATTTGGGTCAGAGATTAGTAAAGATCACAACCGCTTGCTGACTGTTTGCGTAATAGCCCAGTAACTTTAGGATTAATCTGTAGAAAAGAAAGTGAATGGGATTTTTGTACACAGCTTTATTTTGACGTTTTACAAAACGAGTGATAAGTCCCAATCACCCATACCAGTCAAAATCACGAAAATCGTTTTTTTTTCGCGAATATCGCTTCCTATTGGCCGGAGGTCAATTGAGGTTGTTATGAAAATTGTAGGTCTTAAAATTCTCTACAGAGGAAGCTCTTTACATTTCTCACGTACAACGAACCGTTTGCGTGATATGAAGTAGAGAAAGTTTAAAACGTGTACATGCATTTGTTTGTTTTCGCACCACCTTCAAGGTAGAATAGAATGCAAGATGCGTTTTTTACATGTTTTCCCCGGTAGGCCTAAAATCTGGTATACAGGGTGAAGTGAAACTACGATTCTTCTTCGTCCTTGTCTTCTTGGACTTCTTGTTGATCATCGTCTTGCTCAAACTCTTCGTTATCTTTGGCATCGTCTTCACTTTCACTCATATCAGACGATAAAACATCAATAGGATTAAATTCATATTCGGTATCATAATCAGACGAATCGGCGGAAGTTGCGTCAGGAGAGGTATTAAGGTATGATTGGACATGACAATAATCACAAACTATGGAACTATGTTTAATTATCCTATTTTTGTCCATTCACAATTTGCGTCGCAACTTTTCGCGCAATTGCAAAAATTTTTATTCAGAAGTACGTCCGGCACTGGTGATAATAATGCGATTGGCTCCAAGAAGTTGTATTTAACACCCACCCCTACTGTTGAGGATCTACGTCCTTTCGTAACCAAGTTTGTACCTGGTGACATACATGGTATGAGTGTTGTTGAACGGCTGCTACTGTGGGTGGGAGTGGTGGCAATTTCACCGATGTATTGAGCCTTGTTGATTTAGCAAAGCTCAAGTACCTATAATTGTCAAAGGAATTTTCCGAAATTTGAGCTCCATACATCACCAAGACATACGTACTCCATTATATACTGTTGTATGCGGAGGGCAGTTTTCCTCCTAAAATTCTTGTGCTCATTTTGGTGCAAATCAGGACGTTTCTCAAACATCTCCATTATGTTAATTTTTCTTTTCTCCGCTGAAACACCGTTCCAAAATCGGTTATATGGTACCACAATCCGTCCAAGTTCGTCGAGAAATAGTTTTAAATTGACTTAAAACTACACAAATTATATCTTGGAGTAGAAGCTGACCCGTGAGATAACAATGGAATGAGGAACAGCTGCGACTCAAAGTTATTTATTACTGGTTTAAGGGAAGCCACTTTTTTTCTGTGAACTTCTCCACTCTTCATTTACGCACTGACGACGTACTATAAAGTATACTTTATATTTTGCATCTCTTATGAATTTACTATTTTATTGTATAGACTATATAGCACCTTGCTCGGGAGTTTGGCAGTGCGTTATTTTATAAATCGTTGGTTGTGCGTAGAACCTTTTGTGAAGAGAATTTTGAGATCCACAAATTCTATGATAACCCCATTAACTTCCAACCAATAGGAAGCAAAATATTCGCGAAAAACTACCTATCGTGACTTTTGACCTCAAATTGCTTGCAACGCTGGCACGATATCGATTGGGATTTTAAAAACGTCGAAATCAAACTGCCGCTCGTCAGATTGGTAATTTTTATGTTTAAAGTTACTGTGCTATAAACTGGAGTGTGCGATGCAGTGTGCCTCTCGCAATGTGTGTCTGATGAATGCTGGATTTATCAAAATGAAAAGATGCGCGTTACTCGACGTTTTTTATGGATCACACAAGACGGCGTCTGACTGGCAATAAAAATGAAGGCTAGATTAAAAGATCGCTTTGTTTTGCTGCTGTTAAAGGGGAATATTAAATGAATAAATGTAGTGTCCATTTTTTCTGAAATTATTAGTGAAATAGTACATTTTAACCTCCCCACAATAAAATTGTGGGAGGTTACTGAAATTGGTCCAAAATCGAAAATTGAGATAACATCAAATCTTTATATTTTGAGGTCCCAGGAACCCAAAAAAGTGGTTTTTGAAAAATGTCTCTGTGTGTGTGTGTGCTAGTGTATGTATGTATGTTAGCACGATAGTGGCGAAACTACTGAACGGATTTGGATGAAACTTTGCATGAGGGTTTTTTTAGTACTCCAGAAGATTGAAAAGGTTTTGGTTGAGATCGGATTACGTTTAGTGCCGTTTTGGCACAACAAGTTGTTTATTTTATGATTACTTACAATTTGTAATCGAACCATGGAAAAGCAGTAAAAATTCCGATTTCAACGATATATCACACTTGCAACCTTTCGATTTGGTTTTTAATAACAATTCAAATTCATTTTTTTTTCAATTTCCAACCTAAAAATTACTAAGTGACGGAGGCTGTCAAATTTAAACATTTTCGTTTCAAACACCTTTTCCCCGACCGGTTTCAACCAGACCGGTCGTGGAAAAGTTATTTTTCGGTCATAACAAATATTATTCTTGCATACATCGTTGGAAAGCGTTGAATATTGTAGTGCTAAAATATCTAGTTGCAAAATGTAATCGAACTCCTTTTGGTTTTACAGATAATAAAGCAAAGTTAATTCTTAGATATTTCTTGGTAACGTTCTATACGAAGGTTTCTTTTACACGATTTTTAATCAATATATGGAATAGGTAAACATTTTCAATGTCAGATGAATGAATGTTGGAAACGTATCTAAGAATCGGTTGTTCCTGAGAGACTTTTATCTATTGTGCTAATACACATGATTTCTTAGGAAAAACAGGCATATACTAACACTTCAAATCTTATCACTTTTCAGATTAGTCGAAGCTGCATAATTATACAACTTGTCAAACTGAGACCCCTTGGACTTTTCTACTTAGTTAAACTTTGTTGTTGCATTTCTGGTTTACAAGTACTTCCTGATTGTAATAATTAATTTTGGTGGAAGTGCATGCACTGCCACTGTAATATCTATCTCTGTTCTTCGCTTGATGTCATGTACTGTACCGCATAGATTACGATTAAGTTGATAATGCAGCATTATACCTTGCATTCGGTGAACGTCTTGGAGTGAATGTCTCCGCCCTAGTGCGACGCCGCCCTCGTACAGCCGATAACAGACCAACTAACGTCACGTGTCCCGCTTGTGTTGTTTTACCTGATGTGATAATTATATACGTAATATGTATATATCTGTGGATACTATACATCGTATTCTCCAGCAGTATTATTGATGATCTCATTTGTATTTCACAAGTTGTTGTACCCAATAGTAGGCCGCGAGCCCGTGTATAATATGACTGACTATCCAGCGAACTTTGACAATATATAAAATGGATTGTTCTTATATACGTTATGAATGGACCGTCAGCTGGTTGGGTAGCGGTGGGGGTGGCTGTAAAAGGGTTGAAACCACGTAAAAAAAATTCAGAAAAAAATTACCCGGCGAATGCTGAAACTTATATGAGGGGAAGATTATGTTACATAATGAAAGTAGAACATAGTCAGCTGGACGGGGGGCGGTGGATTTAGCGTTAGCTGATCGATCAAACAGGTCCAAAAACAAGAAAAATTAAAATTATTCTGCGAACTTTAAAATTGGGGTTTAAGATAATATTTATACTGAGATTCACGAAAAACATAGTCAGCTGCAAGTATGTGGGTGGAACAGTCGTCAGCTGGTACAGTAAAAGTTCTGAGTTGACTCGTCTGAGCTACAGCGCGCACCATCCTTCGTGCGTCAACTGACGACTTTTCCACCCACATACTTGCAACTGACTGTGTTTATCGTTCATCTTAGTATGAATATTATCATATACCCGAATTTCCCCGTAAAGATTTAATTAGTATCATAACTTAATGTTAGAAAGCGTGCGTGCGGCATTTATGAAAATACAAATTAATACATTCGTACATTTCAAAATCATACAGAATAATCTGCTCAGAAAGTTTATTTAGTTTGGTGAAAAAAAAAAATTGATAGAGTTTTAAGAACTGTATATGTATCCACGATTTGGAACAACGCACACAAACAAGTGCCATCTACATTAGATCACCTTGGTTATGAGTGGCAGCTCGAGGAAAACAAATTTACTTGCAAGTGGTCTGATGGAGATCAATTACTTCCACCAGTGGAAATGATTATCCGAGATGCCGAATATACTGAAGGTATTATATCATTTGTGCTTTTCATCCTATTATAATCTTAAATCATTTTTTTTATAAATAATAATTATTTTTTAGATGCGAGTGATATGATCTTTCACCCACTGAGCATCAAGAGAGTGATGAGTCGGATGAAAATGAGAATGAGGAAGATCTGTTATCGGAAGCCGAATAAATTAATTTTTTTTTATTAAACTAAATAAATTTTCTGAGTAGATTATTCTGTATGATTTTGAAATATACGAAGTATTAATTCGCATTTTCATAAAATAATGTATATTAATAATAAATTGAATATTTAATCAAATTAAAAAAAAAGTCTCGGGAATGCCGCACGCACGCTTTCTAACATTAAGTTTTCAATACCGATATTACTAATTAAATCTTTATGGCGAACTTTGAAATTCGGGTATATGATAATATGCATACTAAGCTTAACGATACACACATTCAACTGCAAGTATGTGGGTGGAAAAGTCGTCAGCTGACGCAAAAAGTCAACACTCGGCACTTTTACTGTACCAGCTGACGACTGTTTCACCCACAAACTTGCAGCTGACTATGTTTTTCGTGAATTTCAGTATAAATATTGTCTTATACCCGAATTTTAAAGTTCGCCGAATAATTTTAATTTTTCATTTTTTTGAACCTGTTTGATCGATCAGCTGACGCTAAATCCACCGCCCCTCGTCCAGCTGACTATGTTCTACTTTCATTATATAACATAATCTTCTCCTCATATAAGTTTCAGCATTCGCCGGATAATTTTTTTTTTTCAATTTTTTTACGTGTTTTCAACCCTTTCACAGCCTCCCCCACCGCTACCCAACCAGCTAACATATATAAGAACAATCAATTTTATATGTGGTCAAAGTTCGTCGGATAGTCAGTCATATTATACACGGGCTCTCGGCCTATAGACATTTCCACAAAAAATCACTTGAATTTTGGTTCGTTAATCGGTCAAAACAAAAAAAATCAGTGAATTTAAAAATAAACAAATAAAAAATAATTCTTTTTGTTTTATATTTTTTATTTGAATCAAATTTTAAGATATTGTTTGTAACAACACTTTTTTTATCATTACTATTATACAATATCAGATATACCGAGTGGGAAAAAAATAAAAAAAATTTTTTGATGCCATTTTTTTGCTATGTAACGAATCCCAAAAACACACGCTGCTCATACGTACAAACTAATGACATTATTATTAGGTTTATTATTTGTTTATATCCACCTACTCATAATTTAATTTCCAATATATGCCTTTAAATAGCATTTACTAACATTTTTTTTTAATTGGTCATATCTTCATAATCAATGAACTGATTTAGCTCCATCGAATCTTAAAATAAAATGGCAAAATTAGTAGATAGCTCATTTTAAAAAAAAAAACAGTCCATAAAAAAACGAGGATAGAAAAATCTCAATTTTTTAAAGTGTCCGTTATTTTGGTTTTTTCATATCTGCCATTTTGAAGGTTTTGTAGCCTACCGAATTGCCTACCTAATGACACCAAGTATATTCGAATCACGCAAACGGTTTAGAAAAAACAGCTTCAAAATCATGAAACATTTTTGGTGGTGTGTGAATTCGGGTCGTCAGTGTATATTTACGACAATTATGAAACATTTTTGTTGGTGTGTGAATTTTGGTCGTCAGGATATATTTACGACAATCTCGTTTAGTTCCTCTTAGCTCGAACCTCCTTTTCCGCAGTGTGGTGTTTGATTCTTAAAATTATTTATTTTATTTTCAGATTTTAAATGATTTACGACATTTAGTACATTTTGTAATTCATCGATTCGTCGATATGCTGCTATATGACATCACGCTTATCACAACTTTAATCCCTCATATCTTAAAAACCAAAGATATGCTCATCTTGAAATTTTTTATTCAGGATGTTCTCATCATTAACAATAATTTAGCACTTAGTTTGAAACAAAATTCGAGGGCGAGAAAATAGGCGATTTTTGGGGTCACTATAACAAAAAATATTGACTCGCCTTGACATTTCACCTATAAGTGTGGTGTTCGTGTTGACACCCACTGTCCACCATTTTGACGTTGTCAGGTTTATCATATTCCCAGTTTTAGTTAAAAAGCCATAAAATTGATTGAGCGGTGACGTTGGCCTCTCGGCCTCATGCCACCGTCTTGAGCGAAATTCTACTTCTTACTTTATTAAAATATTTCATTTTTTTATTAAATTATTCTTAGGCCAGAAAGGTTTCTAAATCAGGGATAACGTTTTTAAGTAATACCAGTGACTTGTGGTAAAAATTATCCATTAAATGCAACATTTATAGGGAACATACATAATTTTTTTAGGCTTAGGTGTTTAAAACTGTGTCAAAATCCTCCCTTAAAATCAAACTGTAAGTCATTAGAAAATCAATTAAATATGTTGTTAACTTCTGCCCCACCTTTAAAAACAATTTATTATTTAAATATTTAGACACGTGAAGAAAATACAATGTCACGGACAGGTACATGCGCTGTAAATTATAATCGTTGTAATACCGATTTTATCTTGATTAAATACTTGATAACCAAAAAAATGTCGATAGAATGTTAAGTAGATGCTTCACTGATACCACCAGCACAATAATATGTTTAGCCGTTTCATGCATGACAGGTGAAATAGACATATTATAAACGACGTGTTTTAAAATTACACTTCCTTGAATTTTAGTCTACTTTATTTTGCGAATAAAACTAGGTAACTGTTAAATCAATCAATAAGTTGAAATTAATCAAACTCGCGAAAAGCTTTGGCTGTTTAGTAGGTTAGTTACTATACTAAATTATTGGCTATTATAGACTAGGTACAATATAATTAAAATATTTTAAATGTAATTTTAATTGTTCTTAATAGTGAAATAATTAATCTGCAATTACACATTCACTTGCTAGTTTCAAATCTCTAACCAAAAAGATATTCTAATGATAATACCTTTTATGAATCAATATAAAGGCAGCAAAGAGGAGATGTATCGAACCTCCAACGATAAGATGGATTAATTCCATGTTAAACAGGCCAAGAATGATAACCCAAATGGGGAGTAACAGTAACCGTCAAAAGTTTCCTCCAAGATGGGGTTCTATAACCCTGGCTATGGTATCCAGTTGTCGATAATCTTCTTACGAAATTAACTACGGATTTGATGTCCAAGGTTACAATGAGAGGCAAGAATTATGAAGATGCTGTAAGGCCTAATGCTAATTGCTCTCAACCTCATTAAAAACTGGTGCTTGGAGGAAGGCTTAAAAGTCAATCCAAGCAAAATAGTCGTAGTATCATTCACTAAGAGAAGGAAGCCGTCAGTAGTAATTCCAACGAAGAATGGTTCGGAAATTGGTTATTCCAATAAGATAAAATGAATCAAAAAACTCAATTGGAATACCCACGTGAAAAGAGTCCCCGAAAAAGCAACGACACGTCGTAGCCTCTTCGGTAAAACTTGCGTTCCTAAACCAAGAATGATTTACTGGTCATGCTTAACGATTGTTAGACCCATTGCCTCCTATGATGCATCGCTGGTATGGTGGACAAAAATTAAAATAAAATTAATGGACGGGCGGATATACAGTTAGATAGTTGGACTGCCAAACTGTCGGACATTTTGAAAGTTGTTCAGAATTCGTTCACTAACCCAATGATATGACTTTTTTTTCTCTACGAGCCGTTTACGGTTTTAGAAATGTGCCGATCAAATGCAATATACTCTTTGTTTTCATATTTGCGAACAGTATAATAACGTTATTTAAAAGTAGACTCTGAAACTACAGCATTTGTTTACACAAACCATCAGACGCAGCATTTGTACTGCTCGTAGTCTATTATATCAATTTTACTGTACAAAATGTGCGTATTCTCTTATTTATAACTCAATTATGCTATTAGTACGGCAGCCCGCTACCAAGACTTTCGAGTTACTTTAGCGAAGATAATTCCTGCGTTTCTCATCTGTTCTGGGAGAGATGAGAAGAAAATGTCAGGGTTACGGAACGTTTTACCTATCCTAAAGGGTTCAAATCAATCGAGCTTTGAACATGTAAAGAAAAACCGGTCATCTCGGACTTCGCAGCGAGGCAGTTTCATTTGTCTTCTTGTCGAGGGAAGTAAATATATGACGAGGAAAAATTGAGAATTGCCCTTTTGACTGAGACACCGAGTTACAAAGACCGAAATAATGACAAATAGCCACTGGTCAAAATTCTGGTCACCGCGGCGAGGCAGTTCTGCTAATTATCGAGTAGATTCGATGTCTCTTGACCACAAGAAAGTTCGAACGGAACTTTTTGCTAGTTCAGTTACAAGTGATTACATTCGCATGTTGCTTAATTTTAAGGGCTGATCAAGTCATCGCGGCGAGGCTATTCCAAATATCATTAAGAAAACGAAAAAAAATGAACTGAACTTTTTCCCAGTTCACATTTGAGAAAAATGATTTCCGCCGCGACAAAAAAAAGGCTGTTTGTAAGCCCAAGCTCTCAGAGAAATTTTTTAAATTGACTTGGAATTGAATTTCAAGGTTCTGAACATACAGTAATGATAGAAGAAGGATTAAAATTGTCAGGTTACTATAGTTTCACACATCTAATTCATCTTCATCTGATGAGCTTTCACTCAAATATATCTCATTGTCTGATTCGTCTCCGTAGTCCACGTCTTCTTCTTGCTCCTCTTCTTCTTGTTCTCCTTCTTCTTCTGCTTCTTTTTCTTTCACCCTGGTCTAAAATAAATAAGAAAATCAACCTTAATGACACGGCCTCAAGAGATAGAGAGCATATAATTGAGCTACGCTCACCTGTGAAAAGTCCTGCTATAGAGTCATCTATTATCAGATTAGCGCAGAAGGGAAGTTGGTCACCCTCGAACCACTTAAATGCCAATCTTCCATCTTTCTCGGTCCAGCCAGCATTTGTCGGTGCCAGTTTGCTCGGTCGACGCAGATGAGCTCCAGCATGGATCTGAGCAATGTATCTAGAGCGCAATAGATGCTGACGGAGCTCTGATTTACAAGGTGGCAATGACATGCGTCATAACTGGTCATGTCGACGTGCAGACGGTCATTCACATCTTGGCTTTCGTATGTACGTTGGAATATTCGCATTGTTGCTTCATTAACATCATCGATTTTTGTTTCTTTATAAAGATGACATACATAATTTTCGAGTACTGGAAAAGCTTCTTCGTTTGAGCTTTCTCCGAGGGTAGCAAAGGCTTTTTGAAATTCTTCTGATTTCTCCAAGATTTTGAATGGTCGGACTTTGCCTTTTCGATAAAAAGCTGGATTCACACACAGTCTGTGAACGCATGAAATGCTGCTAGAGAGCGAGCTCAGATAGGAGTCATAGTTTTATATAAAGCAATTAATCTATCCATCTTCTGTACTTTCCAACATCAACGTCTAGGCATACATGAGAATTGTTATTCTCTATGTCCTCCGCGCGTCGCCGCGCCAGCACGTCTAACGTATTTGTGACTCCATTAGATTTCGCGCAGCTACGGCCAACGGAAAACGGCAGTTCGCATTTTTTTTTTGTTAGTTTTATACACTACTCTATAAATAGAAAAAAGTTTTAGCCTCGCTGCTTTGATAATTTTAGATTGATATTATTGGAACTTAGGCCAATGAAAAATGGCAGTTCTCGATTAACTCATGTCTTGTTCATCATTTTTAACGAAAATTAATCGAGAACTGCCTCGCCGCAGTATAAAAATTACGACATTTTTTTCGACAGACGGAAAGTTTGCCAGCCGCCCGTATCGTTTTTCAAACTTTTCCCTGCGATAAAGCTCGCTCTTTTGAAAGGCGTTTTTGGTAACGGGCTGCCGTACTATATATAGTAGCAACTAGCTGAAAAGCCAGTGAATCCTTGAAAATTCCAATTAGTTATAATAGAAAAATTGTACAGAAAATTACAAAGATTTGTGGCCTCTTGGATGTCATTAAACATAAATGTCTGTTAGTTCCGTTATTCCATTACAACGAAAACTTTACATTTTAAACGAAAAGAGTTTCCCGGAAAACAGCTGAATATAACGTTTCCGAATAAACTTGAAATTACGGGCGCCCGTGGTACTTTCTCAACTTTTCAAGCATAATTTGTCCACTATACCTGCTATACTTTAAACGATTCGACTAAGGTGTAACACGTAGTTGCACTGGTGCAGGTCATATCGCCGTTATCTCAGCACCAGCAGCCATATTACTTTCTTATCTCCCTGTCTCGTTTCCTACTTCCAGCTCGTATCTTTCTCGCTATCGGCCGGCACACAGACCCGTATACGGGGTAGTATCGGGCCCTTTTCACGTCACCTTACACCCTACGCTTATCAGTTGGAGTATAGTATCACATACGTATACGTGTGTTTATTAGTTAAGATAACGAGCTGATTAATAATGCCGCTTTGGTGAAAACATTCAAGATTACACTGCTATTCGGATTTATGCGAGGTATTAGACGGTATTTATACGCAAATCTCCAGTCGAAAATACTAGGTCTAGCAATTAAATAATTGCAAGACCTGCGGCAACTTGAGTCGGAGTAGAACTGACAAGTACGAATAGTAAAGGTATCATAGTGATCCAAATGTTTCAAAATTTAGTCATTAGCCAGGGCCCTGTGAAATAATTGAAAATAACGTTGTGCGTTAAAAGGTGCATCGCAAGGATGTGTTTTGGTTAAATAAGAAATCAAATTTTTATTTCTCATTTCTGTGTTTCTACTTTGTGATCGTGTCGATATAGCTTAACCGTTCTCACCTCATATACATTTTTGTGATAATCTCATTTGTATCAGATCTTTCGCAGACTGTAGCCTGGTGAAATATTCTTTATTCGAGGCTCTGTACCCGTCGTCTAACGGCCTTTGTTGTACTCTAAAATGTCGATAGTAATAGTAGAAAAAAGTTATTTTTATTAATGAAAATTGTTATAAATTCAAAAACAACTACTCACTCACAGTCAAAGCACGCACAAATTCTAAGAAAATAATATCACAGTAAGTAGCAAGACAAACAAGCTAAAAACGTACTCTTCCCCAATTTACTGATCTTTTTATATAATTGTTACACATTCTATAGGATACTCTTCGCAGTTTTCTTTTAAATAATGTTAGTTTTTGGGCATCCTAAATTTTGTGATACTAACTTTGTTGTGAAAAAAAATATATGAAAAAAAAATTGAAAAAAAAAAAAACATCTAACCTGTGTGGGATTCGAACACGATCTTTGGATTGCAACGCAAAACTTTAGCCACTGGACCATCACATATTGCTACGAAAATTGAATGTCATATTTCAAGTCATTAGATATATTATTATGAAATATATATTAGCAAAATGCATAAACAAAATATATATATATATATATATATATATATATATATATATATATATATATATATATATATATATATATATATATATATATATATATATATATATATATATATATATATATATATATATTATAGAGATAACATTTCGCAAGATTTCTATTTAAGTACAAGCGACAAAAATTAAGAAAATATATATTTTTTAAATTAAATGATTAATAACTTTCTTATTTACTGATTGATTTTCTTCAAAACAATAGGGTTCTTCCTCTAGATACATTTCAGTACAATCGGACTTTTCTTTCTTAAGTTATCGTGCTTACAAGAAACGTGATGGACGAACGGACGGACAGACGAACATTTTGAAAGTTGTTCAGAATTCATTCACTAACACAATGATATGAAAATTTTTTCTCTACGAGAGATATTTACGGTTTTAGAAATGTACTCTTCATTTTTGCGAAGAATATAATAAGTAAGCGTTAAATGTCAGAGATATATACTTTTCAATTTTAATTTTAACTAATTATTTTCTGTACACACCGTAAATTTATTTTATCAGGACTAATTGCTTCAAAAAGTTAAGTACCCTACTGTCAAGCCACAAGAGAATGCGGCCCGTCAATGGAATATCAAAAATCAGCCAATGAAGTACTGCTCTAAAATTTTTCTACCACCAAACCTGTCATTTTTCTCTTTTTTGATAAGAAAACACTTCTATGACCGCCTGTTAACACACACCGCAATACACTACAGTAATCAAAACCTATAGGGTACTTCCAGTTGACCCAAAAACTTGAAATTTGGAACATCGGTAGGGTTTCGAGCACAACAGTCAAAAAAAAAAACTGGAGTAAGCAATTAACGAAATTAGCTCGCTCAGAAACAAACAGATTTCTTAGCAGTTTCCTACATAATGCTAATTAAAATAAAGGTAAGAGGAAGGGATTTCTTTTATAAACTCAATAAAAATTTAGGATATAATTAGAGCCTATGGTGCAAACGAGAAAACTTCAAAAACTTAATAAAAACAATTTTTGTTAAAAAATATAATTTGATAGCCTGATACGTATAATGCTTCACGGAAACTGTCGACTCCAAGGAGCAGTTCATCATCATGTTTTCTTAGTTCTCATCAGTTGGGTATAGAAACTGTTTGTGGGAAGTATATCGGAAAAAAAAAAGAAAAAAAATGCTGTATATTGTTTCCCTATATATGTGGTAAACATATAAAGTATAATTTAAAAGATTTACTACTTGTCTTTTACTTTCATTTTCAGATTAAAGTAGTTTTTCAGATGTGGAATATTTTGGTATAATTAAATGGAAATCAACTCTGCTGCTTTCCTTCGCCCCAGGTAGTACTGGTAATAGGAACAAAAGCAAGGTTTACCTCAAAAAAATTGAAAAAGTTTTGGAATTATTAAATTTGTATAGTTCGATGGCTACATTTATATATTAATTTTCTATTTGTGTAGAGTTATCAGGGCAGAAAAAGCAAATCAAAAGAATTATTCGACAAAGTCGAAAAATATTAGACATGTTACAGGTGTTCTTAGTACCTAAAATAACTTTAATTTCGCTATTGGGAAAAATCTAGTTTAAAACATTTTATAAAAAATATGGAAACTACTTAAAATTACGCCACAGCGTTTCTCCTGGTTCCGGCGCCTCCGCCAGAGTGTGTTTACCGCACATTTTTGTACAACTGTGAAATTAACATATTTATAAATATACCAAATACCAAAAAATTTTTAAGACCTGAACTTCTCTTATATATACTAAATACCAATTTTATGGACTCTTACTTGCTTGATTTATCTGTTTGCCCCCCATTTAGCACAATTTACCCTCCAACTCTTCAGTAGAATAAGATCAAAATATAGTCTAGTTCCATATCTCGTTAAAATACATACGTGTACCAAAGAAGGAGGGTCTCTGAGGCCGGTTTTCGGCCTAATTTATTTCCAAACGAAACTTTCCCCCACCCTCCATTATTACCGTCACCCTCTCCTCCCCCTTCCCACCTCTTCCGAAATAACGAAAATACACGTACAAAATCAAAATAGTTATTTTTATACCAAGGCCTCGAACTTCCTTTTTACGTACCGAGAGAAAAATTATCGCCGAGGCCGCTTGCGGCCAAGGCAAGATAATCTCGAGGGCGCAAAAAAATTTCGCGGCCATGGTATAAACACTATTTTTTGTGCAACCGTAAATTATAGTTAATATAGATGGTGAAAATAACACCACCGTTTATGCTATATTTTGCTAAATAAACGCGTGACCTTAACGTCAGAGCGTTTCTATGGAAACGGTATATTTTGAATATATACTTGACAATTCTCGATTAATCGTAAAAATGTCTGAGAGCGATAACGAGATTTCAATTTCTTGTAATCCTCCAGTGTTAAAAAGTATTATAAATTCGGTGCTTCCTGATGTAATACCAGAAAAATCCAAACTGATATACGAAATATGTTACAGCGAGTTAAAATATAACAATTTGTGCTTGTCATATTTTAGAAATGTCAATTTGAAGTGACTTAAACGTCAATTATTATGAAAGTGACTTTTAGTTTTTCGGCCGTTACTAAGGGTAACGGCCGTGAAATTGAATTTCACGGACTGTTTTGAGAACGTGGGAAAGTTTCGTTCGGGGTGGAATCGATTCGATATTGATAGTAAAAAATAAAAAAATGTTTTTCAGTTTTTTTTGTTCAAAAATAAATTAGGCCAAAAACCGGCCTTATGAACCCTCCTCCTTTCAAGTCAATATCTTAAACATTTCCAGAGTAATCGTGCACACAAAAAAAGTTACAGACCGACAGACAGACACACAGAATTTTTTTCATCCAGTTCATTTTTAACGTTATTACTTAATATTTTCTAGCAT
Organism: Rutpela maculata; assembly: GCA_936432065.2. Classification (NCBI taxonomy): domain Eukaryota; kingdom Metazoa; phylum Arthropoda; class Insecta; order Coleoptera; family Cerambycidae; genus Rutpela; species Rutpela maculata. The sequence goes on from OW386289.2 coordinate 137,802,610, forward strand.
ATTTAAATAAATGTTCTAAGTTCTGAAAATATACAAATTTAATGTTGTGTATGATGTTTAAAAAGCTCCAATTCATTGCAAGGAATTGGAGATGCTTAGAAATTGGTAGATATTTTAAGCGGTTCTGTTTAACACTTTGTATATATCTTTTAGGGCATTGGATTCACAAGCTTGTAGATAGTGCAATTTATAAAACATGTTTACCTAATTGCTTTATTTGTTTCAAATTTGACTAATCTCTGGATACATTATTTCAATTTTAACTACTGTCATTTCCAAATCAAAACGGACATGCTTTATTCTATTTACTTATTTACTCTTCTGGTCTTTATAAATCTAGAGATTAAAAATATTAATAACAAGAAATGTAAATTTTGGCATATAATTATGCCGTCAAGTCTGAAATATCCTCGTTATCCTAAATTTATTGTATTCTAAATCTTAATACAGAACGACACAGCAATTTCACATTACTGTACCACTACAGATAAACCCATTTAAGAAGCCGCCATGTCAAATCTACCTTTTCCAGCTTTTAAGTGGTTAACGCGTTCAGTTTTTGATTATGTCATTAAGTGTGATGACAGATAGATCACATTTTCGCTCTTATTTTCCCGGCTCTTGCCGCAGCACTTTATTAGTGATATCCTCTTTTCCCGCCTGCCTGACACCAATCGATTAGAATATTTTATGACCCCGGTTATTGGCAAGGTCTGTTATTGTTTCATTCCACCGCCTACGCCTGGTTAATCGCACACGAATTTATGGCTAAATTCTTTCAAACTGCTGTAAAACTGATTGCCCGTTGCACATAATGCATTTAGTTATGATTTGATAGGTCGATGCTGTTACGAAATATACGGTAAAATTGAAAAGTGTAACTAAATTGTAAAGTGAGCATGCACTCAAAGAAAATGATAGGTAAATTCAACCAAAAAGAGCATATGAAATCGCGCCTATCTACTTTCATAGTTAAATCAATCAGAAAAGAATAGTCATACAACTTTATTTGTTTTCGTAAACAAATAGTAGTTTAATAATCATATCTTCTTGTAACAAATTAAATAGGTAGTACAATGACATTTTTTATGTTCACTAACCATTTTCAATTTGGTCTACAATTAAATAGTATTGTTTTTTGTTCACCAACTAATTTTTAGGTTGATCTACACTTTATTGTAATGATGAAGTTTTTTTTGATTAGCCAAATCTCAGTATTGAGACATCAGACCACCCAAACCAAAGATTAGAGATCGTTTATAAGATCCATCCAAATATATTGATGATCCCTGAGAGAATTTGAACATTGCAATCATGTTATTAATGTTCTATAAATTCATAAGAGTATAAGATAATGCATGATTCATTATTGTCAGTGATTTGTATGTGGCGTCATCTGTGAATAATTTCTGTAATAGACTACGTGGTAAGGAAGCAAATTTTATGGTAATTCTTTTAGAACTTCTAGAAGACGACAATAATATTGGTTTGTCTACCAAGTACAATAATAATACAGCGAACTAATACTGGGTTAGAATTACAATTCGATAATAGTTAAAAATAAAATATACTATTATCTAGTTTAATTGTCTTATTCATCTATTTTTTAAGTTAATGTTTGTTTTGTTGTACGACAACTTTTTATTAATTAAAATAACAATCACCTCTTGTTTAAAAATACCATCAATATAATTTGGTTTAACAAAATTAACGATATTGTTAGTTAACCATTTTTTTTTGTTGAATTTACCCATACTATTTCTTTGAGTGTGTCAGTTGCGAAGGTCGTTGGATTGGTTCCATCAATTTCAACGAGAGTGTGTTATTATACTTCCCCAAGAGAACAAAAAGAAATGATCTCAATCAGTCAAGGTTAGTTGAGAAAACCACAATTATCAAATTGTGGTGCATATAACACTGCACAGTGGGCCCAGAAATTGAAAAATCTTACCAAAATTCTGAACATGGTTAAATCGCCTAAAAATGAGTACATCAATCATAAAAAAATATTCAAAAAATTAAAAGTGATGGGGGTTGTTGTTTGTTGAAAACACGTAATAAAAAAATTAAAATCGAAAAATCGGCTAAAAAGAGTGCATTAAGCATGGAAAAAAAAATTGCGAGGGATGTTTTTGGGGGCGGAAAATGCGAAAGACGTGACAAAATAATTTAAGAATAGGCCAGTTTTCTAAAAATGAGTATATTTAGCATGGAAACATTATTTAAATAAAAATAAAGGTAATGGGGGTAGTTTGCGGGGATGTAAAAAGTAAAATAAGTGTTAAAAAAAATTAAAATGAACAAATCGCCTAGAAAATAGTATATTGAAAATGTAAAACAGATATTGGATTAGATTGCAATATAGTTAGATGTCTTTATTATTCTACAACATAAAGAGTTCATAATCAAATTCATATTTGTTCACCTTCGGTATTGGTACTGCTTCCAGAAGACACTTCTGTCTCACGATAAAGAAGTTTGAGCACGACGCCGTAGGCGGAGTGCTTCAAATCTTTTGAGTGCGATAATTTACTCGAGTTGTACAGTATACTTTTTCTACGACCAGCTTAAAAAAACTACAAAATTTATTTAACATTAATATATTACACAAATACACACTCACAGTTACTTTGACAGCTTACGCACTAATTTGAATTTAAAACGAATCGTTGTCTATGTACTTAATACACGAATTGTGATTGGTCGGTTTCAATTCATATCCATCCTAGAACTGATACGAAATATATCCGTTCAGTTAACTGGAATTGCCTACTTATGTATTCTACAGACTGTACAGAAAACAGCAAATTTACATAAGAGAGTAGGAAATAGTAATTTGTGCAGCAAGAGTGGATATGATATCCATATCGCACGATAAATAAGTTTGAGCACGACGCCGTAGGCGAAGTGCTTCAAATCTTTTGAGTGTGATATGGATAATCCACTCGAGTTGTACAGTATACTTTTTCTACGACCAGCTTAAAAAAACTACAAAATTTATTAAACATTAATATACAACACTGACAGTTACTTTGACAGCTTACGCACTAATTTGATTTTAAAACGAATAGTTGTCTATGTACTTAATACACGAACTGTGATTGGTCGGTTTCATTTCATATCCATCATAGAATTGATATGAAATATATCCGTTCAGTTAACTGGAATTGCCTACTTATGTATTCTACAAACTGTACAGAAAACAGCAAATTTACATAAGGGAGTGGAAAAAATACTTATTTTATAGATTATCTTGGTAAAGTTTCACTATGTTTTTGTTGAAATTACACAAATTACAGCCATATCGAATAGTACGTTCGAATGTGGCAAGCAACTATTCACAATTGTACGCTAACAGAACGCCGTGTTTCTTAGGGTGTATCAGGTGAAAATGGGCAATAATACGATTGGAAGTTCCGGTACGTGATGAACTGAATATTTATAACTACAGAAATACTACTTTGAATACAATTAAACTTTTTTCGAATTTTGGCTTTTTTACCAGGTTTTTCGGTTTTGTGGCCCACTTTGCACTGTCGCGCTTCAAGGCTCTCAACATCGCGCTATAATGGTTAAAATTTCTATCACCTCAAATGCGTCAGGACCCACTTCGATCCAGCTGGATTAAAAGCAGTTGATTTTCATTCTTAGGGTAGTAGATCAACACAAATTTCGCTAATGGAGGGAGCTCTTCAAATGACTATATCTAAGAAATTATTATTAGAGGACTAACATTAAAGGTAGTCACCATTGTGAGAATTCCAACATATTTAAAAGACATCAAATTCCACTGAATGAGATAGATAGAAATTTATTGACTACCTTATATAAAATTGTTTACATTTGTAGCAAGTCGTAGTTGCTGCTATTATCTTAAGCAATGCATTCATTAATTTTCAAAATCCTATCTACACACTAGAAATAGCATACTTAGATTTAGACATTTAATATGGACGAAAACAATTGAAATTATTATTAAAAAGTGTACCAAAAAATATCCTGTTACCGGTGGGCATGGTTATAGTTGTTCTGCGAGTTAACCAGCTGATAACCGATATATTTAGGAAGTGTCTGAGCTGTTACCGCTATTTTAAAATCTCAATTATTGATAGATATGAATTTTTCATAGAAGACGACGAACAAATCAAACGACAGTTCAGACAAATGACTGGAAGGTTTTGTAATCCAATCGGCGTAAATTCGTCCAATAACTATAAGTTTTAGCTGACTTCCAGATGCATTAATTGTGGAAAACATTTCCATCTTTCCATTGATTACTCTGCTCCACAAAAAAAAATCAGACTCATATATCCTTATGTATTTTCGGTCGCTGAATCCGAATCCGGTCAAAAAAAATCGTATACCCTCAAAATCATTAGCTAGAGCCAAAAAACACCCCTGGAATGGGGTAAAAAGGAGATTAAGCTACAAGAATAGTTGCTACATCTGAATCAATTGAATTATATAATAGAATTCAAGGGAGGATTTACGGCGGGGGGCGATTAAAATTCTTACTGTTTTTATTAGTTGTCTTCCAAATATGATCTTGTTTTTATATTTTATATATATTATGTATTTGATAAACTGCATTTACTTTTCATAATAAATTTGTAGTTTATCTCTATTTGAATAATGTATTGAAAACTATTTTCCCAAAATCCCTCAACTTAGATATGTCTGAAAACCTACATTTACGGAAAACAAACTAGTAAAAAATATATCTACTCGTCTACTCCTACTACTTAAAAAAATATTAAAACAAACGCTTAATAAAAATAAAATGTTTTAAATTTTATTTATTGCTTAATATAAATGCTGCATTTACTAAAAATCGTACTCATCCGGGAGTTATCCCCCCCCCCCATGACAGAAAACTAAAGCCATCCTTGATCGAATTATGCAAATTACGGTTAAACAGCAGCACCCGTCCCCCAGGGAGGGGCGAAAACTACCCCCCATATATAAAAAATCGATCCAAAACAACAATGACTGCTGAAAAAGCTCGAAATGTCTTAAGTTTTGTTAAAGTGATATGAAACTACATCATAAACTACCCCTATAGGGTTGAGAGCAACCACCATCAAGTTTAAAGGATACGAGAAAAACAAGAAAAAACGTAAAATCCAACAGGATTTCTGTTTTCATGGATGCTATGATTGGCTGAAATTGCGTAGTACTCTAAAATAGAACTAGAAACTTACGTACCATCAACGTCCTACTCTGTCAGCCGTCTATGTAAGATTTCACTATAAAAAGTTACAGTGACTTCTATAAAAATTCGAAACACCTGCGTTGTGTGGAAGTGAGAAGAATGAAACGAATAAGCAACACTATAGCATTTTCAGTAGTCACTGCAACATTTTTTTCGTTGCATCTTGAATGACGGTAGTTTACATCCTTTCTGGGGGTGTTACTTAACAACATTCATAGGACATGAGTTTTAGTGTACATCACGATTTTTGCCAATCATAGCATCCATAAAAATGTAAATTCGGTTAGTTTTTCTCTGTTTTTCCAGCATCCTACGGATATAGGGGTGGCATTTCGCAACCCCATGGGAGTGGTTTTCAAGCACAGCGTCGAACATGGTCTAGTTTCTTCTCACTTCCACACAACGCAGGTGTTTCGAATTTTTATAGAAGTCAATTTTTTATAGTTAAGTCTTACATAGGGGGTAGTTTTCACCTCTGAGGGTTGTAACTATAGGACGTTGATGGTACGTAAGTTTCTAGTTCTATTTTAGAGTACTACGCAATTTCAGCCAATCATAGCATCCATGAAAATAGAAATCCTGTTGAATTTTACGTTTTTTCTTGTTTTTCTCTTGTCCTTTAAACTTAGGGGCAGTTTAGACATTTCGAGCTTTTCCAGCAGTCATTGCTGTTTTGGATCGATTTTATTATATACATATGGTAATTTTCGTCCCCCTATGGGGGTGAGTTTCATATCTATTATATGTACGCTGCTGTTTAACCTTAATTTGTATAATTCGATTAAGATGTAACAACTATTCTCGTAGATTAATCTTCTTTTAATCTGATTTTGAGGATGTACGATTTTTTTTGATCTAGGATTCGGATTCAGCGATCGAAAATACATAGGGTCAGAGCTGGGCAAATTACTTTGAAAAAGTAATTAATTACAAATTACAAATTACTAATGTTAAAAAGTAATTTGATTACCATGTAATTAAATTACTATTAAAAAAATGTAATTAAATTACTAATTATTTGGTAATGGTAATTGAATAAATAAATTACTTTTATAATTACTTTAGAGCTTCTAAATTTGTTATATTGGAAATGGGAGATGTTTAGTAAATTATAAGATCATTTGTTGGTGTACAAATAATTATAAATATATACAAATACTGAATAACACAAATTTTTTAGTAATCAGTAAAGACAGTAATCGCAAAGGAATGAAAATCTATAACTAAAAGCAAATACAAAAGCCGCTGCCCAAGGAATCACTACTTTCACATACTGATTTTCTATCTAATTCTCTCACAACGAAAAAAATTTTGTATGTGGAAATACTTGTTTATGGAACTTTAGTAATGTAATATTTGAAATTGCATACCCCAAAAACCCATAAAACAATATGCCACATTAGTAGTGGGGGTGGAAGTGGTGGTAGTAGGGTGGTAGTGGGGGTGGATGAAGAAAAAAAATGAGGCCTTTAGTTCTTGTATACACACTAAATCACAATTTTATTTTTTCACTCCCTTTAATAATGCGATGGGGGTGGTAATGGGGGTGGCTAATAGCTTCTCTTATATATACTAAATACCTATTTTATGGACTCTTACTTGCTTGATTTACCTATTTACCCTAATTTATCCTCCAACCCTCCAACAGAATAAGATCAAAATATAATCTAATTCCAGATCTCGTTAAAGGTGGCGGTGCCGTGCTTAAGAAAACGATTTCGTAATTCGACAATTTCTTCTATATACCTGAACGACTTGAAAAAATTCTTTGATAGGCCTTTAGAGAAAACTTGATAGAATGATACCAGACTATTAAAATCAACAAAAACTTTTTTTTATTTTCGCACGAGAAAAAAAAATTTCCTTCTTTAGTTTTCAATAGCCTAGTACCATTCTATAAAGTTGTCTCTAAAAGCCCAACAAACATTTTGTTAATCGGTTCAGGGATGTAGAAGAAATTGTCGAATTATGTTCACCGCACCCGCCCACCTTAAATTAAGGATGCAACGGATAGTGTTTTGGCCGGATACCGAATACCGGATATCCGGCGAACTTCTTGATCCGGCTTACATTGAAAGTTGGACTGAAAACAAATTTTGACAACCTCGACGACAAAAAATATTTACTGGCAACTTTTCTAGACCTCAGATTTAAAACAAGTTTTTTCAATAAAAATCAGGCTGAATAATCCTGCCAAATTATTCTGCTGGAGGTTTTAAAAAATAGTTGTGATGATTCATGCTCAGGCAGTGATAGTGAAAGTGGTTCTTCTCCTTTCAGTAAACAACGTAAGAGAAACCCACAAGATAATGTTACTGCTGATATTTACAACACTTTTTGGAAGAGTTTTGACGAAGTGGGTGAAGAAAATGGTACCGTTAAGCACAAGATTTTGTAGAGTGAGAGGGAAATATGCGTTTATTTTCGGATTATAATAAATATTTAAAAAGTCATAAATGGTATAATCTTTAAAATAGTTTCAGATACTTCCCATTGCTCTAAGGAATACAACCATATACAGTTTTTATCATAAATTTTGTATATAGTATAATGCCATGCTCTAATAATGGAATTAGGAACTATTTTCATTGACATATTCAAATACAACAGATATTTATAATAAAAAAAAATATATAGTTGTATGCACTAGAACAATAGCAAGAATCTAAAATAGGTTTTAAGATTATACTGTTTGGTTTTTTAAATATTTATAATAAATCTAAAATAAACGCATATTTCCCTCTCATTTTGCAAAATCCCATCCTTAATGAGAACGTTTCGGAGAAAACTTCAATGGCCAAGGAGATTGACTATTATTTGAAAGGAGCACGGATTCAAAGCAATAGTGACCCCGGATAGTAACCGGATATCGGTTGCACCTCTACCTTAAATACATGCGTGTACCAAATTTCAAGTCAATATCTTAAACGGTTCCAGAGTAATCGTGCTCACAAAAAAGTTACAGATAGACAAACAGACCGACAGACAGACATTTTCTTTTGCTCAAACTGAAAATCTCGACGTTTCATGACATTTTAAGCATTTTTGAACAATAAAAAATTTTAATTGTTTTTTTTTTGCGTTACTATACTTCCACTGGATGTGGAAGTAAAATGACACAAACTATGAAATATGAATAATATTATTTGTTTATGTTTCCTTTTAATAGGAATGTAAAGTAAGATAAATACTCTAAAATAATTTAATTACGGTAAAACAATTAAACTCTACAGTATTCAAATTATTCTAGAGATTTGAAATGATTGAGAAGTAATTTAAATTACTTGAAGTAATTTAAATTACTTGAAGTAATTTAAATTACTTGAAATAATTTAAATTACATGAAGTAATTTCTATCAGTAATTAATTACTCTGCAGAGGTATTTTCAGAGTATCGCTTGAGGAATTAATACTTTTTAAGTACAATTACTGCTTTGAAAAATGTAATTCAATTACAATTACTTTTTTTAAAAAAGTAGTTAAATTAGTAATTTAATTACTTTAGTAATTAATTACTCCCAGCTCTGCATAGGGTCTGGTTCGCTGGTCTGAATTTTTTTTTGTAGGGTTGTGTTATCCGTTTTATTGGCGTTAGACTGCGAGTTCCATAAAACATAATTTTTCAACAATGAATGAAGAATGGGCACTTTTGGGGTTGAGTCAAAAAAAAATTTAAAACTATTTTAAAAAATACTCCGTTTTTAATTTTAATAAGGACCAAGATATAGAATTTCAAAGTTGAGGCAACAAATTGTTTTCCGTGACTCGCTTGACGTAATAATACAACACGATATCGCGCGCGCCGGTACGATTTGCACACTCGGCTCAATAATCCGTACAAAAATGGCCAATCAAAATAAAAGAAAGTCATGTATTGTTCCGAAATGTTTTAAAACAACTACGAAAACACCCGAAATAGCGTTTTTCTAGCTTCTTATAATGCCAAGATACGAAAGAAATGGTTAAACATTTTTTTTAGAACAGAATATAAATTTATTTATCAATAATGGATACTTTTGTACATGTGGCCAGTCAATAAAAAAATTAGACTTAATTAGATAAAAATGTATACTTATAGATGTTAGTATACATGTATACATATAGTGTTTATGTTTATGTTTATGTTTTATGTTAGATATATAAGTAAAACCAGAGACGAACCCAGCTATTTTTTTTGGGGGGGGAAAGCTACAACTAATTTGCCAACTGCCCATTTTTTTTACAACTTATATTTCCTTATGTTTTTTTTATTTCAGACTTAATCTATTAGTAGCCTAGCGATACAAATATTATGCAAAAGAAGTTTAACTAAATTACTTGATGTAGGCGCTAGATAAGGGCGGATCCAGAAAGGTTACTGGGGGGCACTAACATCTACAAAAAATTTTTTCACCTCGGAATCTAAAAAAATGTTATCGCCTCATGGGGGGGAGGGGGGTTGCAAACGAAAATCCAAAAAAAATTTTTTCGCTCGTCTCGGAATCTGAAAAAATTTTATCGCTTCATGGGGGTGCGAATAAAATTCCAAAAAAAAATTTTTTCACCTCATACAGAGAATACTATTAAAAATGTAAAAAAAATTTAACGCCTCATGGGAAAGGGATGCAAATGAAACTCCAAAAAAATTTTTTTCGAAAATTTCGGCTCCAAATTAAAATCTGGACAAAAAATTTTTCGCCTCATACACAGGAATACTATTAGAAATCCAAAAATTTTTTTTCCCACCTCATGCGAAAAAAATAATTATCGCCTTGAAAACGTAACGAATACTTTTCTCGGGGGGGAGGCAATTGCCCCTACTGCCCCCCCCTGGATCCGCCCTTGGCGCTAGACCTAAGTTGACCCCGCGCTCTCCTTCGTCTAGAAGCTACTGGATGAGGTAACCGTTATAGTTTAATGACCGTGGAGAAAAACAAGATAAAATACGATTACGCGCAAGTCGGGGCGCAAGCTCGTGAACGTCCGCGCTAGTACGGCTACCGGCCACTTCCCACTTCACATTGTGATACGCAATAGGTAGCATTAAGGGGTCTACACACGATCCAGCGGCAGGGAGCCAGCCTTGCCGCATGCTTTGAACTCATTCGAAAAGTGAACTGGTCCGCTGGAATTCCAATTATCTTCAAAGCGTACCAACAATGTCGGGTTCCAGCAGCTGGATCGTCTTTAATAGTCCCAGATTCTGATTCAGTGTCCTCTAAGAATTTAATATTTTAACAATTTCTGACCGACAACAATTTGTTATTATTATTATCTCTCGTTGAGAGGTTGGTAACTGATATTAGTGATACTCAGTATAAACCAACAACAAACGACTTTATAGCTAGGACAAAGCATTGTATTGATAAAGGCAAAAAGGAGTAATATTCTAATATTTCTAATGTAAGACAGTCTTTGAGAATTGTATGCTCTGGCCGTGCCGTCTACTGGGTCGAACGTCGAATTTCCGCGAGTTGACGAGTTTATTTTGTTGGCCCGTCGCGTAGGCCCGTCGGCGTTGTGCGTTGCCCGTCGACTATTCTGTGGCTCTCACAAGTCTCACATCAGTCACATCTAAGGGCCCTGATAGACGGGCATCAAACACGCCGCGTGTGAAACGCGACGGGTTGCACGCTTCAGATTTTACTTCTACACGAGCATGTTTACTGGACGGCCAGAACGAATACAGTATAGTTCAAAAATGAATGTTACACAGATAGGTTGTGTTTCAGCCTTGTGCGTTCATCTTTTTAATTTTAATATTTTAATAGTGACTGTACTGAGTACTATACGTCCACGTGCTCGTGTGGTCAACTCAATTGTGATACACGTGTTGCATTCGAACGGTTCACCCGTCAGCGGAGAAAACGCTGCGTGCCAGCGTTTAAAATGCTCCAAGCGACGTTCCATCCGTCCCCGCCAGCGTATATGGACATCTTCAACGTTCGTCAAGCCTTGAGCATTTGAAATACATTGTTTACATTTCAGCGTGCAACTCGTCGCGTTTCACACGCGGCGTGTTTAATGCCCGTCTATCAGGGCCCTAAGTCTTAAATAATATCAATTAAAATTATTAAATGGTCATAGTGACAGTGTCATTTAATTTTTATCAACTCATTCGTTTTTTTGCAATTATACTCAATAAAGATTTTTTTACATTTTTGGTGATTTTCCCAACTCAATCAACATTGGGGGGGGAGCGTACCCCCCCATAACCCCCCGTGGGTTCGTCTCTGAGTAAAACAAGTTAAATGAATTAGATTCACACAGAGAATATATACTATAACATTATTTTGATGCTAATATAATTTAATTTATTAACCGTTGCTGTATTTTTTTGAATTCACCTAAACTATGTGAGGAGCTTGTGCGTGATCCTTTTAGGGCTAAAAGCTATGTGCACTGTTGTGGGGGCCATTATGACGTTACGTATTTACCTGCCTTAAACTATTTAGTACGTAATTTTTACATATCTTATTCTAGCTTTTACTCGCAACTTTACGTAAATCAGAGAATATTGACAATATTTACACCAATCTCAAAGGTTCTAAATTATTTAATTAACGCTCTTAAAAGTGCAGCTAAAGTGAAGCGCTATGCGCTCAATGATCTTTTTATTTTGTAACAATACTAAATCTTAAACTCCCTTGAATACATTTTGTAATATTATATACTAGTAAAATTATACCATGATTTAATTACTTCTCTAAGGACCGATATATCAGTACAGGGTCTTTGCATGTTAACTAACAGGATAATTTTAACCTCAGGTCAAAGTGAGTGTTAAATCCGCATCCGTTTATCCCCTGCATTTTATGGTGTAATATGGTGTAAGTTAGGAAATCCTTGAATAATCTGAGGTGTGTAACGCTTTCTATAGAATTGCCAGCTTTAGGTTGAATGTGATTGGCCGAAAAATGTGTGGTTTTTGTTTTGTTAGTTTTTTGAGTTTTTGTTACTATGTTAAAAACATTTGGTTATCTTTGTCGAAAAATCATTTGACAACAACAATATAATAAATAAATAAACTAATATAATGTTTCATGTCGATAGCTATAGTTTTTATTTAAAAAAAATGAGTGAAACCCCAACAGAGGTAGACAGAGGCCCCCTGTGTGTATACTTTAATTCATGGGAATTTTTGAATATTCAAATCATGCAATTTAAAGACAAATTACAGAATCGATTCCAGCCAGACAGGTATAATTTTCTCGATAACTGTATAGAAAATCCATGAATCTAATTGAGTGTGTCTAAAGTCATTCCTCACGCACACTGAAGAAGTTGTCTCGAGGCGATAGGCGTTCAACAGTAGCAACTATTAGCGTTCTGTCTCGTTGCCGCACTATTATTATATCCATTAAGCTCAGCCTCTTCTCACACGTGTTAGAGCTGAGCTTTAGGCTGTTCTCAAGAAAAGGCACATGTAGATAGAAGTGATGTATCAAGATCAATGGAAGCTATCTCATGAACTATTTCTATGCATCTACATAAAGGAATTACTTATTCCTTATCTTTTTTATAAGCTAATAGTATGATGTATTATTAAGGCTTTTATATTATTACAAAAAATTATTTATGGAGATCGGGCCGAAATTACTTTAAATTAAACACAAAACAAGTTTGTTTGATTTTTATATATTTTTTTTATTTTAACATTTATATTTCACCACACAATTGACTTGGTCAGCTGTTAATGCTAGAGCAATAAAATCGGATAATATGTAATAATAATACGAATGACTATAATTTTAGAAAATATATCAGTGTTGAACAATTTATGTTTAGTTGATTATTCAACATAATAGTATTGTTCTTCACTTTATTAATTTTTAATAATTCTAACAATGAAAATTTCAGTACTTTGTTTTTCTCTCTGTAATATTTTGAAGTTGTCATTAAAACTATGATTTCCTTCTTTTAGGTGGTTGGTAAATGTGAAATATTAAGTTCTATTATTGAAACTTATTGAAACTTCTTATATGTACTTTCATGATTCTTTTAAACATCTTCTCTGTATATACTTTAGGATATTTACCACAGGTCAGCTTATAGACTCCGCTTTTGTTTTATTCTTATTGTTTTTGGTAAATTTTCCTAAAGTTATTTTTTTCTACGCAATTCTTATATTTCTTCATTAAATGGAAAAAATTGTTCTGTAGGTAATTTCTATATCCAACTGTCTATTATTGTTACATTTCTAATTCATTATTGTAATTAGATATCCATACTGAATATAATAAATGTGTTATTAGAAACAGGGCGTGTGCCATCGGATTTAAAAGCCGGTTTTATTTTACGGATTGCAAAATGTCTTTACCTACTCGTCCAGAACTGTAAACCAATAAATCTATTAACTGTAATTTAATTTTACAAATGATAGCATGAACAGTTACAAACTCTTTTAAAAATAATAACTTATTGTTCGGTAGCCTATTTTTCCTACCCTACCATTTTCTCAATACATTTATACCCGTTCCCCAGTCTTTGCTTAGACAATCTGTATGTTATATTATTTTGTAAGCTTTAGATATTTCAGTGTGATAGATGCGGGATTGAAGGCAATCCCCATTCCCCGGGGGATTGGAAACGACGTTGGATTTCAATCCCTAGACCAGGGATTCCCAACAGGTGGTCCGCGGACCCCTAGGGGTCCGCGGACGATGTCTTGGGGGTCCGCGAAATGTCACTGAGATATTCAATTGTTTTGTATTTTACTTGACTTGCAGTGGTAGATTCTACATAATCTTCATTTTAAGAAGAATTTAAGCTTTTAAGAGGTCCTTGTCAGTATAGCGACCGATGAGGGGGTCCTTGAAAAAATCTTGTTGGGAACCACTGCCCTAGACAAAAGTGACCTAAACCTAAAACTAATAGGTCTGTCCACAAAGTTTTGAAGAAAACGTCCCCGGAGTAGAGGCTAGTAGCTAGTAGTGATAATCTGATGTCAGTCACTTCCTGAAATATTTATGCACCACACTGGTCAAAAACCAATGATTTTTTACGGTGAACCTAAATATTAAAAACGTAAAGGAGATTTATACAGTATTTTTTTGCAATAAACATCAAGTAGCAAATGTTTATTTATGATGAAATATCCTCTAGGTAAGGCTAGGGATACATAAAGGAAGATTTCTTATTATTGTACTAGCATTATCACACTTAGATTAACAGTATATTGAAAAAATGGTAGAAAAAAATGGTTATTTTCTTTTTTTTTTTTTTCTTATTGAACATTAGATATTAAGTGTATGAATGAAGTTGATAAGATGTCTCGTAAAGGAGCTTTCTTGTTGATATACTAACCAGCTTAAATCGACAGTATTAAGAACGGATCGCTGGGGCGAGCATAGAGGCATCTTGAGTGTCATTGTATTTCAGTACTCCACTGAAGCAACGTTCAGTGCGGTTAGTACTTGGATGGGTGAAATCCATCTTGGGAAACACAGCGATCTTGTCCCACCTTCTAGCGGGTTGCATATTAGCGTATACGCTGAAGCTATGTAATTTCAAGACGAGGATTACGTAGTGGACAAACCATCCTTCGGAGGGGGGATGTAAAGCAGGCGGTCCCTTGTCTATTAAATATTAGGCAAGTAAAAGATCCCTACTCTTCTTTCGAGAAGAGATTCGGCAAAATTTCCAGGTTGGGGGTTGCTCGTCTCCTGGCATCGATGATAGGCCCTGGTAGCGAAAATAGGCCGACGTTAAGTAAAAAGATTTAAAAAAATGGTTTTTTGAAAGTTATCTACTGAATGCCCGAAATAAGATTTTTCAATCTTACACATATCCTAGAAAAATACTACATTTTTTCTTTATCTTTTTTCTAACCTGCTCTTGATGAAATAAACTAGTAATAAAAGGTACCGAAGAATTACTCATTGCAGTTTCATATTGTTCGAAAAAACTTTTATTGAATTGTAAGCAATGCTGCCTCCTGCAAAATTTAGTAAGAACATTGTATATTCTTTTACAACTCTTTGATTAATATTACTTAATTCGAGTAAATCCTTAAAGATAGTGTAAGGTTTGGGATTGGTACACTTGGAAACAATGGACGAATATTAAAAGGATCAAAATTGTAAGCGCTTTTTGAAGCTTGGGATAGTAAGATCATTGCAACTTTTATATACGTTTCTTACTCTACTGCTCATTTTTAGTAATATTCTTTCTGGAAAGCTGTTTATGAAAACCATTATTTATCATTTTTTAAAAATTTTATTTTGTTACTTTTCATATTAGTATTCTTTATCTAAAATAACCATAATATTATCAGTCTTTAAATAAACACAATATCTTGTTTGCAATCTATTGCACAACTTCGTTTTTCGGTAATTAATGCTAATGATTTCAATAATAATTTTAATTAGGCAAGGATATTTTGTGTATCTTAAGCACTTATTCGAATTGAAATTGTTAAATAATACATTAAATATTATACGCTTCTCTAGATACTCCTCTGGATATGAGGTGAGGGAGGCAACTACGCCTTATGCCCTACCTGGTTCGATTGAATGCATTTTACGTTAATAACGACGTGCATCAGAAATTCCTTTGCAACGACTCTAAGTTTTCCAATATATTCTAAGACCTTGACAACTCCTATGCAATATGATCTTGAATATTATTAGAAAACGCAAGCAGATCCGAAGATTCGCAGTACTCAGCCCTATCGGCCCATTGTACATTCGCGATATTTAGGATTCCCTAGAGAAGACCAGTGCTCTCCACGAAGAACAGCAGCCCTTTCCAGGGTAGATCCTGTAATTCCTCCGACTGTAGAAACTGCCTTCCAAAATACCTAGCCCTTGACACTTATATTGGTGAACAATGGCATAGGATATGAGTCCTCTCCACACATCCTACAAGTAGAATTATCTTTTAACTGCTTGTTCAGAGGACAGTGTCCTGTTATCAGGCCTACCATCCATCTCAATCGTTCTCTATTGAGCCCAATCAGCCACTTACGGTGGAGTCACTCGAGAGCCCCTGTATATGGAGCCTCGACTGTCTCATTCCTGGGGCCTGAACCCAATAGTTGTTAAACTGTGCCATAGCCCAGTCTTGTAGCTCTGATTGTATCAGACTTCTTGGCGGACCGAAGGCTAGCCCAGGGCCAGAGGAAGTAGTTTTTGCTCCTTCACCCGCCAAACGGTCTGCTTCTTCGTTGCCCTCGACACCACTGTGTCCGGGCACCCATATAAGTTTAACTGAGTTGCGTTCACACAGCTCAGTCAAAATGTTTTGACAGTTCAGCGCCAGCTTAGAGGTCACCTTGTTTGATGCAAGAGCCCTTAAAGCTGCGCGACTGTGGCTACATATATAAATATGCTTATTAATGAAACCTCATTGGCACACAGTAAAATGGCATATATCTCCAGCACCGGTTCCCGCTTGAGTCTTCGATCCGTTTGTGAACCATTCCAGACCTCCGGGACTCAGAAGATTCATTTTATCGCAGTCGTCTTGGCTAGGGAACACGACTGTATATGGAATAGTGAACTTATAGACGGGGAGACACCTGTCGGCCTCTGACTGAGCAACGACCTGGTCCCTTATAGGTAGAGCTAAAGCCTTTGTGTGTTCTAGCCCTTGTACCGCCGCATTCCACATTCCACCTTTAAACAGTCTATTTGGTACTTTCCTAGCTTCCAGTTTCACTTCGACATGCAAGGGAGTGAGTACAAGGATGGTCTCTATTGCAGCCGTTGCGCTGGGGTGGTCCTGATTGCTCCTAGTATTCCTAGGCAAGCCTTTGAAATTGACAGGCGAGCCCTAATTGTGGAGCGCTCCCGGGAGCGCCACCACACAAGAGCCGCATATGTTATGAGGGGTTTCACCATAACATTGTACATCCAGAGGGTGGGCCTTGGATTTATTCCCCACTTAAGACCGAAGCTACGCTTGCACATCCATAGGGATGCGCAGGCTTTCCTCGCTTGAGCTTCCACGTGCTTCCATGACAGTTTGGAGTCTAAGGTTACTCCCAGGTACCTCACTGTACGGGAAAGACCCAGACGTGTGCCCATATGGGAAGGAAGCTGGAAATCGCTTATTTTTCTCCTTTTAGTGAACAGCATTAGCTGTTTTGCCAGGGTTGACCGAGAGCCCGTGTCTGTTACACCATAACTGAACTATGTTAAGGGCCCTTTGCATGAGCCCTGCAATAGTCATTTCAAATCAGCCTCTTATCATGATAGCCAGATCGTCTGCATATGCTTGCGCATACTAGCCTGCTTCGCTCAATTCGGCCAGTAGCCCGTCGAGCATGAGGTTCCACAATAGCGGGGATAGTACTCCACCCTGCGGACAACCTCGGCCCGCCTTGGCCCTAACCGAATCGTTGCGAAGCGTGATATCAATGTTGTGGGTGCTCAGCATGGATGATATCCACTTAATTATGGTGCCGTCCACGCCGCTGACAGAGAGAATCGAAGGTTGGATTTGAAAATTTAATCATCCAATATGCTAAAGCTAACCAAAGTTTTACCGAAGCTGTATTTGAATTCATAATATATATCTTGTACTTTTGAAAAAGATAAACTAAGTTAGTTTTGAAACAAAAATGAGAAAAATAGTAATTTAATTGTTTAGCGATTTCAGTGAATTTTTTTACAAACTATTGTTTGGTAATGTGATTTCGTAAAGTGTCAGATGGGCACAAATCGAAACAGTTTTCCGTTCACATCATTTTTTATTTTTATATTACTAACTTCACCAAATTCTTTGAAGGTGGTTCAGTTTTTTAATATTACTTAATTAAGTATTAAAAAAATAATAATAAGTTCCTTGCCAACTGATGCTCAGTAATATTCTAAAAATTTAATTGAAATAAATAATTCAAGAAAGTAAACATACAATATTCATTCAATGATGTAGAATAATTATTCGAGACCAGGATTATCATTGAATTCTCCCTATCAATTTTTATATTGTGTGCAAGATCAAAAAAAATCGTGGTACAATTTGCTTACGTAGGTAATAAATACAAGCGAGTAAATGCGACCACCACATATAATCGACAACAACACTATAACTCTTGGATCGGCTATGTTAGCATAGGTGTTAAACTTATAATATTGATACTAGGCGGGTACTGCCCAATACTTGTTTGTTAATCTATAATGATGTCGATGTGTTTTCATCTGTTAACTACAATACTTGTATTTAAAAAAAATACAGTAATTAAAAAAAATACAGTAATCAAAATAATAAATATACAATATTAAATACTTAAAAGTAGTGTAGTATATTAGAGCGACTATGTGGACACGCGAAAGTAGTTCAATAGCAATAGTTCAATTGCAAATGCAAATACAATTTTATCTGACAATATATTATTGCAGTAAGCTTTATCCGATTCTCTTAAATTGGGAAACTTTCCCCAATATTATGCATAATCGTTTCAAAACGATTGTACTAACATTTTATCAAAAGAGATTCACGAAGAATTAGGTATACGCACGATTTTTAAATAAAATTTTGTTAATTTACTTACTAAATTGTCATCGCATTAACAGAAAACGATAGAAATATAACCTCTTATCAAAAAAAAAAAATCAACAAGATATTATTGTTTTAAAGTGCCGCAAAATCAATGTTGACGTCACACAAACTGCTACCGTGGTATTGTGACGTCATTCTATTTGTCTTGATATTGTAGTGTATTAAAATCTGCCTTAAATGGTTGTAAAAATGTGTGAAATCTGTTAGAATTGCACTCGGAGTAACATTTATTCGACGTTCATAAATGAAAAAAACGATTACATATTTGAAGTCTGTGTGTGTGAAAAACATGGCAGTACTCTGTTTTTTGGATTTTTGCATTCATTGTGTGAAAAAAAGACAGTTTCGAGTCATAGTTACTGTGCGTTATTTTTCGAAGGCAGTCGTACAAAAACAATATTTACACATAAATAGAAAACGTCTAGGGCTGGATCTTGAATCCTGCGAACTACGCGGTCGCAGGAGGCGCCAACTGAAAGAGGCGCCAAACAGAGAAAGGAAAAGGCGCCAAATACTAAACGAACACTCCTTCCCCACTAAAATTGTAATAATTATTTGCAGAATTTTTCTCAATTACAAGTTTTATTGTCATTTAGATGGGGGCGCCAAAATATCGTCTGCATACACTTGAAAAATGTCTAGAACCGGCCCTGAAAACGTCAACATTTAGAATGACGTCACGGTGAGAATCGTCAGTTGTCGTTCACGCTCGGTCAGCGATCGAAAATCCGAAAATAATTTAAATTTCATTGAGCAAATACCTACATAAACGCGCACGTTGGTGTTGAAGTTTAATTGAAATTAAACTTTTTATGACAGTAATTTCTTTTTATAATCAATTTTACTTAAAAATCTCATAAATATATATCTAATTGCAATTCAAAAAATTCTACAACTTTGCTGTTTATTTAAATACAATAAATTCCTCTGAATATATTATACTATTTTGTATTACGTTTCTTTTAAAATTACTTCCACATCCAGTGGAAGTATAGTAACGACAAAAAAAAAATTGAAAATTTTTATTTTTCAAATAGGCTTAGATTGTCCCGAAACGTCGAGAGTTTAAGTTTGAGCGAAAAAAATTCTGTATGTCGGTCTGACTGTAACTTTTCTTGTGTGCACGATTACTCTGAAACCGTTTAAGATATTGAGTTATAATTTGATACACGTATGTATTTTAACGTGATCTAGAACTAGATTATATTTTCATCTTATTCCGTTAAAGGGTCAGGGGGCATTACTACCCCCACCGCATTATTAAAGGGGGTGAAAAAAATTGTGATTTAGTGTGTGTACAAGAACCAAAAATCTCAAAATATTTTTTTACTTCATCCACCCCCACTATCTCTATCTCCATCCCTACCCTACTACCGATATGGGATATCGTTTTATGGGTTTTTGGGGTAGACAATATCAAATATTACATTATTAAAGTTCCATACACAATTATTTCCACATACAAAATTTTTTCGTTGTGAGAGACTTGGATGGAAAATCTGGATGTGGAAGTAGTGATTCCTTGGGCAGCGGTTTTTTTACTTATTTTATAAACTAAGCTGGAAACTCAATCCAGTGTGAAGATACAGGATTTTTTAAAAGTTATATTGCATTGATACATCACATGAAATCGCATACATTGCAGACTGATTTCAATGTCATGTTTAGAATTTTTCGAAAAAAAATCAGAAATAAGTTCATGAAATATTAATTAAAAGGTTTAAGTAAACTCCTAATTTTTTTCACAATAATGTCAGCTTACTCTTAGCTCAATGTACACATGCTTATACTGATTCTAATATTACATTTTTTATTTTCAGGTGAGTACCTCTAATTTCCGAGAAATTGACGATGGTAGGTGAGTTTCCTTCCTTAATAAGAAGTAAAGTAATTTTCTGTGTTGAAATTCAATTTCACTAGATGATACCACTCTCTCTTGGCCAAATTGTTTTTTTTTTAAATATTGTTCATATTTTGATTGTTTTTGCTGTTTAGTTTAGCGTATCCATCCTCTCTATCCGGCCATTCGTTTCCTATCATAATTGGCGATAGAATTTAAAATCAAATTTTGAAGCAGTAAACTCATTACCGTGAGAAGTTTCTTTATAAAATCCAAACATTTTAACAACGATCAGGTGTCAACATCTAGACCACGAGACATTAGATTGAGTAACTGTAAATAAATTATAGGGGTCCGTTGCACTTTCTCACACAAATACTTGTATAGCTCATATTATGTTCGGTAAATGGTAATCGCGATTTTCGGTTTTCATTTTTGGCAAATTTATTATTAGTCCAGTCACTGAAGGTAAAATACGGCGATACTGTATAATTTTGCCAAACAGCACCTATTTGCACAAAAATTTGGATTTAGGTTCTACTTACCCTCTACTCCAAAGTTGATCCTGTACCGAGGGTTGGTTTCACCCTGGGGGTGGATGCCACCCCTTCTCGGGGGCGAAAAATGTTTCATTGAAAATAAGTCCGGGAATGGATATATTGAATAATTCTAAGCAACTTTTGTTCTATAAAGTTTTTTCTGAAAGTCAGTACTTTTCGACTTATTCGCGAGTGAAAGTGTCAATTTTTCAACCAATATACCCACGTTTCCAGACGTTTTTTTGCGAATAATTCAAAAAGTAAGTATTTTATCGAAAAAATCATTTAGTAAAAATGTAGCTTATAAAAAAACAAAAAGAATGGTGGGTTTATGGTGTCTGTAGTCCCAATACAAACGGAGTAAGAATTTGTTGAAAGTTGGTTCTTATTCGTCAAACGCCAAAATTGAAAGTTTCAACGTGAAGTTGCCAAAAAACAATGCATTTTTCGGGGAAACTCATGAAACCTTTTTTAAAGTGCTTGAAAAACCTTTATTTTTGTTTTTTATGAATAGGTGTAAGTATGCTGTGCCTAAATATAGCTATAATGTGTATTCATCAATGCTCCAATATACGTGTTCTGATATCTTCAAAAATATGTGATTGGTTTTTTACCCATAACTCGCTTAGTTTTTAAGCTATCAAGTCCTTCAAAAAATCATTTTGTGGGTTTTTTCAAGAGCTAAAAGCTCATATAATTTAATTTAATTTTCTTTCAGTTTATTTTTAAAAGGGTTTGAGCTGAAAGGGCTTGAACAAGTTACTATTTACGAACATATGCAAACTTTAAACGAACATGTCTTACTCAAGTTTTATCAAACAAAAAATGAAAATTTTCAGAAAAGCAAAACCTACGATTTTGTACTCTACAAAATTTTGCGTATCATTAATAGTTTTTGAGTTATTTTGAAGAAAAGGCAATTTTTTGCAAAATTACAAAAATGCTCTTTTCACTTCAAGCTCAAATTGTTTCAAAACTAAGCACTTTAAACCGGTCAAACTTCTAGAGTATGTTACAAGTACATAAATAAAGTAAATTTTAAAGTGGTAACGATTATTTTCAATTGGAGTGGTAATTATGGGGTGATTTTCACATTTTTTTGACGCCGAAAAAAATAGGGACCAACATTATTTTCGTCATAACTCGCTTAGTTTTGATGCTAGGGACTTTTATAAAAAAAAACAAAAATAAAGGTTTCTTCAAGCACTTCAAAAATGGTTCCATGAGTTTCCCCGAAAAATGAATTGTTTTTTGGCAACTTCACGTTGAAACTTTCAATTTTGACGTTTGACGAATAAGAACCAACCTTCAACAAGCTATTACTCCGTTTATATTGGGACTACAGACACCATAAACCCACCATTCCGTTTGTTTTTTTATAAGCTACATTTCTACTAAGAATGTTTTTTTCGATAAAATACTTACTTTTTGAGTTATTCGAGAAAAACCGTCTGAAAACGTGGGTTTTTTGGTTGAAAAAATGGCACTTTCACTCGCGAATAACTCGAAAAGTATTGACTTTCAGAAAAAACTTTATAGAACAAAAGTTGTTTAGAATTAGTCAATCTATCCATTCCCGGACTTATTTTCAAAGAAACATTTTTCACCCCCGAGAAGGGATGGCATCCACTCCCAGGGTAAAAGCAACCTCCGGTACTGGGTCAACTTTGGAGTAGAGGGTAAGTAGCACCTATATCCAAATTTTTATGAAGATCGGTGCTGTTTGGCAAAATTATACGGGAAATAGGTCATTGACTGGACTATATATTAGTGACATAAGTGACATCAATTTATGAGACATGAATTAAATAGATTCAAACTGTTTTCGAAAAAAATCTCAATTATTTATTTTCGTTCATCAGTAATTGTAGAAGATTTAGTCGATTTCTCCTTAGTAACTAATTAAACCAATTATATTAAATCGATAGATGATTGTAAATGTTTGCTAATAATAATTAACGTATGAAGTAATAAATAACAGATATATATTTACACACAAGCTCCCAAGTGCGTTGCCCTGCGCGAGCTACCCAAAATCTCACCTAGAGGACATTTTCAAGTGTATGTATAATTGTACAATGTATTGTTTGTTTATTTGCAATATGCTATAAACCATTAATTATTGTTAACAAAGTATTGAATTCAATATTTTAGACCGCTGACATTTTTCCGTCAGCTGAAGTCGATAAAACGGTTATTATTGATTTTTGTAGAATCTGTTCATTATTAAAACCTTTCTGGTGAAAAAAATAAAAGAGTTATTCCACCCCAAAGTTTTTCACCCTCTAATTTTTTATCTTTTTCTGCTCATAACTTATTACGCCGAAAATTTATCAGGTCTCATTACTAACGGCCGCGGGTAATAATTTATTACTCAATAGGCAAGGCCAACCACAAGAGTTCATATTCATTATTCAACAGACTTGAACCAATCTCAAGAGATCATATTCATTATTCAACAGTTTTCGTGGAGCAATCGCAAGAGATGATTTAAAGTGCAAAAACATCGCGTATTCCGTTACTCAATTCAATATCATAATAAGTAGGTCATCGATTTCGCCGAAAGTCAAAAATATCACTTTTAGTATGCTCCTGTAGGCTCGAATTATCGATTTCGCCTGTGCGATTCACGATGTGCATCACATGCAATTTTTCCTCTTTCCATAATGACATAGTATGGCCCTTCAACTCATACATTAAAAAAGATCTGAACGTTGAAACATTTCGTGTTTCGCCTTCTTCGCAGATTGCGTTGACGGACGCCCCAGCACGGTTTTTGTCGAATAAATCGAAAAGTATCACTCCTAGCAAAAAAGTAAAAGTCTCCAAGGTAAAGACCATAAACTGAGGAACACTTTACTGTTTCTGAAATCTTCGTAACTTTTTGTTTTTTTCGGAGATATGGAGGTTTAAAACGTCAAACGTTTTTAAGTCAAAATACCTCTTTAAAAGTTAAATATCTCAGAAAAAGGCACTTGCGCCAAAAATGTTAAGAAACCAAATTAAAGATTATCGATTAAGCTAAAATTATTTTTTTAAATTTATCTCCTGCTTAAAAAATAAAGAAGTTATGACCGATACAATGTGCGTTTTCGAATTTTTCCCAAAAAATCTTGCCATTTGTCGGCAAATTTACCATAAAGTTCAACTTCCTGTTGAGTAGTCGTAGAAAAAGTATAGTATTCTACTTGCCTTTGGCTCGTGCCGTAAACGTCATCCTCTTCAGTAATAGCTATCATTACACGCTCGTTGAATAATATACTATTCTCAAACTTATAGTTACCGAGATAAATATAACAAACTCTGCACACTTCTTTTGAAATTGACGGCCGAATGACAACACTCTCAGGTGCGGAAACTCAGTTTTATACTCACGACCGATCCCCATAGGAAACCCACATAAAATATCGCTACCTACCAAAAATGCACGGACTTAATATTACACTTAATTACTTAATGGTGGTAGAAATGATTCCACTTTTTCGGATTATCACCTACACTAAAGCACCACCTATATATACAATTACGCAGTCTGGGAAAACGGCCTGCTCGATCTTAGATCTGAAGAGCACAGCATTGCTACAATAGCTATTTGTAAATAGGGACTGGTCAAAGATGGTAGTGGTGATAGCTAATCTCGTTGCTGCAGGCTACATTAAAAAATCAATGCCGATATATGGTGGTGGTCCGGCCATTGTATGCTAAGCCAAGAGGACAATTAGAGTTGCAGTGTCGCTTACACTCTAGCTCTCGCTTAATCCTGCCAACTGCAGCGCCAATACGTTACTGTTTCTTTACAGCACTCCTTTTATCCTTTCCAAACACCTGTGCTCGCATTACGTGACAAAGCCATGTAATGTTGTTCATATTATCATATCGTGTCCCTTTTTTGGTTGGGAAAAGATCGAGACCAGGTGCGGAAATGATAATTAATGGATGTATTGTAAGTCCTTAACTCCAGTTAAACGTTTTTTTTTTTCATTTAATAATTTACAAAACGTTGACAATTTTCTAACCTGCGTTAAACGAAAAAAGAATTCGGTGTTTTCACAAATTTTAAAATCTCATTGACTGTGAAGATAATACTTAATTATAACTAAAAACATTTGAATTTCCACAACCAGTTGAGTAATATCCAAAAAAAAGTATTTTTAAATTTAAATTAAAACTTTACCGCCCAAAACACTAAGCCATATTGCTGACGTCATCGGTTATATTTATGGTAAACACCTAACCTCAAAAATACATCTCATTTAAAAATTTCCGAGTAATATGTCACTATTATGAAAATTTCAGCTTAGTTCTCGTACTTTCAACTAAAGTCTTGTTCAATGTAATGTTCATAAAGTTTTAAATATCTTCTCTCAATAAAATAAGGCAATTTTTGGAAATCCAACCTATAATTAGCATTTTTAGTAATCAACAATATTGAGACATCATTTGCGTCAATTTTTAAATGTTTGGTTGGTGCCATCCTGGTTTCAAATGAGAAGTGCGGATACAATCATTAAAAATGACAGTAAACTTAAAAAACCTAAAAATTGAGGTTATGTTGGTTATATTAATGCAACCGATGATGTCACATCACGTTTTGTATAATACCCGTTCAGTTATTCAGTTTTGTTATTTATTTGTTGAAATTTTAAATTGATAGATGAAAGAATGGTAAGTGCTTTAATGTATGGAGTGCTTTAATGTATGGAGTACTTCATTTTACTTCCACATCCAGTGGAAGTATAGTAACGACAAAAAAAATTTAAAAAATTTTTATTGTTCAAATAGGCTTAGAATGTCACGAAACGTCGAGATTTTAAGTTTGAGCGAAAAAAAAAATTTCTGTCTGTCGGTCTGTCGGTCTGTCTGTAACTTTTTTTGTGCGCACGTTTACTCTGGAACCGTTTGAGATATTGACTTGAAATTTGGTACATATATGTACTTTAACGAGATCTAGAACTAGATTATATTTTCATCTTGTTCCGTTGAAGGGTTGGGGGGTAAGTTGGGGTAAATTTGGGGAAAATAGGTGAATCAAGCAGGTAAGAGTCCATAAAATTGGTATTTAGTATATACAAGAGAAGTTGAGGTCTCAAAAAAAATTTTGGCATTAGCCACCCCATTATTAAAGGGGATGAAAAAAAAATTGATTTAGGGTGTGTACAAGACCCAGAAACCTCAAAATGTTTTTTTACTTCATCCACTCCCACTACCACCCCCTATCACCACCCCCACCCCGCTACCGATGTGGGGTATCGTTTTATGGGTTTTTGGGGTAGAGGATTTCAAATATTATATTATTAAAGTTCCATAAACAATTATTTCCACATACAAAATTTTTTCGTTGTGAGTGACTTAGATAAAAAATCTGGATGTGGAAGTAGTGATTCCTTGGGCAGCGGTTTAAATATATTAAAAAAGCAAATTTGCGTACGGTGAAAACACCCAATTGTTTTATTTTATTTTTATTTATTTATTCAATAGACGCAGAGAACGAGAGAAATGGTCCGCGAAAACTCGTGACGGTGTTAAATAATTATTTATAATAATTATACTAATTCAGAGGAAAGAAAAATCAAGCGGATCCGTTACGGATTGTGATCTGTAAGGTGTTTTCGTACGTAAGCAGAGACCACCTGACGGCATACGTCTCCGTCAGGTGGCAATTTTCAATAACAATTTTCAAGTTCAAATCAACTTAAATTGTACAATTTTTTAGAGTAGTATCGTCGGTTTTCAAAAAGCTGTAATGAATATCGATTCCTTGCAAAATCAATCGATTATAAATGGCTTTTATCAGCGAAACTGAGCGCTAGCGCGCTGTGCCAAATTAGAGCACACACTTAACGGGGTGTGCAATATGCAATGCAAATATTTTAGTTATTGCTTATTGCGATTAACAAATATTCATGAAAACCAACATCATAAATAATATCCCTGGTCCTATCACTTTAAGTCAATTTTGATTTTGCCAATAGTTCTGCTTAAAAAATTATGCTAAATCATATGCACAAAAGCAATCACGTGATTTTCTTTGTCTGTCATATTTGACATTTAGAACTAAAGCCGAAAAATGGCGTTATTTTAGAATATTGCGAAAAATGTCAAAGACAAAAGTTGTTTGTCTTTAAATTTTGTATACGTGAACCAATCTTTAACTCTAGTAAAACGTTTATTTTTTTACAATTTTTTTCCTAACCGAATTTAACCAAACTTGTATACAATTATTTATTTTTACTAAAATTATCGCCTAAATGCTCTTATGTGATTAAATGTTGTTTTAAATAAAAATTTTTACAAAATGCGCAAATAGAAATTTGTCAAACTTGATGCAAAGTTTATCAGAATTTGTCACTCTGCGCGGCCAAGCGCATGGTTAAATGCATACTACGGAACTAAAAATTCTAAAAATACTTAGCAGTTCTAACGAGTAAAATAAAGCTTTTTTCTCTTTCTGTTTACACATTTTTAACATTTTTCTTAGTGAATAGGAGGATAAATAGTGAGTCTGGAGGGAAAATATATAATTATGAACGCATACACAGACACCACACATAGCCGCTGAATCGCTCGCATGAATTTTTACGTGCCTTTACTGTATTGTATTTATTACAGGTACACCTATCCACATTTCGGTTCTATCCAATGGATTCCTTATACATTTGTTAATGTATTGAAAAAGTTCCAGAACTTATATTCAAAACAATCAAAGATATTTTCAGTTATAAGCATAAGATCGTGAAAATCGCAATTTCTTATCATGATCTGATTAATCATATTTTCGAAAAAATGCATACAATTTGTGTTTGAACATTCGAAAATCATACATTTTTTCCGAAATAGTGATATTTTATTTTTTCCAATGAGTCAATTTCTCGGCAAGTTACAGCCTCCAATACATAAATTTATCAAGAAAATTATCAGCTATAATATCCCAAGGACGTTGATAATACGAAATAATTTTATCACAGTTTCCGAAAGCACTTGCTTGGTAATATCCCGACGCCGTAGGCGGAGGGATATTACCTAAAAGCAACGTGCTTGAGGAAGTTGTGATAAAATTATGAACTTTTTTGGAATTTATTTTATTTATTTGTTCAAAACTATTTATTAAAAACACAATTATTAAAAGAGTAGTTTGTAAAATTAAATTTAGATTATGTACTATGTATTATTTGGTGTGTTTTCCTCTATTATTATATTCATTAAATCATTATTTGCAATTCCAAATCGACTTTGTCAAAAAATAAATTTTAAATTATTGAACTGTCAAACTGGATGGCATAAGTGAAAAGATCCCTAAGGAATCTTTTCAGTGTAATTCTGTTGTGATTGGTTGTTTCAGTACACGTGATTAGAAATGTACGAATTTAATAGGACTGCTATCTGAGCTAAAAATTTTCAAGCAAGGAAACTAAAATGATTTGAGATGTATTTTTTTTAATCCACGTTACTACAACTTAATAAACCATAATAATCATGAAGTGTACATACTTTTTATCAGTTCTCAATGAAGAAAGAATTTTTTTGAAGGGGTTTTATTTTTTTCTATATTTTTTATTGCGACGATTGAGTTCGGGCGTTATAATAAAGTATATTTTTCCCATCCATCCTTTGCTTGTGTTGTTTAAAACAAAAAAGCATCAGAAAGCTACAATTTCCATCTTTTAAATGAACCAACACTGATATAGATTGAACAAATTCTGATTTGGTGACATTTAATTCAGTGCGTCGGTGTCACAGTCATGCGTATTCAAGTGCGCGCACGTATGTATCTCGCTCCGAGTTATAACGTTACACTTGATTATTTTTTTCCGGGAAAACCGTGGCTTTAGCGATAAATTTTGTTAGGGCATTTTTTGTTCATAAATACGTGATCTATCCATCTGTATTTATTATTTTTTTCCTAGCTTGATTTAATTTCAAAATTTTGAAAAAATGGATGAAAAAAACTTTTTTTCGCTTTTCTTTATGTTCTGCATCCGAGCGAAATGTAAACTTTTTAGGATATATTCTATACATTTTCACGAACTTATTAGAAAAAAAATTATTCAGTTTGCAAATTTTTGTAGGTAAATACCTTCATCGACTGGGCTATGTACATTGTACTGAAAAACGGTCAATAATTTAATTTTAATTTCAGAATATGAATTGATATATGACTAAAATTTATTTTATCTAAAAGAAACATTATCCATGTTTATTCAGAGTCGTCCGCCTATGGCCACATTAAATATTCATCGGTAATCGCGTTTGTATTTATCATATTTACAAACACAGTGCAAGTTGTAATCGACAATGTTTAATAGCCTAGGCATATTTTTGATGGGAAATGCCGAATTCATGGCCAAAATAACGACTTTACTATCTAGATATCCACCTGAATGCAACCATGTGCAATTTTTGATTATTTCTGATAATGGCGTGCCGTACAACTATCAGTTATTTTTCCAGTGTGTTTTTCCAGCATTGTTTGGCACATTTTAACCAGATTTTACACCACGTTTTACTATCTCAGGCAAATTAAATCGATTTTTATTAGAATTATATTTGTAACCGCACCTACATTGCACAGTGAATATATTTACGTATGAATTTTTAACAGATATAAAAAATAAGAAAATATATATAGCACGTAAAGGACGAGGTATTTTATGTATTACGAATTAAATATGTTTGGTATAAATATATTTTCGTATTTTATAAAAAATATGTTCACTAATTTGTTAATGAAGAGGTTTTGTTTTAAACCTAGAAATTCAAACGGCATTGAAAATGAAATTTAGGAGTGAAATATATGTTTAAAGCATTGCACACCCCCGCTGGGTGTGACTCTGTTCTCGACCAGTGCGCCAGCACTCCTCGGTTTTGATGATAAGTTATTTTTTCGCCAAAAACTTTTAGATTGATATTGCGCTTTTCACAGTGGTTTGTAAACTTTTCTAGAATTTACTACATTTTCCCGCTTCAATTATTTTATTACTTTATTATTTATAAACTAAAAAACCGATTTTTTGTTTTTTTATTCTTATCTTCCACAAAAATAATTTAATTTTGATAAAATTCGGTGAAAATGTGCATTTTTATGCATCTAAATAGCTTTCATTTTTTTGAGGCGTAATATTCATTTTTGATTTTTTTGCGAATTTAATTTTAAAAAAGGCCTAATTTTCAATAAAAAAAGTTAATTAACAAGGTTTTGATTTTTGAAAATTTCTGGACGGTTTTTTTTTTTTTCGTTGAAACCTCTACTTTAAGATGGTGTAAAAAAAATCACACTGTTACTGTGGAAGAATATTGTTAAAAATGGAAAAGACCAAAAAAACACTTTTTTCAAGATCGATTTTTCCGTAAATGTCACTAATTCTTCATTGTTCATTTGAATGAAGTGTTATAAGTGGTGCAAAACGGTAATTTCAATTTAATACGTAATAAGGGAACTTTAATTAACCGTTTAAGGTTCGGACTGCTGAAAACCGAAATGTTTAAACAATAATTTTACCTAGAAATTGCTAAAAATTACCATTTTTAGGCAAAAAAAAACTTTGTTATTCTTTATGGGCACACATACATTGAAACAATTTTATTGACATACATATTTCAAAATATTCAAAGTTAAAAAATTGGATTATGGCGGGGCAGTTTTTCTACTACGTGCTCTCGAGTGCGTGCGCACTTCTTTTTCGTTTTTCGTTCTTGAATCAAAGAAGAACATTGTCGCTTTCCTCCGCTATTTTTCTGGATGTGGCACGACTTCCAGTTTCGCCGGAAAAAGGAAAAAGATAATTATAAAATCATTACTGGCTAACCAAAATTTATCAAAGCTCACAGAAATTTTTTATCGGAGAAATGCAGACAAACAAACAATAGCCGAAAATGGATTGAGGCTAATAGCGCCTATTTACAAATGAAAGAAAAAGGATATGTCAATGAACGAATTGAGGTTTGAAATATATCAAACCGCTACGGTAAGGACTTCATTTAATTTAGAAAAACTACCATCAACTGAGGGAGCAGCTGAACAACACTGTTACAGAGCTTATTTTCAAATTCAAACTTGGCTTGGTAACAAACTTACAGCTACGGATTGGGGATGGAAACACCATCTAACCGGAATAATGCCTAAATTGACAGAAAAAGAATTAATTCCTGAAAGTTTGCTGAAATCTGTCTGCTGCAGCTGTGAAACTGGTTGTGGTAGTAAAAGATGCGGCTGTCGAAAGCATGGAGTAAAATGCTCTATTCTATGCTCGAATTGTCACGGGGCCGAAAACTGTTCTTAACTTTGAAATACAACATAAAAACTTTTTTTTTTTTGGCTAAAAATGGTCATGGAAAGGGAAATTACCGTTTTGCACCACTTACAACACTTTAAATGAACAATGAAGAATTAGTGACATTTACGGAAAAATCGATCTTGAAAAAAGTGTTTTTTTGGTTTTTCCATTTTTGACAATGTTTTTCCTCAGTAACAGTGTGATTTTCTTACACCATCTTAAAGTAGAGGTTTCAACGAAAAAATAACCGTCCTGAAATTTTCAAAAATCAAAACTTTGTTAATCAACTTTTTTGATTGAAAATTAGGCCTTTTTTTCAAATTAAATTCGCAAAAAAATCAAACAATGAATATTACGCCTCAAAAAAATTACAGCTTTTTTGATGCATAAAAATGTACGTTTTCACCGAATTTCATCAAAATTAAATTATGTTTGTGGAAGATAAAAATAAAAAAACAAGAAATTGGTTTCTGGCGTTTTTCTCAAAATTTTTGAGGTTATGTAAAAAATAATTCAAATAAAAGTTGTAGATCTTTCAATTATCTACAACTTTTATATTAAACTTTTTTCGATAGGGGGTCTACTTTTGCCAGAAATCGTAAAAAACCACGTTCTACCCCTAAATACACACCTTTTCGCATCCCCACCACACTTCCGGTTATCTGTTGCGGTCCAATCGATTTTTCCCCATTTATATACCATTAATCCTAAATTTTCCCACCACCCATATACCTACTACTAAGAATTTTTCAGACTTTTGGCCTCTGGAAACCGGTTTGGCACTGGTCTATATTGATATTTTATTATTATACTCTTCGCAAAAACGAAGAGTATATTGGATTTGATCGATTCATTTCTAAAACCGAAAATATCGCTCGTAGAGAAAAAAATTTCATATCATTGTGTTAGTGAACAAATTCTGAACAACTTTCAAAATGTCCATCTGTCCGTCTGTCTGTCCATCCGTCACGTTTATTGTAAGCACGATAACTTAAGAACGAAAAGTTCGATTGTATTGAAATTTGGAAAGTAAGTTAGTGTTAGCTAGAGGAAGAACCCTGTTGTTTTTGAAGAAAATCAATCAGTAAATAAGAAAGTTATTAATCATTTAATTAAAAAAAAAATCTTAATCTTTGTCGCTTACACTAAAATAGAAATCTTGCGAAATGTTATGTCTATAATATATTTTTTTTTGTTTATGCATTTTACTAATAAGTATTTTATAATAGTATATCAAATGTGTTGAAATATGATTCCCGAAAGATATATATTACAGATATTCGATTTTTGTAGTAATCTGTGACGGTGCAGTGGCTAAAGTTTTATCTGGCAATCCTAAAGGTCATGTGTTCGAATCCCCGACAGGTTGGGTTTTTTTCAATTTTTTTTCATATGTATTTTTTTTACAACAAAATTGGTATCACAAAATTCAGTCTATCCAAAAACTAACATTATTTACAAGAAAACTGCGAAGAGCATCCTATAGAATGTGTAACAATTATATAAAAAGCTCAGTAAATTGGCGAAGAGTACCTACGTTTTTAGCTTGTTTAAACAATATTATGACCAAAAAAGTGAGCAAAATAGCAGTTTTAGCTAAAATTGGCCATTTTGAAATGTAATATTTCAAGTGTTTATTAACCTTTAGCAGTGTTTTTTAATGCGAAGTAAAAAAAGTCACATATATTTTATCAACAAAGACTACTTAAAATATCTTATGTTCACCAATGTTCACGCACCCGGCTTTTTTTAAACAATTCATCATAACTTCTTTATTTTTAAAGATAAAGAATCAATTAACATCAAAAGAAAGATAATTAAATGTAATTTAAAGAGTTATACAACCACTTTCTTATCTAAATGTTACAGTTTTTAAGGTACAAGCGAAAAATGTGCCCGAGTCCCAAAAAGTGTCGAAACTTGCATAATTTAAACCAATCATATTGGTCAATTTTTAAGATACAGTGGCGAGGTGGGCTTCAAACTAACTACAAATAAGCTCGGTGCGATTTTTTTGTTATACAATTGTTAATTTATCAATTCTTTAATTATTTATTGGGGTAATTACATTTTTTTAACTTTCATATTTCAGTAAAAATAAAAACGATAAAAAAGGTTTAATTCAAATCGATTCACTATAATTTAATTCCTACATGAAAACCTAGACTAACTTCCACAGACCCCAAATTACCTGAACAGTACAGTCGAATACTGTTATTCGAAGTGAGTTTCGCTAATTATATTGACATTAACTGAAGATGATTAACAAATTAACAGTTTATAATTTTGAACCAATCTTAATGCATGCAATTGGAGGCAGAAAAAACACCTGCACTCTGCGATACAATGCTTGTTTCAGCCCAACTTGTATTCGTATACATTTCTCTTTTATTACCATTTTTTCCTGTTGTAGGCTTACTTGACTTTGTCATCCTGATTTGAATTTTGATAAATGCGATTTATAACAAATAAAATGATTTATATTGGACCAACTATCATTAATGATTACTTATTGTAAAACTACTTGCCCTAAAAGTGTTTCAGATAAAGCATGAAAAGAAAAACTTTACATAATTTTTTACACACAATGGAGGTCTTTCTAATCTTACACTCCCTATGTATTCGATGCCTCTGTACGTTTGTCATCAATTTTCTTATCTGCATAACTCTTAAATAAAGTAGAAGCCGGGCTGAACCACGTGTTAAAAAAATATTACCAACGTAAAAACGCGTATGAATTAACTATATGTCATTGTATAATTGGTATAACAAAAAAAACGTGTTCTTATAAGCAAGTGAGCAAGGAACATTGATAGGTAGTCACCCAGCAGCCTCGATTATATCTTGATACAGTTGCTGCCGTAATGAGCTCCGTCTGGGAGCTGTCACTCGCCCCGTTTTCTTGCTGCTGCCTGCCCTTATCTACCCCTGATAGACTGCGGCTATCTCATCCCACTGCCTCTGCTTTAATTAGGCCACCTTGCCCACTTCAAATCACCATTCACTATCTCGGTAAAAAGGTGTGTCTATCTGCAACTACTACTGGTCATTTCATCTTTGAAAGGTACGGGTACCTTTTTTCTAGTCGCTTGGTAAACGACTAACGACCGTAGCTCTTTTCTAGGAAAACAAGTTCCCGTATTTTCCTCATAAACGTAACACAAAATGATGTGTAAAAAGTTTGTAGATTATATTACTATACAGTGCACTAATAAAGTCCCCATCATATGGAAAAAAAAATTCTTTTTAATAAAAAAAAAATATTAATCAGTTTAAGTCAATGTTGATTTTGTCGATAGTTGTTACTAGAAAAAACCGCTGCCCAAGGAATCACTACTTCCACATCCAAATTTTTTATCCAAGTCACTCACAACGAAAAAAAATTGTATGTGGAAATAATTGTTTATGGAACTTTAATAATATAATATTTGAAATCCTCTACCCCAAAAACCCATAAAACGATACCCCACATCGGTAGCGGGGTGGGGGTGGTGATGGGAGGTGGTAGTGGGGGTGGATGAAGTAAAAAAATATTTTGAGGTTTCTGGTTCTTGTACACACACTAAATCACAATTTTTTTTCATCCCCTTTAATAATGTGGTGGGGGTAGTAATGGGGGTGACTAGTGCCAATCATTTTCTTGAGACCTTAGCTTCTCTTGTACATACTAAATACCAATTTTATGAACTCTTACCTGCTTGATTTACCTATTTACCCCAAATTTACTCCAATTTACCCCCCAGCCCTTCGGAACAAAATGAAAATATAATCTAGTTCTAGATCTCGTTAAAGTACATATGTGTACCAAATTTCAAGTCAATATCTCAAACGGTTGCAGAGTAAACGTGCGCACAAAAAAGTTACAGACCCACAGACAGACAGAAAATTTTTTTCGCTCAAACTTAAGTTATCGACGTTTCATGACATTCTAAGCCTATCTGAACAATAAAAATTTTAAAACATTTTTTTGTCGTTACTATACTTCCACTGGATGTGGAAGAAATTATGTATTTTTACTAAAGTCATCGCTTCAATGGGACTAAGGGCCGGTTTTATAGGTACAGATTATACCAAAGTTTAACTAGAAGTTTAAGGGCCAGTTGTATAGGTTTAGTTTAAACTACAAGCTACAGTTAAACTTAGGTTAGGTCTCTAATGTCCATTGTATAAGTGACTGTAACGGCCACCTAGAGTTTAACTATCAACTGGTGGATGGAGTACCGGTTAAACTCCAAGCTGCGGTTAAATACATGTGCAAATTGACAAATATGTGTGGTGTGATGTTTTTATAACCTCAATACTGTGCAGTCCTTTTTTTCACTGGATCCATTTTTAAAGAGTAATATTCGCAACCCAGAGAAAACAATATATTATTATTTTATATATTTTTTTCTATGTCCTGACCAACAAAACACAGCATGCTACGAAATACATGTCATAATATAACTAATTAACACACAATTTGGTTGTCAACTATCAGTAGTAATAACAAAAAGTATTAATATTTTTCTAAGTTTGCGAAAGACCGGAAATACTCATATTTTAATAAAGTTTACTTGAATTAACTGTAAGATATACAAGGAGCATACTGCAACTAATCTAGTTTGAACTTTTGATTAAATTTTTGTTTAAACTTGGGTTTAAACTACAGTTTAAACATATCCTATACAACTGGCCCTAAACTGAAATTTTACTGGAGGTTTAAACTTTAGATTTTAGTGTTCGTAAAATGCTGTTTTATAGGTGCTTGTCAAGATTGCCAGTTCTATCGTCATTTTGTTAGTTGGTAGCATAGTGACAAATTGACGATTGATATCATTTTCATTACTGGTACTGATTTTTTGCGATGCGTGACAAAAGATCTTTAAATTTCAACGTCAGTGAAATCAAACTATTGATTGAATTAGTTAAAAAGAGTAAAGATGTAATCGAATGCAAGAGAAGTGATTAGGTTACTTGGAAGGATAAAGCAAATGTCTGGATTGCACTTGGGAAAAATTTTAATAACGCAAATGGTTTTATCAAATGAACTCCTAAAAAATCTAAGATGTAAATATGAAAACCTAAAAGAAAATACAAAACAACAATTTGCTACCGAAAAATCGGAGTTAAATGTGGACTAATATGTTCTAATACCACGCACACATTCTTTAGATATTCGAAATAGATCTATAAATTCTTTGCTATTCCATATCTGTAAATTATCAGGTTTCTCTCAGAATTTTCGTGCACGGCGAGGTGCTTTTATTATATTTATAACACCATCTTCATTGTCCTCAAAAATATCGAAAATGTCCAATTTCCTTAACTTTTTCTTTACAGAATATATAATGGGTAATTATTTGTAGGTTAAGTTGAAATTTGAAGTTTCATCTTTCAAAATATTGCTAATTAATCAACGTAAGCGTGCATAAACCTAAGTCTGGAGTTTAAACTTAAGACTGGCAGTTACTGGCAGATATAAAACGTATTTTTTGACCAAACTTAGAGTTAACTATTAGACCTAAGTTAAACGAAACCTATAAAACCGGCCCTAAATGTTGTTTTAAATACATTTTTTTTTTATGAAAAACATAAAAATTCATCAAACTTGATGCAGTTTATCTAGTTTCAACAATTCATTCCAAAACCTACTACAATTGAATTTTTAATTAAGTAAATATACAAGTAAGTTACACACACATAAAAAATTCAACCAAGGTGGGTTTAAAATAAATCGTTGAAACAGAGTTGACAAAGTTACTTCACTATTTTTTTCCAAGAATACCGTGACTTTAGCGATAAATTTTATTAGGACATTTTTTGTTCAGAACACGTGATCCACCTGTATTTTTTGGTTTTTTCTACCCTGACTTAATTTAAAAATTTTGAAAAAATGGATGAAAAAAAATTTCTTTCACTTTTTTTTTATGTTCTGCATCCGAGCGGAATGTAAACTTTTCAGGATATTATTCTATACACTTTCACGAACTCATTAAAAAAAAATTATTCAGTTTGCAAGTTGTGGGTTTCACTATAAAATGTTCTCTGTCGTCTGGGCTAATACTCGATTGAAAAAAAACCAGGACAATTCTTGTAAGCCAAATTCTCAAATAATTGAGTTAGATATATGCATGCATATGTCTAAATAGGGCATGGCATAAGCCTATTATTATAAAAGACCAATTTTGATATACACAGATTGTTAATTTTCTCTTAATAGTTGTGTTTAAATTACTAACTGATTAATGATAACTTTATTATTAAAATAATAACACAAATACTATCAAAGAGAATCGTAAATAATGCAGACTGAACATAAAAATACAAATCAATAGTAAAAACAAAGAAATCTCAGCATGTATTTCTGAATTCTTGCACATATTTACCACACTGTAGTCATATTAAGAGGAAGGACCGAGGGAAGGACACTGGAGGGACGTGTAAGTTTTAAGCTAGTTATCATTACGGCTTATCCAAGGCAAAGATATTGTATTGAAGGAAATGGACAATATACTTCAATTGCACAGTTGCACGTAATAGTTATTTAACGGCAATTGGATAGATGGAGTGACTACTAATATTTAGTCATCGCTTCATCAACATCTGAAACTACTTGGAGTCTTCTATGGGCATGAATAAAATTGGATTTATTGCAATATCAATCTTTGTGATAAGTTCTCCCATGTATCTTCAATCCTCCTTTCAAGTTCTTGAACATTGTTACCTGGACGAATATTTAATGTTCTTATCTTCCAACAACCAACATTCTCAGTAGGATTTAAGTCCGCACTTTTAGAGGCCACGGTAGCAACTTTATGTCTTATTAACAAAGCATTGCCTGTCAGGAGGGTGTGTAGAGAGCAGTTCTTACTGGAAAATAAAATTATTATCCAGAAATAACTTTCTTAATGACGGCAACATAATACTGTCTAATATTTCAATATATCTAATGGCATTGAGTTTATTATCACTGTTCTAACACACACGTAATCCATTTAGACGAATCCAAGTCATGGACAGTAAACCTTCCCAATATTTATGGATCGAAAGTATATTTTTCGTCGTATCTATAGGAAGTAGGCCTATATATTATACACGAATATGTCCATCATCAAAGGATTTTAAAACCTTTTAACCATTTGAAGATTCCAGAAGGGGCTCTCACGGCCCCTACTTGGTCCGGAGCCGGGTGTCGGCTACCCTAGATCAAATGCCAAGAAGTCAATAGAAAATTGGACTTGTTCCCAATTCTTTGACTTCTGGTCCTCCTACCCAGGACTCCGGCAAGCGAAGCTTATCTCAGAGCGCTTGCCGAGGCGAGCAGAACAAATCCGGCGACTAAACAGGAAACATGTCAGAATCGTGGTAGGTCTTTTGACTGGACACGACTCTTCCAGAAAACACCTGCACACTATGGGAGTGGTTGACAATCCGACTGCAGGTTCTGCGAGGACGAGGAAGAAACTTCCATCCACGCCCTAACTTCCTGCCCTAGTCTTATGAGCTTGAGGCACAAACCCTTCGGCATTGGTTTTCCGCTACTGGAGGAAATAAGGAATATTTCCATAGGAAGGATTTTGGCCTTTGGGTTAGAATGAATGGGGAATTCGTAGCGGTAGCACAGTGGGTCACAAGGACTGAGTGCGGCGACCTTTCGTTGCACCGCTAAAAAAAGAAGAAGATCCATTTGAATTAGAAACTGAATGAATGCATTCATATGGTTGAGTACAAAAATAATCCTACTGTTTCTTTTCTTCTGACAATTCGTATTTTTTGGCTTCCGAACAATTCATTAATTCACTTTGTCGTTTTATACTTCTGCCAGCAGTAGATACCAAAGCAGAGAGAGTTTTTTTATTAAATAATTGATAAGATCCTCAACTTTCTAGGCCTACTGGAACCAACTTTATTTCATACTGTCCGGTAAATGACTATTTCCCGGACTCATTTGCGGCCGGTAAATCGAACATTACAGTATCTGATACTGTAATGTGTTACCTAGCAACACTCATATTATTTGTTTCCATTGACAAAACAATCCATATTCTTTTTGATATCTGAAACAATGCAAAAATTATGGTCTTATGTATTTGACAGTGACAATCATAATTAGCTATGATGCGATTGTTAGATTACGAGCTTAATTTTTTTTTTTAATTTCAATAATTATAACATTTTATTCATTTTAAAAAGGATTATAAAGACATGAAATAAAATATTGTACGATGCACGTCCGGTAGGTCTCATTACAGTACTTGTTTTTATTCCATAAAACAACTCGTACTGTAATAAGTCACCTACCGGACTTACAACGTAAATTACTATTACGGGCTACCGTTTGGTCAGTTTTCCATTGTTTCTTTTGTTTCATTATTGTGTTTTTACTTACTCTGCAGCAAGCCTTTTTATATGGACTAACGATATTCAACATTTTGAATATTTGTTAAATGTCTAACCATTTTTAGTAACGATGCCACTGGTTACCGTCAAAATGACGTTTGTAATGTTATTGTCAGTCAATAAACAATAGATTTACATAGTTCAATTTTTTTGCAATTAAATGTGCCCTGATGTTTCTTATACCACACACCGTAAATTAGTAAAGGTTTTAAAATCGATTTAATACTAGTGTCGGGCACTTAACACTGAATTTAGATTTTCTGTTAATAGTGGTATATAGAATTGATAACCGAACGTAACTGTCATTAAGTTTTTATAATGTTAGTCGTTTGTATAAGTAGACTCCTAAATACTGAATTGCACTGTCTGCAGAATTCCATATTATTTCCTTGTCGTTGATGGTAGTGTTATTAGAGTTTTGAAGTCTCCTTAGGGTGAATATTTTTGCTTCACATTTTAACGGATTTGATTTTAGTTGCTATTTTATATCCATGTAAAAATATTAAGTGCATTTTTAAGTTTGTTTGCAGCGATATGAATATCAAAATATCGTGTTATTATTGCGGTATCATCTCCATTGTTAATGCCTGTAGTAGAGGTATATCACCAACGAATATTTTAAATAGTATCAGAACCAAAATTGTTCCTTGGAGTATTCCTGCATTGCTTTGGTTTGTACGCGGTAAGCAGTCCTAAGGTTACTGTGTGTTATAGCTTATTTTTCATGATTGGCTAAACTTTCATTACTTATAATTGCCACCTCTTCAGAAGTTGTTGCAGCAGTTTAACTAGGTCGATAGATTTTGTAGCGGGGTATTGTGAATTTTCCATTGTCAATAAAGTCAGTTTCAGTGACGTAGGATATGCCTATGTTATGAGAAACAAGAAAAGCTATAAATGTAGCCTTTTTATTTTTTATACCTTTCCCACTTCAGCTTGGGATTGTTAAATTTTATGAAATACCTTTTGCTATATAATGATAAAAAAATCCTTAACTTGCTCAATTAATGGAGAAAATATATTTAGTATAAGTTGGCTTGAGATCTCAAGCATATTTGTTGATTGTTATAATAATTATTATTACTATCACGAGTGACATTTCCACCTTGTACGTAATAAGTTGTATTCGTTGTATTCGTCTTTTTTCGGAATTGTTTATAATGTTATTTTGCGCATGTGCTTGCATTGGAAATTTTTTGAATTAGTTCAATATATTATTCAACAAACTTTTCTTTACTCTTTATATGACGCACGCCATTGATCTCGCATACAGGATGTTAGTTTATGTATGCAACTCGAAGTATACACGTATATAATAATATTCAGACCTTATCGTAAATCTGCTTTCCCATTTTATCTGCGTATATCAAATATAAAAAGCTGAATTTTATTGTCATTAATGTCAGCAAATTTATTATTTATAAAAAAAGAGGAGACGACAATAAACAGCTAGACTTGTTTGTGATGATATTTATATACCACATTTCTTTTTTATTAAATAATGGGGCTTCGTAAAAACGTGACATTTAGCACATTGTCGATATAATAGAAAACTAGATATAAATATTATCCTCTTCGCTGATTTATCCAATTTTTTGTATAATGGTTGAACATTCTATAGGACTTTTCACAGTTAAGTTAACTTTGTAAGTAATTAAAACTGCCATATTTTTAATTTAAATGTCTCCCGCTGATACCAGTTTGGTTAGCGAAACACTCATCAGTATAGTATGCAGTATTTATTTTTCTGTATAATATTGTCAAATGTTGCAACTCTTTCTTGTACATTTTTTATTGAAATTTTGAATAACTTGTAAATTTAATCACTGATTTTGTTAAAAAACAATAGTATTCTTCCTCTAACACTATAGTCCAATCAATGAATGACCAAAAGGGGATTGTGGAGAACATGGAGGAGGGGAGAATTTTCCACTTCAGGAATGTGTTGGGGGTAGTTAGGACGTACACATACTAAAAGTCCCTGCCCTTGGCCCCACCGCTTCGGGGGGGGGGGGAGGTTCCCTTTTTCGATTCTTCGCTTATAA
Organism: Rutpela maculata; assembly: GCA_936432065.2. Taxonomy (NCBI): domain Eukaryota; kingdom Metazoa; phylum Arthropoda; class Insecta; order Coleoptera; family Cerambycidae; genus Rutpela; species Rutpela maculata. Next base: position 137,844,384 of record OW386289.2, read on the forward strand.
CTCGGAAACGATACGTCGTAGGGAAAAAGGTTATCTATGCAAAATTAAACATAATTAAATTTTCCACAAGAATATCTACATTCATTTTCTTCCTATGTGTTATAGTACAGTACCTAGAGGTAAAAAATATGCAAAACTTCGGAATAATGTCATATTGAACGGATTTCGTTCATTTTTGGCAGTATAATAGTAAATGCATCACAGAGAGGGGGTGGCATCCACCCCCTATAAATTAGCAAGCCCCCGCACAATATAGAAACTTTTCTGTGAAGCATTTACTAGTATACTGCCAAAAATGAACGAAATCCGTTCAATATGACATTATTCCGAAGTTAAAACCTCTAGTTACTGTACCATTATAGTTTACGAGATTTTCGCCAGCCAAAATACATAATTAATAAATTAATTAATTAGGTACCTTGAATATTTATTTATTATCTATTTTAGCTGGCGAATATCTCGTAAACTATAACACATAGGAAGAAAGTGAATATAGACATTCTTGTGAAAAATTTAATTCTGTTTAATTTTGCATAGATTACATTTTTCCGTACGACGCATCGTTTCTGAGTTATAAGCGAAGAATCGAAAAAAGGAACCTTTCCACACCCCACACCCCCTCCTGAAGCGGCGGGGGCGGGGGCCTCCCCACCTGAAGAAGAAAATTCTCCCCTCCACCATATTCTCTACAACTCTTTCGTTGACTGGACTATTAACTTACTGTTCAAGTTTAAATTAGATTGTATTTTTCAATTCGGATATTTCAGATTAATTTAAAAGTTATTATTTACACGGTCGCTTTCCTTTTACTAACATGGCGCTATTTACGATTCGTCAACTGGTCTGATTTAGAATTCCTCGAGCCTATTTTGGCATGGTTTTTAAAAAATGGAAATTTCTCTCTTCGTTATAGTAAAAAAATGATGAACTGAATAAATGCAGATTCTAACAGCCTTTTTACAAAAAAATATAAACTGTCAACAACAATGAACTGAATGCATAGCAATTTTCTGACATGTTCCTTGTTTGCATTTGAAGAGGAAATGAGGTTAAAACGTTATTACGCTATTACATTTCCTATAACGAATAAGGCATTAGAGATAATTTTAAAAATCTCAGTTCCATTGGTATTTAAATACCGAAATTGCGCAAGAGAAGAAAGTAAAATGGAGTGGATTTAAACCTGCTAAGTCTATTACAATATTAAGTAACAAGAAGATATCAACATATCTCTTCGAATAGCTTAACTGGCTTGACTTCCTTTTAAATGTCATATTATCACAAAATTCGATCACCAAACGCCACAGAATTAAATTAAACAGTAGCTAGTAACTCTCAAAGCACTAGTACGTATCCAATAATAAATCCACTCACACTGTCAATTTTTGGTAATCCTAAACAACATCTTAATCGATTTGCATAAGAAACCAAACACAAGACCATCAATTAGTTGGTTTGCTTAGCAAATTATGCACGGCTAGTAAGATAGTGTCCTGAACTCCAGGAAGAGTAAAAACTAACCTGGTTTTATTCAGTCAAGTGGATACTGAAATTATTTAATAATAGTGATAATAAACACCGTTTTTAGAAATTAAAGGACGTTTACAAATATGTAATTAATATGTAATTAATTAATGCACTTAAGCATTTTTATATTAAACATTATCATATCAGTTGCAGCTAACATGTATTTACTTATATAATATTATATAATATCAAGATGAATTTGTACATTTATTTAGTATTGTAAACAATATCGGTAGAACGAATAAAATGTTTAAATAGCGACTTGAGAAATAAATTGGGGGTGGACAAGGCAGCGAAAATGACCTTTTTAATGAAACAATTGAATATAAATTAATATTCTAATTATTTTTGTGGTATGTATTATCTACTGTACTCACTCAGGTTACGTTTATTATACATGATGTTCTAACTAGTAGAAATTGATTTTGTTTTCGATATTTCCATATTTCTTATTACCATTTATAATGAAGTTTTTATGACATTTGTAGTTTATTAAAAAAATTTAATTAAAAAAAAAATCAAAAACATCAGATTTAAATCACCTAAAAAGCTCACGATTTTTTTAAACTAAAAAAATTTTTTTTCATCCTGTGTCCAAGTGTTTTGATGTTTATGAAAACTATCTCATATCTTTTAATTGTCTGTTTATATTTTTTCAGATTTTTAATATCTTATATTTTGTTTGGTAAGAGAGTATATAACTTTTTACCATTATATTTAATGAATTTGAGGAATGCTGTTTTATTCGGTTTTGGCTTAGACTAATTTTTATTCATTTTTGACTTTGACCGCGAGAAGTAATCATATATTATTTTATTGTTCCTTGTTTTTCTGAATAGAATTTAGAAATTATATTATGTACAATAAAATTTTGATTTATCGAAGATTATTTTAATTCTATGTGTTTGTATAATTACTTCCACAGCTAGTGGAAGTATAGTATAGTGACGCAAAAAAAATTCTGAAAATTTGTATTGTTCATATAGGCTTAGACTGTCATGAAACGTCGAGATTTTAAGCTTGAGCAAAAAGAATTTCTGTCGGTCGGTCAGTCTGTCGTCCTGCCTGTAACTTTTTTTGTGCGCACGATTACTCTGGAACCGTTTAAGATATTGACTTGAAATTTGGTACACTTATGTATTTTGCCGAAATCTGGAACTAGATTGTATTTTAATCTTATTCCACGGTTGGAGGGTAAATTGGGGGTAAATTATTCAGGTATTAAATGGGGTGAAAAAAATTAAATTGTGATTTAGTAATATTAGTACAAAAACCAAAGGTCTCAACATTTGTTTTTACTTCATCCACCCCACTACCGCCTCTCTAACACCCATCCACCGCCACTACCGATGTGGCATATCGTTTTATGGGTTTTATGATTTCATTATGTTATTAAAGTTCCATAAACAATTATTTTCACATAGTGGAGTGCAAATAATATAGTATTATTTTTCTTTTTGCGTTGTGAGAGACTTGGATTGAAATTCTGGATGTGGAAGTAGTGATTCCTTGGGCAGCGGTTTTTTTTATTATTATTAGAGGTTTATAAAAGTTAATTAATAATTTAGTACTCATGCACTGTCATAATAAGAATAAAAATAGATATAAGTCGTCTAATCTTATTTAATAATAACTGTGCATGCTTTTCCCAGTTCAAGAACTGGTCAGTGGCTATCCCTAAATATTTAATACTGCCCATACCTAAGGCAACTATTATAGTTTTTTAGATCTCTTCACTGATGAAGATGTAATTTTTGTATATCCGATTTTCCCAAAACATTTGATGAAAAAGTAATCAATTTTGTAATAAAACTGCTGTGACTGATAAGAACTTTATTTTAATTGTTTCCATTTTTACTATTATTATTATTCCCCTGTAGTTTCATAATTATTTCTTTGGGGTAACCACTCGGTATATTGTTTTTCATCGTAAATATATGGCAGTAACACCGTCAGCATTTCTAAAATAATTTTTTCAGTCGTTTTTAATTATTTTTTATGATACCACCCTGTATATTATTCATAAAAATTATAGTAGGTTTCTTCTTCGGAAATACTGTCAACTGAATTCCAAATATTATTTTCCACGATCTTTTTTAATTATTTTTGTTTATTAACGCGGGGATAAATCGGACGAAGGACCAGTCAGCTAAATGCTGACAAACTGAACTAATATTGATAATTGAATTTGAAATACCTTGTGACCTTGTGTATTAGCGGCACTTTCCTGGTGTTGTTCTCTTCTAGTTGGGCCCAACAATGTCCAGGTCTCCAATATGGGAATATGGCAAGGTACACAAGACACTCGCGTGGTGATAAGTAGCGGTTTTTATTATTTTGAAGTTGACCGAAAAGAAATGGCTTTTTTTATATTTTTTTTTATGTAGCGTTATTATGCAATTTTGGTTGATATGGAAATCAAAAACAAATTTAGTTATATAAACAAAAAATGCTAGCATTGTTTTCTGAACAATTTTCTTAGGGCGACCACTCTTATTACTTCCACATCCAGTGGAAGCATAGATCGACAAAAAAATGTTGAAAATTTTTGGGGTAGACGATTTCAAATATTGTATTATTAAAGTTCCATAAACAATTATTTCCACATACAATTTTTTTTTCTTGTGAGAGACTTGGGTAGAAAATCCGGATATAGAAGTAGTGATTCCTTAGGCAGCGGCTTTTTCACTAAAAGTATAGAAGGTTTCTTCCTTGATAATTGTGTTGTAAAGGTTTCTTGCTCGGCAGTAGTGTTAACTACCTTTCTAATATTAATCCCCACCATTGTTTCTGAATTAATTAATTTTAGCTAACCACCCTGTATATTTTTCACTAAAAGTATAACAAGTTGACAATTGTGTTAACTGCGGGCAAATGTTATTGGGCTCCGTTATTTTTTTTTTTTAGGTTGTTCACTTTGTATATTTCTCACTAGTCATCACCAAGGCTCGGGAGATTTATCTCTGTGACGTCAAAAACCAGGGTTGGCTCTAAGTTAGCGCGGAAAGATTTCTATGCAAGTGTGACACAACCTTGTACTTTCTTTGGCAAATTTCATAATATCGTAAAGTTTATGATTCTATTAACTTTGAATATTACAGAATTCTCTAAAAAAGTACAAGGTAAGATACATTATGTCATACTTGGATACAAATCGTTCCGCGCTGACCTAGAGCCAACCCTGATTTAACCGTCACAGAGATAAATCTCCCGAGCCTTGGTCATCACAAGTTATCTTTTTCGTGATAATAGCGCCAACAACCTACGAAATATTATCTATCTTCGTCAAATAGTTTTGTAAATATAACGCCAACAAACAGACCGCTAGACAGACAGACTGACCGATGGAATTGAAAGACCTTCATTTTCGTAATCTACATAGTCTGGAACGTGAAAATCAGAAAACATTTTGGAGATTGCTTTTCTCACGATTTTAATAGTGCTCTTCAGTAAGCGAGGAAAATAAAACGAACACAGAATTTATTTCTCTGTAATTATCTTGTTGATTCATAACAAACCTGAAATGAAGTTATCAAAACGTATTTTAGTTTAAAAAAAAATTACCATTATATTGAAAGCGAACAAGTTATTATTGTTTGATATCTGCTTTATTTTTATTAAACAGCTGTTTAAAAACACTGCTATCGTTCTTCTACGTTATATTTCTACGTTATCTTTCAGTGCTCCGCTTCCTTTTTTTATTCCTTCAAAAAAATCTGAGGAATAATCTAAACCACTATACTAGCGCTGATTGAAGAATGCTACTCTGTAATCAGCCCAACATTTTAATGTATTGGATATCTACCAGATTCCGCTTTATCTGAAGAAGTCCATACAGCCGACCATCTAACAGTTCTGGCGCCGCATGGCCATTGAAAACCATCACACTGTTAAGGAACACTTGATCTTTATCTCTGCAATTAATAATATTAATACGAGTGTTTATAAATTTATACTTAAACGAGGTCAACATAATACCCAGAGGATAAAAAAGTTATAATAGTAAAACGGAGTAAACATGTACCATGTGGAGTCAATAAAATGAAATTTATATCACATCAGGAATGTCGCTAGATGACTCCCACGAATAAAAAACAAATCTTCCATAGCTTGCGATGGGTCTTATTATCAACTCTCAGCTTATTATTACGGTGTACGTTTTTGAATTTTAGTACGTGGGGCATTGCGAAATAGGCTTTGTTGGCTATGCTTATTCTCTTTCGAATTTCTCCATCTTCCGTACCAGCGGTATGTGAAATGATCCACTGACTCAATATTGTCTTCTACTATGATTCGTGCGTCTCCATTACCCCCTTTTTGTGTTAATGTTTTTGTTTTATTCGTGTTAATCTCAAGGCCGATATATTTGGCATGTAGTTTTAATTCTAAATATGCTTGGTGTGCCGCTTCTGCCCTTCGGCTCATAATATTAATTTCATCCGCATAGGCGGCCAACTGTAGGGTCTTGTTGGTTAGCAGGTTTTCTTTTTCTATGTCTAACTGCCTTATTATGTATTCCAAAGCTAAATTAAATAGGGTGGGGGCCAGCCCATCTCTTTGCTTCAAGCCTTTCGAGATATTCAACATGCCAGTTAGTTGGTTTTGGATTTGCACCGCCGCTTCTGTGTCTTCCATTATCACTTTTATCATTCTCATTAGTTTATGCCGTATCCTTAATTCTATCAGTATCTGGTACAGTTTATTTCTATCAATCGAGTCATAAGCCTGTTTGAAATCTATGAAGATGTTATATTATATACGTCAATGTCGTGTTCCCAGCCTTTCCGTAATATTTGTTTTACTATAAAGAGTTGATCCATCGTGGATCTGCCACGTCTGAAACCCTCTTGGTATTCGCCAATTATGTTTTCTGCTAGAGGTTGTAGGCGTTGGTTAATGATGTGTGTAAGTTTGTCTCCCTTTTTATAAATAGGGCATATTTTTCTCCAGTCCTCCCATATTTTCGTTATCAGTGCGGGTATAAGTTCTGTTAGGTGTTCTCCACCTAATTTATAGATTTCCGAGGGTATTTCATCCGTTTCTGGTGCTTTGTCACTTTTTTGGGCCTTGATTGCTTATTTGACTTCTTCCTCTTCCGCTTTGAGATTTACGTCTTGTCTGATTTCAGCTTCCTCTTGCGTCCCTAATAGAGTTTGGAAATATCGTTTCCAAATGCTTTTTATCTTTTGAGGATCGCTTTCTATTTGTCCCCTTTCATTTCTGCAAAGATTGGTTCGGGGTTTGTAGTCCTCTCTCATGCTTTTCAGGTATTTATGCCCCTCTTGGGTCATTGCCTCTGAAGTCTTCTTCCATTTTGGCAATAAGGTAACGTTAACTCATATTTTCTTTTCTTGTTTCTGCACATTTTATCTGCCTTTTTTCTGGCTTCCTCGAATTCTGTTGCTCTTTCTCTGGTTTTTCTTGCGATATACTTTTTGTATTTTATATTTCTTTCTTCTATCGCTTTTTTACATTCTTTGTAAACCAGGTTGCTCTTTTTTTTGCCTATTGTCGCCACTGCTGCTTCCTCGATTGTTGCTTTAACTGCTTTCCAGTGGTCTTCTACTTATTGATGCAGTTGGCTTTCTTGTGTTAATTTTTGTGTTTCTCGTTCAAAGCTCTTTTTTATTTCTGGTAACTTTAATTTCTCAATGTCCAGTTTTTCTCTTTTTTCTCGGTTTTCGTTGTTTACGTTGTTTTTAGAATTTGTACTAGGTGGTGGTCAGATCCACAACACGCTCCTCTTCTTGATTTAACATTTAGTATGCTACTAGCTGCTCTTTTATCTATGAGGACGTGATCTATTTGGTTCGTGGTGTTTCCATCTGGTAATATCCATGCGACTTTATAGATATTCCGGTGATGGAAGCACGTAGAGTTTATAACCATATTTTTACTAGTGGCGAAGTTAGTCAAAAATTCTCCATTTTCATTAGTTCTGTCATGGAACGAGTGTCTTCCTATTATTATATCCTCTCCAAACTCGAACGCCAATAGAATTCGTTACACGCTTTGATCACGTGCATTTATTACTATCCTTCTCTTACGGATTTATTGTAGTTGGTATAATTGTGCATTTAGTCACTCAAAATGAAACCACCGATCAGAAACTGTTGACTGATAACAGTCGATAAATAGTATGTATCCCTTTCATTTTAATTTCATAGTCATTTTCATACTATACAAATCAAAACTCAACAATCGATAAGATGATCTTAATTTTTTTATCCGAATAAAATGATTTGTGTCTGCACACTTCTAATTCGATAAAAACAGAAAATATAAAGGAGAAAATTAAGGGATCAAGAAAACTGTATAAATGTTAATTTTTTACTTACCTTTTCAGCAAGTGATAATTTCAAAGATGTTCATTTGGTTAACATATCAACTATCAGCAAAATGCTCATTTGTGTTATGTGAATTTTCATGCGGAGATCAAGAATCAATGTCCTTAACAATCCATACCTATCTCAAATGCGTAAAGATGGACGACACTAGAATGTTAGTAGAATCCAGTTTGTTCTGATGAGATTCTCCAGTCATCGGGCTAGATTCTTTCTTCGAATATTTTCGACATACTGTGTAAAGGATTTTCACTCCATCCTTACCAACCAATTTAAGTGCGTGTGTCGACCCCAGCTGTTTGCCAGTTTTTAGTTTTTTAATAAATTATGACTAAAGAATATCAAACGACGTGGTTTAGCAATTTTTTGCATTTGCGAGTTTTTAACAAAACAGAGGTTACATGTGTTACAAAAGTATACAAGGTTCCCTCTTTGCCCTCTAATATGAATAGTGCTATTAACCATTTTCTTCTCATGTGAAAGAAAACTAACATTGTCAAGAGAAAAGGTTGTTTGATCTATTTGCATATTTTCTTGTGACACGATATCGGACTCTCAAGAAGAAATTCTTCAGAACGAGATCCCAATCAGTTCTCAGCTATTGTTGCGTTACCAACTTCTTTATCAACCAACTGAAAGACTGCTTTTGCAAGTGATTGCACTTTTCATGCCGTATTCATTGGTAAAATAAATAATCAATTTAATAGGTATAGTTATAAAATTTGTAAAATAGTATATTATTTTTTTAGAATTAAAAGTGATACTTTTGTGACGAATCTGTAGGTTTGCCGGACGAACGAAGTGAGTCTGGCAATTACAGATGAGTAACAATAAGTGGTTTTTACTCTGAATAAAACATGCACATCCAGTGGAAGTAGTGCCGACAAAAAAAATTTTTTTTATTGTTCAAATAGGCTTAGAATGTCAGGAAACGTCGAGATTTTAAGTTTGAGCGAAAAAAAAATTCTGTCTGTCTGTCTGTCGGTCTGTCTGTCTGTAACTTTTTTTATGCGCACGTTTACTTTGGAACCGTTTAAAATATTGACTTGACATTTGGTAAATTTGGGGTAAATACGTAAATCAAACAGGTAAGAGTCCATAAAATTGGTATTTAGTATATACAAGAGAAGCTAAGGTCTCAAAAAAAATTTTGGAATTAGTCATTACCACCCCCACCCCCACCCCATTATTAAAGGGGATGAAAAAAATGTTGATATGGTGTGTACAAGAACCAGAAACCTCAACATATTTTTTTACTTCATTCACTATCACCACCTCCCCCCACCTCACTACCGATGTGGGGTATCGTTTTATGGGTTTTTGGGGTAGAGGATTTCAAATATTATATTATTAAAGTTCCATAAATAATTATTTCCACATACAAAATTTTTTCGTTGTAAAGATAGAAAATCTGGATGTGGAAGTAGTGATTCCTTGGGCAGCGGTTTTCTTCAAACGTCGATTAGCTACAAAAAAAAATAAAGATAAAAATCTAATACGCGTTGCTATGGATATTACTTTTTCTGCCGCTCACAGCGTCAGAAAAAGTACCTCCGTTGTTAATGGAACGCATAGCCATCTAAAATGTCAAACTTTAAAGTCGTGAAATGAGTTAAGAAATGTTATGTTTTTCTGACGTTTGAAGAAAAATAAAATGTTTTCCTAACTAGCCTTTATAAAGAGGCAGTTACTGCCTTCTTTCAGTCATAACGTACAAATAAATAACAAAATAAGATTAAGCAATAAATTCAAATACTGATAGCATAATAGACATCGTTCGTCATATTTTTAGAATAAATTTGTTATCTCGTGAAATTTATAATGCAATAAAATTTAAGGAACACTTGTATTCCATGTATTCTGGAATAAATTGTCGTTACTTATCAGACGGGAAGATTCTGATACACTTGCAATTATGACTTATGACGATGCTTTTACACGTTTCATTTTTGTGTGTTCGTCTTCTACACGTGACTAGCTCAACTGATCTATAGGGATGTTTTCCAACTAGCACAATTAGTTGCTGGAACGTGGTGACGACTATTGTAGGCACTTCAAAGTATTTTGCCACTAGGTACAGGCACGTAATATGATCGTTCGTACGTACGACCAAAATGGGGAATATTTTTCGATGCTGCGACGTTCTGGCCAAGTTCCCGAAACTTGTCCGGTTACGTTCCAATGAGGTTGTGGTTACATAGCAACGACGACGTGGCGTAGATACTAAACCCCAGAAGACCTATACCAGAAGCGTCACTGTCGGAGGCACGTTCGATGTTTGGGTGCGTTTGCACGCATCCAGTAATTTAGTCGAGTAGAGAGACGGTCCAGTAATTTAGTAATGGCTTTCCACTAAATTACTTGACTAAAACACGCTGTCCGCATTGGTCGAGTACTAAATTACTAAGCGACTCGACTAAATTACTGAGTGCTTACAAACGCACCCTTTCATTGGTAAATTGGGATGACCTTCGGCAATCTTGTCGGTGGTATTGTCAACCTATAAATCCGCACCTTTCTAAATTCACCGCTGGACGCATTGGTAGATAAAATTCGAAGCTGATTTTGGCTTTGGTTTTCAAAATAGCCAATCATATAATGTTATTGCTTACCGGTACGCTCCACCGGTGAATTTAGAAACCTGCGGATTTATAGGTTGACAATAATACCACCGACATATGACATATGCGCATAATATTCAATATTGGCGGGAAGGCCAGAGAGTCGTTTCTGGTATAGGTCTTCTGTGACTAAACTACGACCACCGGAGGGTTGAAAATAAAATTGTGATTTAGTGTGTGTACACTTCTGTGCAATAAAATCCCGTACACTTGAAAAATCAAGTAATCCAGTTTTTACTAATATTAAGTGAAGTGAATCAGTCTTTTTGGAATTTAGATTTTTTATTATCATATAGGTTATATAAAAGTGACATTGATTGTGAAATGTCATAAGTAAGGTATTTGGAAAAATGTTAATGATTTAATGATTTCGATTTATAACAAATGTAAAAATTGACGTTGAAACTTGTGTCCGAGATAAGGCCAGATTGTGAGAGCTCAAAACATTAAAAAGCGGTTTTCTGCATGCCTGTTCTGCACGCGTCTGCCTGTGATAATTTTACTTCCACATCCAACGGACGATAGACATACAACTTTTACACAAGGCAGAAAAATATATTTTCTCTAGAGAACAGTACATTATTTACTAAAGCGCCATTATAATATGCATATGCATACATCTGCCATAAGAATGAGATTATAAGACTGAAAAATACCATGAAACGTTGGTTACTCAAGACGTAACAAAAAAATTTATTTTATAAATACATAAAATACCACAACTTACGCTTTAACTAATACAATAAAGAAAATATTGCAGCCATCTGCAAAAAAGGGAAAACCAACCTAACCTCAACAACTAACCTTCCAAGTCCATGAACACACAGAGTTTGTTAAAACTTTAATTTAACTAATATATAAAAAATAGTTGCAATCATCTGCAATTAAGGAAATACAACAACTAATAAACTTAAGTTCAGTAATTTTTAAAACTTTCAATGTAACTTAATGTAACTAATACAATAAAAAAAAGTTGCAGCCATCTGCAAGAGAAACTACCAACCTGAACTAAACAATTAACCTTAAGTCCGTGTATACAACTTTTTAAGACTTTTAATACAACTACTTAACAATAAAAAAAAATTGTAGCCATCAAAGTCGACCTCTTAAATTAACCCAAAAATGACATTGTTACCGTATCTTTCCCTGCTAAAATATTAATACCATTTCAAAACCTGAGAAATTCGTCTGATGATTTTGCTCGAAACTTAGGCACAATTTTAAAAACTGCGGAGACGTATGCGTATTAGTTTGACGGTGTGATTGCCTTTCATCTCCTAATTTACAGTTTTGGTAAATAATATACCGTTTTCTATGAAAAAGCTATTTTTTGCATTGCGTAAAAGGTACATTGTCTGAGAAACGCTTACATTATGAATACGACATCAGAATCGGTCAAATTTCAAGGTATTTTTAATGTTTACGTTGATAGGGAGTTCGTGTTATGGTAGAAACTGTCCAATACATTTTTTTAAGTTATGCATTTGCAATGAAAACTAATTTCAGATTCGTGGTCTATGACCCCAAATAGTGTGTCTTAAAAATAAATTGCGAAATTTACAATGCCTTGTAAAGCTTCAGTATTAGCAAATATCTTTATATATAAAATGAATTGTTACTTCTAAGATAACTCGAGCCCCCTGCTAATTTTGAAAAAACTGGCGCCTATGCTCGCTGTACGCCTGATTTCTAAACAAAACGCACCTTTAATACCAACTTCTCTCTAGTATCTAACTAACTTCAGATTTACAGATCTATAACTTGTCGAATGCAGTGTTTTGTTTTTTGTATATACACTTTTTTTAAATCTAGAAGAAAAGTATGTGTAAGATAATAGATATATATGTATATAAGTTAGGTTTCCTGTGTCAATGTAGAAGAACTCTGTAACGAGCCTCAAATTGACGTGACGCCAATTTATTTGTTAAGGACGCCAGTCACGTTCTGCCCAGTTCTTCCGCTCCCAGTTGGGTTCGAGATAAGGTACAATTCGGTAGACAAGTAATGGAACAAGACTGCACTATCTCAGATCGTCGACAACGCTCTCCCTCGCACGATTTTATACTTACTAATGGCGTTTTACGCCTTTTGAAAACCCGCTAATGACGTTTTACGTCTTTTGGTTTCTGAGTTTTTTGCATAAAAAAATCCCTATCAAGTTCCCGTAAGGCGACCAGAACACTGAGCATCAGTCTTAAGGAATCATGAGATTCCGATTACTGAGTTGTTTAGGTCTTCCAAACGAAAACTCCAGGGATTCAGACTAGTAACAAGTCTCAAGATCAATGAAGATGCAATAGTTATAAATAAGTAATATTATTATTAAATAATACCGTTTATTTAACAGATTTAATACAGTGTTTGTTTATATTTATAATGCGAAAGAATCGCGCCTCCCCAACTAAGGCAAAGTAAGTTTTACCATGCAAATAAGAGCATACGCTAACAATCTATTTTGGTAGAAAAGATTCGTACAACTCCCCCAGAATTGAATATAAGCCTTTTTAAAAGTTTATGTGACTTAGTAATTAGGATAATTACGGTTGACTGAAAATGGCATAAAAATGTCTCACTAAAAAAATTTTTAGTTCGCTTCAAAATTCTCGATAAGTGATAATATCATTCACGAAAACGGAGTTCAAAAGTGCGTTCAACTAATGTATAAGTTAGATAACGTTCGGCCAGTCTCCGACCTACAGGTCCTTATGCAGGTTCAATATAGGAAAAGTGACAGCGACTCGCCTCCGAACGACTTTAGGGCAAAACTGAATTTTGGCCTATTTATGCACAAGGCGGTTTTCTCTATAATTTTGACAACTGAAGGGCCTTGCATTTGGCCTTCCTACCATCGCTTCGTGTTGGTCGTCTGACGTACTCGTCCAATTTTCGAGTCGCCAGACGTATCCAAACTTGTTTTATTTGAGAAACCGGCCTCGTGCATTTTCACTGATTTTTGGCAAGTAATTGCCTTTGCCACTTTTGCTGTTTTCGACCTTCTGGTACTTCGCATACTTAAAATTTTATCTCTATTCTTTTGAATGACATATTTAGTGCCTGAATCCTCATGGTCAATGGCTTCGGCGGAGGAATTAAAAGTTAGAAAAATAATATTTTCTTAAGTAAAAAAATTCGGCGTTTCTGCGAATTTTTACCTGCTAATTTTTAATATCTTATCGAATTTATAACTGTCTTTTATAATTAGTTTGTGGCTATGGAGCCCTTCAGACTTATTGATTATGGTCGAAAATGCCTTTGGTTGAATTTTCTACCTAAGTCCAATTTTTAATTTGGCTTCGACCCAGGTCAATTCTCGGAGGTTCCGCAACATCAACATATACATTTCTTATCAACATTGGGAGATTGATGGTGTTTACTTCATGGTGAATTTAAGAGGTGACACGCACTTTGTAGTAGGCTTGCAGTGAGGTTAAGTTCTACAGGCAGCGGTAACGTTATTAACACTAATAAATATTATTTACAAGTTCCACGACTTTAAGCGGATAGTGAAGGTTGTCAGAACATCGCGGCAACTATCAAAGCTACTTGAAAGTTATTGCAACTTTAAAGTCACATTTCAGGGACATGATGAATTAGTTGCTGCAACCATCGTTTGCCACCTTCAATTTCTAAAAACTCCGAGGGCGTCTCACTTGTAACTACGACGTCTCCATGTACCAGGAAAGCTACGTAGTCACATAACTATAAAATAATCATTACTGATAGAAGCATTAAGCAGCGTCTCTAGATTTGTCAAATATATCAAATATTTATAAATCATTTTAGTGGCGGTTACGTAATGGTTGCTCATTCGAGGTTTTCATCTGAGTTAGTGTTATTTTAGTACTAATTGGGATGGTTAGTACATTGACATTTATTTTATTCAAAGAGTTGATTCATTTGCTGAAAATTTCTGCAAGGCATCTGGGTTATTTTTGGAAATAATGGTATACTATTACTGTTGGGTAATGCTTCCAGTTTTTTTGTAAAATATAGATTGATGAAAGCTATCAAAAATAAGTGAAATGCGTTGAAATGAGCCACTGGTTCTTTAAACCGCTTTAACTTTTAATGTAACTTTTTAGTTTTTTGACACACCGTGTACAACAATAAAATATATGCACCATAATGGCGATACCCAAGTTCGCCATAAATTTAAACAGTGCTCAAGATCTACTTAACACATCTAAGGCGTTCGCCTTGTACGCCGTCGGTCACGATCCCATATTTCATGGGTGTATATTATGTGGAACATATTATTAATTACCCTATCGGAAAAAAGACAAGTAATGACAAGGAAACTGATCGACGATAACGGCTTAAATACATATAATTTAGTAGAGACGCTTGTAATTTTTGTTTACATTTTGAATTATACATTCTATACGCAAATGGTTCATTATGTCAATTTTTTGGAACTTTAATGGTTTTATTTGAAAATATATCATGTTACCATTCGACTGACACTTGAGCGACATTTTGGTATGTCTGAATTCGTATTTTTTATAATATGAAAAAGATTTTATATACATATGTCGTGTGTTAGGTTCAAATTGTTGTAAACAAAACGGTAAATCTTTCAGTCCTTGTTGACGATACTAATACCTGCGAATATATTTGACGCATAATACAAATAATAATAATAATAATAATAATGTCCCTATCCTCACGTAATCATTTGGTGTCGTTCATTGGGCAGTAAATGACATTCAGGTGCTAAATAGAGAAATCAGGAAAATTATGAATATGTGTCTAAGCCTGCACCCAAGATTATCCATAGAACGTATCTACTTCCCACCCGACTTGGGGGGTGAGAGGTCTTATTAGTTTGCAATGACTGTATGATAGAATAAAGTGAACAGCAACGATTCATTAGCGGAAATGATTACGACGTATGAAGAAGAGCATGAATCACAGGACATTATGAATAAGAAAGTCCAAATTCCTTACAATACCAGACATTTGTTTAACCTTCCAGTGTTTAAGAAACACTGTGGTGTGCCACATAAACCCAAAAAGCAAATATGTGCTGACAAATTCAAACCCTCTTATTTCAGACTTTTCAAATTTTTCCAATATGATGTGAGATTATATTATTAGAAGCACACAACCTGGTGTCATATATTGATTTCCTCTGAGAAATTGAATGTATTCAAGTAAGATGAGCATAATGTAAACTTTTACATAGCCTTATCCTTATCTGATTACAATCACCTTATCAGAATTTAAAAACAAATATACAATATTTAAGATATTGTTTCATTTGATTTTCCTTAGTATCACTCATAATAAGGAGACTGTGTCCTGACAACGTGATAACAGTAAAATCTGATTATTAATTATTGGTATGCATTTTTATTGTTACTTGCTTTTATATTAGTGTAGTGGCTTAGCGAAAAGATCGTGACCTGCTGGATTAAAGCTCCAAATTTTGCACACTTGTTATATACCCTCAGAGCTATCAATTCAGGATTTCAGTGTCCGCCTTCTTGAAATACTACGCCATCTTTGTTTTCTTTGGACTGTACCTGTAAATTTTCTACTTTTATTTTTGGTTTTTACTAAATATCTCCCCAACTTCTGGGTTTGTAGCAAAGAGGATCTAATTTACACTAAATTTGCTAAAATGAGCCGCTTTTGTAATTTTAATATTTTGCGAAATACAAGCCTCCAAAATTTTGGACTTGTTTCAGGTTATTACGAAACACTATATTTTTGTTGGTTTTGCTAAATATCTCCAGAGCAGTCAGTTTTACAGCAAACATTGTTTTATTAATTTTTAAGAAGAATAAATAGGCTACAATGTGAGTAAAGAAAGACATCGATACAATCGCAATTTGCTGAGATAATGTATTTGACCATGTTACAAACGTTTCAATAAAAAAAAATTACAGAATAACTATTAAGAAAATAATCAAAAATTATTTTTATAGTGTCAATATTACTATATTTATAATGTTTCTTTTTACTATTCACAATGACCTTTGCAATGACAAAGAGCTGTGTAGGCAAGTGCAGCCTTGCTACAAACGCAATTCTTAGAGCACAGGTGTTCAGCCTTACATCCGCACTTGATTAATTCCCTACAGCTTTTGCTTGCTTCCGGTATAGACATCCAAATTGGTTGCCATGTCTCTTCGTTTCTTTTTCATCCAAAGTTAGCCGGAGTAGGTTCATTTTGGAGTGGGACAGTAGGACATCTTTTGTTCCTTTTCCCATTTTAGGACCTCTTCGTTATGTGTCCCTTAGATAAGCCACAGAACGGTTCGGGTCCAAAAAACGGGGCTTCAGCCCCTTTTCTTGCGAGGTTATCAGCCAATTCATTGCTTTCTATTCCCTCATGCCCTGGCACCCACATCAAGGTAACCTTGTTGTTTTTTGCCAGTTGCTTCAGGGATTGTCTGCATTCCCAGGCAATTTTTGACTCGAAGGTATAGGACCTGAGAGCCTTTAATGCTGCCTGGCTATCTGAAAGTGTATAGATCTTTGCCCTTCGAGTGCCTCTATTTAGGCATTCCTGGGCACATTGATCTGTAACATCAATGTCAACTACTTACTTTACAGACTAATAACTTAGTACCCTGGTGTATGTGTGAAATGGCTAGTCCAACCACTTGGTCTTGGGTCACCGTTGCTCTAAGCCATGTTTTAAACATGAACATTTACATAGCTTGTTCTATAGTAAACAAACAGAACTAAGAAAATACATTCTGGTACAGGTCCAATTCCAGATGGGCTATTAAGTGTAATAGAGTAATAAACAAAATGCACTAGCATCTAATCTACTTGAAGATTATATTTGGTATCATGATTTAGATCTATCTATAACAGTCGTTCTTTAATTTAAATAAATATTAGTATTTTATCCTTATATGCAGAGGAGTGCGCTCGAATAAGGGAGCAAGGATAATTGCATCGGCGTGAGCACCGCCCTTGCATCGCTTGAAGGGTAAATACTTTAAGAATGTCTAATTTTGCTGTACTTCAATACTGTACGGATTTTTTATTAAAGAAATAATTTCAGTTACACCCTGTATAAAGCTTTCCCAGTTTATGTTCGATTAGATGAATATTAAATATGCTTTAATAGGCCTGGTAGATAAAACAACGCCCAAAAATTTACTGGCTTCCATTTACAAGCGATTAGATTTGATATACATTTAAATACAAATTGAGGAGCTGTACCTTATCCAGCATTATCACCGATTTGACTTTTTATATTATCGGTTTTCTAATTATATTGCCTGGTATACGTGCCCCGACGCTGGTTTTATATCTTGGGATATTTTTAAAGTAAATTCCTAGACATTGCATTAGTCTCGGTAAGATAAGCTGATAGCTTCTTGCAGATAGGTGGTATGGTGCTCACTTTAGAGTGATATTCTCGAATGGGTATCGGGCAAAACATACCAGAAAATCAAGTTTATGGCGGTGTTATTGGAATGTACCGGATGTCCATTTGTATTCGTAGGATTTATTATATTCTTATTGAGCATTGCAGATATCAAGGATATCAGATATAACAGATCGTATGATTTATTGTTTACTACAGGGATCAGCTATAAGGCCACTACCGTTATTTGTGCAAAGTTGTGGCTAAATATTCATGATGTTTCAAAATTACAGGTAAGAACGACTGTATTAATATACCGCGTGTCCTGTTATATATTCTCCTATTTTAATATCATATATCTTTTAGACGGATTGAGATAAGAACGTGCGGTTTTCACTAGTAGCCCAGACGACAGAGAACATTTTATAGTGAATCCTACAAAACTTGCGAAATGAGTAATGTTTTTTGGTGGGTTCGTGAAAGTGTATAGAATAATATCCTGAAAAGTTTACATTCCGCTCGGATGCAGAACATAAAAAAAAGTTAAAAAAAATTTTTTTTCATCCATTTCAAAATTTTGAAATTAACTCAGGGTAGGAAAAAATAAAAAATACACATGGATAGACCACGTGTTTCTGAACAAAAAATGTCCTAATAAAATAATATAATTTATCTCTAAAGCCACGGTATTCCTGGAAAAAAATAGTGAAGTCACTCTGCGCGGTCAAGCGCACGGTTAAATGCATACAAAAATTCTTAGCAGTTCTGACGCTTTTTTCTCTTTCATTTTTAACATTTTTTTACGTTTTTTAACGTTTTTCTTAGTGAATAGGAGGATAAATAGTGAGTATGGAGGGAAAACATATAATTATGAACGCATACACAGACACCACACATAGTCGCTGAATCGCGCGCATAAATTTTTGCGTGCCTTTACTGTATTGTATTTATTACACGTACACCTATCCACATTTCAGCTATATCCAATGGATTCCTAATTCATTTGTTAATGTATTGGAAAAGTTCCAGAATGTATATTCAAAACAATCAAAGGTATTTTCATAGTTATAAGGATAAGATCGTTAAAATCGCAATTTCTTATCATGATCTGATTGATTATATTTTCGAAAAAATGCATGCAAGTAAACGAATTTGTGTTTGAACTTTCGAAAAGTATACATTTTTTCCGAAATAGTGATATTTTATTTTTTCCAAGAGTCAAGTTCTCGGCAAGTTACACCCTCCAATATCAATATATTTATCAAGAAAATCATCAAGCAAGGAAATTAAAATGATTTGATTTTTTTGTGAATCCGCGTTACTAAAACTTAATAAACCATAATAATCATGAAGTGTACATACTTTTTAACAGTTCTCAATGAAGATAGAATTATTTTGAAGTGCTTTTATTTTTTGCTATATTTTTATTACGACGATTGGGTTCGGACGTGATAATATATAAGTATATTTTTCCCATCCACTCTTTGCTTGTATTGTTTAAAACAAAAAAGCATCAGAAAGCTACAATTTTCATTTATTAAATGAACCAACACTCATGTAGATTGAACAAATTCTGATTTAGTGACATGTAATTCAGTGCGTCGGTGTCACAGTCATGCGTATTCAAGCGCACCCATGCATGGATCTCGCTCCGAGTTATAACGTTACACTTGACTATTTATTTACAGGAAAACCATGGCTTAAACGATAAATTTTGTTAGGACATTCTTTGTTCATAAATACGTGATATCCATCTGTATTTTTATTTTTTTCTAGCTTGATTTAATTTCAAAATTTTGAAAATATGTATGAAAAAAAAATTTTTTTTCACTTTTTTTATGTTCTGCATCCGAACGAAGTATAAACTTTTCAGGATATTATTCTATACACTTTCACGAACTCATTAAAAAAAAAAAAAAAAAAAAATTAAAAAAGTTAATTTCGTAAAAAGGTGTTTCTTCATATCTTTTACTTAGTTGTGCCTCATGTCTTAATGAACTCATATGGTTCCTTTTGTGTTAGTTTATGGTTCTGAAGTCTCTCAGACTCTGGAAAATGTCCTTAAATGAATTTTTTACCTAAGTCGAATTTTTATTTTGGCTTCGACCTAGGTCAATTCTGGAAGGTTCAGCAACAATACCACCTAGCCCGAATTTTAGTGCAATTCCGATAAAATATGAATTTTATCCAGATATTATAGAGAGTTTAACCAACCGTGCACTGGACGTAGTTTGATGAAGGAACTACAATGAGACCATCTCCGAACAATAATACCATACAATTATGATTAATATAAATCTAAAACTACATTTTTAATTGACATCATCACTAGCCAAATTTCCGAATATCAAACAGACTCTAATCTGTTTCGTTTTGAATACCTGTACTTGTTTAGCTTTCGAGATATTCTCATGAAACACGCAGTATAAGTCAACCAGTAATTATAATTATTGAACCTAGTTCCCATCGCTGCGCTAGCGATATAATTTTTCTAATTTCCATTAAATAGTACCCACTAACTGGTTCGAAATCCACAATAATCTCGTCGATGTAATTTTATTTCAAATATTTATCGATTGACGATAAAATAACATAAATGATTATCATGTGTCACGTTTTATGAAATACATAAATTATATAAAATACAAGGAATGAACATCTAAAATAATTTTGTATCATTTATGCCACATTCCTAAGTTAATTTTATTAAACCTCAAATTCACTGTTATTTAGGGTTTGTCCAAAAAGTAATTCCGTTAATTAAAGAAAATACTCACTTATTACTAACTTTTGATCGATATATTTATATTTTCAAAACAGTTTTTTTATTATAGCATTAGCATATGTGACTTGTATAGAATTAGTTAATTATTCCCAACAATATTATCAAAAATTAAATCAACGTTTTCAATACCTACGCATACATTTTATACAGTGACGCACTTTTTACTGGAAGAAGGATCAATTACATCAAATTTATATTCTAGGCTTATTGGGAGTTAATCTCCAACGCAAGAGAAATATATAATTTCAGTAATAACAATACTTTTTTTAATTTATTTTCTTATACATTTTAAATACTCATTTACAAGATAAATAAACACGATGACAAATAGTCAGTAAAGGGCATGAAAGCTTTCCGATTCGTGATATTTAAAAATATTTATATATTATGAAATTAGCCCACTATCTTAAACCGTAAAATTCGATGAATTTGTAATTATTGACCAAACTTATTTTGTAGATATTGGACAATTTAAACAAAATGGCTGTATGTAAACTTGAAAAATAATAAATAATACAATATGGTTACTGACAACAAATCTTTATTTTATTTTCAAGAAATATTTTTAATTTAATTTCATTTTTTTTCAAACATATATTTATACTGGGTAGACGCAATCAAATATGTGCAGCATATTACCGGAACACTTAATATATGTTAATTAATTATGTTTAAATCACATGAAGCTGTTGAAAATTATACAATTTACAAATAATACACATCCTCCTCTTGCTCCGTCGAGTTCGCCCACTGAATAAAATTCAACATATTGCCAATAGATTGCTTGAAGCGATAAGGCACTCCAATACACAAAATAGACGTGTTAGGTGTAACAGCACATAAATAATTCATAAATTTCAGAAATAAACGAAAATTAAAAGAATTTCAAGTTGACGCTCCAGCCTAAAAACAAGTGTCAAATAAGATGGATACGATGTCGATATCTGGAAATCGCAGATGTTATTTTAGGCTCCGGGTAGATTTATTAAGTTGCTCAGTTGCAGATAAGTTTGTTTTAACAGTTGGTGTATAAAACTTACTGAAAAAAGACAGTTCGGTTCGATTTAATTCAATTAATTGGCGATTTGGAAAATCTGTTTATTTACTTTGACCCATGAAAGTAACGAGAAACTTCAGTCAATATTTAATGTCATGTATACTTTCAACACAATTAAAAAAAAAATAAGCGAGTGAAGATAGAGTTAAAAGAAGCTGATAAAAATTTGACACAGTCCTTATTTTAACATGTATAAGTTTTATTGTTATAATAGTAAATTTAGTTTTTAAAAATGTTTCCTCAATATATATTTTTTTTGACATTCAAAATGTATGTGGATGTATGAAAATGATTACAATTTCATAATATTAAACACAATTAATATTGAGTCAGCAAAAGCCCGAAACTAACCGGACGGTACCCCAGAAGAAATGTACAGCTTCATGAAAGACTGCCTAAGTGCCTACACCAACCGGCAAAAGAAGCTTTAGGGGAAGTTGACCAAACTAAAAGAAATATTGGAAACTATTAGTGGAATGGAAATATTGAGGAAATGGTGAAAGAAAAGAGAGAGCTCTGTAATAGATGGCTAAACTAAATACAAGAGATCTGCAAGACAGAAACATGTACAGGAGATATTGTTATATGGTTAAAAAGAAGGTAACAAAGTTAAAAGAACAATATTGGGAAAAGGCATACACTGATCTGGATAATCTGCTAGGAACTCTAAATCAAGGGCAGCTTAGCAACTTAATAAAGGACTGAATTCAAATACAATAGAAAAATGGACGATTTCTCCAATTGGACTAGATGAGTTGAAACAATATTACACAGAACTATTAACAAAACAACGACCAAAATTCCAAGATGTTGATTGTGAACCAAAGACAGTAAGAAATAGATGTGACCAAATAACCGTGGAAGAGGTAAGAAAACAGCTGAGTACGATGAAAAACATAAAGCCCCTGTATCTGGAGGTATACCTGTGGAGCTTCTAAAATATGCCCCGCAAGTCGTTTTAGAACATTTGTGCTCGAGGTTTAATAAATGCCTAAATAGAAGTCCTGTACCCAATCAATGGAGGGTAGCTTACATCAGCTCAATCCATAAGAAAGGGGATAAAAAGAAATTCCAGAACTATAGAGTAATTGCATCTACGGTAGACTATATGGCAGGGTCCTGAGAGGGAATATTGAAGATAAAATTAAAGATATGGAAGAACATAGTGGCTTCAGACCCGGCAGATCTTGCACGGACGACGTATGCTGTATAAAACAGCTGATAGAGAAGACACGGGCATCAGGAAGTCAACTGCAATTAGTTTTCGTGGACTTAAAAAGGGCATACGATAGTGTCTCTGCTAATAGACTCTGGTATGCCATGGAAAAGAACTGTATCAATCACCAGTATATAAGCGCAGTGAAAAATCTGTACAGAGATAAGAGGAAAATTATTCGAGTTTTTTTGAAAGAAATAAGGATCTGAGCCAGGGCTGTTGTTTATCTCCCACATTAATCAAAATATACCTCAGTTCGGTTCTTGAGAAGTGGTCAAGGAAGTATAATAAAATGGGAGTTCAATTGGAAAATGAAATAATTTTCATGCTATTATTTGCAGACGATCAGGTTGTCTTTGCCGAAGATAGGGACGTATATGATGAGGAAGCTTATAGAGGATTTTGAGGATTGGGGTTTGGAAATAAATATATAGAAGACCCAGTATATGGTGGTCGGTGACAAAGGACAAGATTTAGACTTAATGAACAAGGGCAACATCAAATATACAGCAGAATATAATTATTTAGGGGTACTATTGACTAAAGACGGAAACAACAAAAAATACGAAAATTAAAATTCATGAAAAATTATATACAAAGCACATTTTCCTTCACGTTACACGTCATTATCAATTAAAATCGAAAATAACGTAAAAAATCGCATTTGTATAGTTGAAATTCGCGCTATTTAGAATCAGCCATTTTGAATTTTCCAATTTTCACAACAAATTTGCAATCAGCGACCTTGAAAACCCCGACTAAAAATGTTTTCCACGAAATCTTAAATGTTCAACCATATACTCTACTGTTTGTTCCCTATGCATGCATATATGATATATGCATGCAATTTTGGTTCCTAGAGGGCTCCTAAATGCTTATAAATGACACTATATGATAATAATTTTAATAATAATAAAATAATACATTTTTAATAAATTTAAATTTTTTTGAAGCGAACACATTTGAAAACATAACGAAAAAGAAGCAAAAATCGCGCAAAATGCACTTCTTTTGCATAAAAGTTCATATAAATGAATGTTCCCCCAGCTACCAAGTGTCCGCAAAAAAAATCTGGTGGAAAAAATATTTCGGCCGGACTACTTATTACATGCTGTAAAGCCATGGCAGGTTGAAGTAAACCATCTAATTTTCTTGCCTCACAGATGTTCGGTATATCAAGATAATGTGTGTACAAGAACCAAAGGCCTAAGAATTTGTTTTGACCTCAGCCACCCCCACTACCACCTCCATTAGTACCTCTACCCCATTATTAAAGAGGGTAAAAAAAAATCCGATTTAGTGTGTACAAGAACCAAATATCTAAAAAAAAATTTTTAGCATCAGCTTTCTCATCGCAAATTTGGATGTGGAAGTATCTGGCTTCTGTAAGTCGGACAGACATGTCACCAATTCAGAGCCTAACGAGACTATGCCCCCCCCCCCCCCCCGTTTTTGAGGATGCTGAACACGATGGCGGTGGTTAACTCTTTCCGAGTTAACCCTTTCCCCCAAACGGCCAAAAACCACCCCCCAAAGGGTTTAACGCGGATACGCCGTCTCATACCGACTAAACCTGCGTCACCTCCCGTTTTCGAGGATGCTGAACACAATGGCGGTAGTTTAAACTTTTTTCGAGTTGACCCTACCTCCCAAATGACCAAAACCACTCCCGAAAGGGGTGAAACGCGGATACGCCGTCTCATACCGACTAAACCTGTAATCATCATCCGGCGTGTATTCAATGATCTGTGAACAAATGATTTATTTTCTCTTATCCGGTGCACTTCATAAAACCGGGTATAAAAGAGGTAGTTTTTGGCCGTTAAAGGGGTTAGTTTGCTTCGGGGAGAAGATCCAGCATCACCATCGTGTTCAGCATCCCCGAACACGGAGGGTGACGCAGGTTTAGCCGGTATGAGACGGCGTATCCGCGTTTCACCCCTTTCGAGGTTGTTTTTGACCGTTTATGGGGTAGGGTTAACTCGAAGAAAGTTTAAACCACCGCCATCGTGTTCAGCATCCTCGAAAACGGAGAGTGACGCAGGTTTTGTCGGTATGAGACGGCGTATCCGCGTTAACCCCTTTCGGAGGTGCTTTTTGGCCGTTTGGGGGTGGGAAGAGTTTAAACCACCGCCATCGTGTTCAGCATCCTCGAAAACGGGGGGAGACATAGTCTCCTCAGGCTCTGAATTGGTGACACTTTTCGAGGTTTTTTCCGACTCACAGAAGCCACTAGAAGTAATTCCTTAAAGCAGCGGTTTATCATTAAATACCCTATCAACCTCCACTATTAGCTTCAATTTCACTTGTCTGAATATTCATTAACAATCAAATGGATCACCATGTTGTGATAGATGCATATTGTATCTCGAATTAACATTGAATATACAGAATCAAATTGAACAATTAAAAAATCATGTTACAACGGAATTGACAGCATTTAAAGAAATATTGAACAAAAATACAGGTAACATCACAAAAATTGAAGCTCTAAATGAAAATAAAAATAAAACTTATGCAAAGGCAGCATCAAATGAAGTGGTGATTATTAAGCCAAAAACAAAACAGGAATCAAAAAAAACCGTAGAGGCAATACAGAAAAATCTAAAACCAGCCGCTCTTGAAGTGGGAATCACAGAAATGAGGAATATTAAAGAAGGAGGAGTAATTATCAAATGTAAGAACAAAGAAGAACAAGAAAAAATTAAAAAGGCTGCGGAAAAGAAGCTTACAAAAAACTATCAAATAAAAGCACCAGAATTAAAAAATCCTTGCATTAAAATAATAGATATTCAAGAGAAATTAGAAGCCGATGAATTAATTAATTGTGTTAAAAAACAGAATGTATTTCTGCAAGAGTTGGACATGATATTAGAAGTAAAAGTTATCAAGAAGATGAGAAGAAATTATATGGCAATAGTGGAATGTGATCCAATAGTTTACAGAAAAATATTAGCTGAAGGGTGCGTATGTATAAATTGGTCAAGATGTAGAGTATTTGATTATGTCAGTGTCTTTCGATGCTTTAAGTGTGCTGGTTTTGATCACCATGCAGAAAACTGTAGCAGTGAACCGAGATGCCTACATTGTGCTGAAAGTGGCCACGTTAATGAATCCTGCAAAAGTGAAATTGTTAAATGTGTAAACTGTGTAGATTCTAACTTGAAATTTAATTTAGGCTTAGATGTTTTTCATAACGCTTATGATCAAAACTGTCCTGTATACTTGAAAAAAGTACAGATACAAAGACAGAAAATTAAACAAATACTAAATGAGTAGCAATTACAGGATAAAAGAGGTACATATTTAAATATTTTGCATCAAAATGTGCAATGTATTAGAAATAAAGTGGAAGAAATTGAAATATTCTTAAATCAAAATGATATTGACATTGCTTGTCTGACCGAACATTGGTGTACATTTTCCGAAATAAAATATATTACGCTTAATGGCTATAGTATTATAACGTATTTTTGTAGAAGTGAGTATAAAAATGGAGGTACGCTAATTCTGGCG